>CAUJNA010003733.1:0-10000 GCA_963377175.1 Effrenium voratum | reverse complement strand
ACCTCATTGGATGGCTTTACCAGAAAATGATTCTCGCAGAATTCCTTCCAGATGTCCCTCTCAAACACCTCTTTGGACACTTTCACCAGGAAAATGATCTCTCCAAAAGGATGGGTTTATCAGGAAATGCCTTGTTTGGATGATTTTACTAGGAAATGTCTCTCTTGAAATTCCTTTGGATGGTTTTACAAGGAAATGTCTCTTTCAAAGTACCTGTTTCGGAGGGTTCACCAAAAATACCTCCTTGGATAGTTGTTTGAGGAAATGTCTCTCTAAAAATGCCAGTGTCGATGGTTTTACTAGGAAATGTCTCTCTCAAACTTCGTGGTTGGATCGTTTTGACAGGAAACCCAAAAGGAAAACGCGAACCCTTCCGTAGGGGTCTCCGATATTGAGGCAAAACGTATCTTGTCTGTTGTGTCCTTCTTGTTGGCTGCTGGTTGTTAGTTGTTGGTGAGAAACGCTGAAAGCAATCCCAAAGACCCCGACTTTGCCCGAAGAAACATGAAGACGTGGTCAAAACAAAGAAACATGACGACGACGACATCTTGTTGCCACGGGGCTTTTCAAAATGGTCGTCCCGAACCCCGGTGGGGCAAATTTCACTGGTTGGCCCCCTGTGGTATCATTGACGGACCTCAAAGATCCGACCATTCTTGAGCAAATTCCCTCAGAGTCATCGCGTGCTACCAAGGGCACAGTCTAAGGCGCCTCCCTCAATGGGGGTGAGCTGGAATCCCACCTGATACCCTCCAGTCAGGCCGGTCATTGCGCTGCACCGGTGGCACCGGGAAGAAGAAACCAAGGTTTGTACAGAGTTGGGAAAAAATGCAAATCCCTCTTTGGATTTCTGGATTTCCGTTTGGAAACTGACAAATGCTGTGCTATTGATCGCCAGGATGCTAAATGTGCCCCGGCCAAAACGGCTGCAGACAACGAAGACAAGCCAGAGATTGAGCCCCAAAGCCCCTGGACTTTTGGTTGTACTTGCAATCCAATAGTAAAACCAGCTTCCAAAATGGCCATTATTTAGGGACGATGTGCGCTTTCTTAAAGGGAAGCTAGGAGGAAACCAACTAGCTTTGGGTGAATCCCTACTTTGGACACCCCCCATGTAGAAACTAAAGTTGTAAAATCGTGGTGGCCAAATATAGTGATAGCCGGGAGCCTCGCTCAAGGTCCAGCCTTGGGCCCAATCCACGTCTCCCGTATGCCATTACAGTTTTCTGTATCCCAAGGGTCAACGCACATGGCACTTGGCGGCCTATCTTTGAACTCGGTCTGATTCGTGACCGGGAAATCCCAAAGGCGCCACAGTACCTCGCTTCAAATTGGATCCCTTGGTATCCAGCGCTTCCAGCTCTACTTGAAGGAATTCGGGTGTGATCGCAAAATGAGTAGTGATCCTACCTTTGAGGATTTACAGGGGGGTTACTCGAAGGTTCCTGACCACCTAGCCAACTGGATCATCAAAGTATAGGTCAGGGAAGACACCTGAAAATCGGGGGAAAACCAACTGGCGAAAGGCTTGCTGAGAACGGAATCAAGCACAAGCCCGCTTTAAGATGGCTCAAGTACTTTCCGACAAAGTACGCGTTTACCCTGTTTAAGTTTGACCCCTTTAAAAGAACCAAGAAAAATCAAGGCAAAAAACAAGTCCAAGGGGCAAAAAGTTGAGCTGGGCTCTTCCCCCACCCTCTGGGCAACTTGGGTGTCCAGAAAGCAACAGGACTGCGGGTTCTGGGACTCTCCCGCCTGGAAGCTGCCCTCTGCCGGGGTCACCGGCACATCCCTGAGCCGCCACACCGGAAGCCTCGAGCTTCATGAGGGCGGGATTTTCCCCCACACCGTTTCCTCGTCTTGGGGCTTGGCTCACCAGGGACCCGGAGTGGCCAATCCTTGAAGAACTTCATGCTGTGGGTCAAAAATAGGTACCCAACCATGGAACCTTGGTAAGAAACATGGACTAAAATCTGCGGTCCCCTTGTGGTTTAATTTGGACCCACACCCATATGTGCGGCCGGCCAAGCTCCGCACACCTCCTCCTGGGCAGGCCGAAGCGCCATCTGATTCATCCCGCGAGCGGCATCGCGGCGCTGTGCGGCGAGATGGCTCCACATAGGACCCAATTTGGGGGGCTTGAAATGGAAAAGCCAAAAGTAAACCAACCATGTTGGCAAGTCCGAGAGTGTCTCAAAATCACAAATGGATCCCTTGAATAACACCCGAAAAGCAAAAGCTGTCGCATGAATCTTTAAAAACCGCAATGCTTGAATCCCCTTGTCAGGTTCTGAAAATGGAGGCTTCGACATCCAATCCTCCAAAAATCCGGCGAAACCACGCCTCCGTGTCTGGCAACAGTGCCTTGATTTTTCTGAACAGGCTCTGGACCTCTTGCATGCCTCCCCAGCTGCCTTGACCCCCGTAAAGAATGTGGATTCCCTTGGAGCAGGCTTTGAGCAAGCCCCGCAAATTGACCAAACCCCGAACAACAACTTGAAGATTATGAGACTTACACGAAACATGATTTATTCGAGGAACTTAAATTGGCAGGGGGATTGCACAGGTGAGTTCCATGTTTATGTGGTGGGGAGGGTATACTAAGGGGATTCCCTTGGTACAGACATCGCACCCAACGTTCCACCAGTGGATTCATTTCGGACGAAGCCCGCGGGCAACCAGGCAAGGCATTTTGCTTGGGAAGGCCCAAGCCCCCAGCGGATTTCCACTGGAAAAGTCTCTCTCTCTCTCTCTCTCAGCTGATCAGGGAGCGGAAAAGGCCATGTTTCAAATGGTTGCAAAATGTATCTTTTAAGGAGCCCTGCTGATTTTGAAGGGAAAACAATGAGCCCAGGTGCCAACAGCTCAGGACCCTTCCTACCCGAAACCGTCCAACGCCTCGCTGGTCCGCACCGTCGCTACCGTCCCTGACAAACGAGCTCGGAAAACATCCGTGTCTGTGCGACAGGCACAGAAGGTGTTTAATACGCCAACCTGAAATCTTCACCAAGAAAGGTGATCAAAGTCCGGGAACATGTACCAAGGTGATCGAAGTCCTTTTCATCAGTCACTTTTACTTACTGGCTTTGGATGTTCAAAGTCCGTAAGTTAAATGAGTCGCCAGCCTGAAATAGGACGGCGAGGTCACCGTTGCGAATGCCAAACACCGGAGATTCGCAAAAAAGGCCCAGCCAAATGCGCTCACAAAATGACGCGCAAACCACTCTCAAGGGTTGCATCTTGTTCCAAGAGAGTAAGTCGTTCATTTGCGTACCCTTCACCTACTACTAGCAGCTTACTAACAAGTTCCACGTGGACAGCTGGTGTTCAGACATCTCTTCTCTGAGCAACCCGATCTAAGTTGGTAATTAGGACTCTCTTTTGCTAAATGGGGACATACAAGAATCACGCACCGCCAATTCGTTTGCCATGCCTGTTCGGCATGTTACAAGAGTGGCCAAAACACGGGAAATGGTGCTTGCTCTCATGATGTTGGACAGGGCAAACAAGCTCCTGCTGCGAACTCAGCGAGATCTATCTTTGTCATTCTCACGGGTCACGCCTACGGCTTGCTTTGAAGTCATCGAAACAAAAATAATCATGGTTCATCCTTCGTGGCCAGCCCGAGACAAAAGCCATGGGAGTTCCCGCGAGAAGAAACGGATCCACAAATTTACATTTCAACCTATGGTCCCAAACCATCGAGTCGATCGCTCAAGTTTGCACCGCGAAATTAAATCAGATGCAAAGAATTCGCACGAATGCACACGGAGCAATGGTCCAATTTTCGCTTCAGAACCATTCTGACTCTCGGTGCTTTTGACCCCACACTTGGGCATCCAACCTTTCACGACATGTGGAGAGGTCTGAATCATCACGATGTTGCCTTTGGGGAAAAAAAAAACAAACATGTTTTGCGCATAACAAACCCCAGACCATTTTAGCTTCCATTTCATCTAAGGGGCTGACTACTTGTGCTCATGATCTTATGTTCATGCCCACGGTTGGTTTTAAAGCTCCCCAACACCACATTCAAAGCAGTCCACACCATCCAAAGGAAACTTTGGCCAGAGTCTTGAGGCTCGCGCCGGACTCCGCCATCATGCCATGGTGCAAAGCGCAGGCTCCAAATGGACCTTTTTCCACTGGCTGCAGTGTTGGCTGCCTTCATACTGCTAGACTTCTGGTGGCATGTTCGGCGGGATTTTCTGGAGTTTTTCTGGGATCCCGGTCTTAGGACACACCCGACAGGAACAAGCACACGGAGTTTCTGAAAGTCAACGTTGACTGAGCCCAGGTGCCTCAAAATGGGGGTTCCCTCGTTCTGCCGTTCAAAAGAATACGTGTTTCTTGCGGTTGCTGTCCTTTCTCGCTGAAAGTGAGCCCGACTGCACCGCGGGCTTAAGTCCCATAGCATGACTTGAGGATTGCTACCTTTTATTGGGCATGCAGCCCAGGCGACAAAGTCCAAGGAAGACAAGGCTATTTTTTTCGACCAAGCGAAAACTAGACGTCTCCTTTCTTTTCGGCCCCTAAGGGAACATCTTTTGGATCAAGTTGAAGCTCCTGGGCCCCCTCCCTCCTTTGCACCTTGCAGCCACTGTTGTTAACAACGGTCCATCATGCAACTACCACCACCCAGAGGCTGCAACAGGTGAGTTGCATGAGATGGGAAAAGCAACCAAATGTTGAGATCCCGTGAAATGTGGCATCATAAAGCATTACCGCACAGTCTAGAACCAATGCAGGTTGTGTGTGTGTAGCGCGAGTAGCAGGGCGGTGTTGAAGTCCAATGTCCAACATAAAACATGCTGTGATTTCCTAACAACGCCTGTTACTGCACTGCAATGGGAGCCGACGGTGCCATGCAGCGTGTTGTAGTTGCGGACCACATTGGTCTTGTCCACATTGATCCATGCTGGCGTTTGCCTTGCAGGCAGCGTTGTTCACGCCAGTCCACCCAGGTCAAAAAAACATCGCCTTGGCTTGGGGCAAGCTTGCGCACCAATCTTGGAAAACTGCATTTTAAGCTCTTTTGGGCCACGACCACGACCACGACCACGACCACGACCACAACCAAGACCAAGACCAAGACCAGAGGACCAAACCAAGACCAAGACCAAGCCACATTTACACGCGAAGGACGGTGGACACTCAGAGTGCAATTCATTCGGCCACTGTGTCCATGGAGAAGGGTCATGGCAATTTTGTCCCCTGATGGCACTTGGAATGACAAGCTGACGGTTGCAACAAACCTGGCAGTGCGTCAACGTGTGTTAGCTAGGCATCAAGTGCGAAGGGTGGCGCAACCCATGGATTGCAGGCTGCGTGGACAGCTTGCTCGCGACCGTGCACGTTTTAACAATCGGTTACTCTCGTGCAGTTCGGCATTGACCGCATCCATGCCCAGATTTTTTAAATATGCAGTCCGTCTTGAACCATGACGGTGCATACCAACTAGCTAGCTCAGTGTCAATGCACTCGGGTGTTGCAACGCGTTGCTGCATAAAACATGCATTGCTGCCGTGCGCAACAATTTACCGGCACATCAGCTATTGTGTTGCACCCTCTGGCTTTCATGTGGTTGATCTTAGCTTTTCAGGGCTTTTTTGACAGCCGCCCAGATCAAAGTTCCAAAGAATCGAAACAGACAAGAAACAGAAAAGAAACAGCACAAAGCACAACTGCAGCAAAGGTGTGCAAACCCCACGGAAAAGAATTTGGCAGCCCTGAAAATTGTCCAGCCGTTTGCTCATGAAAACTCAGAGGCCGGCTTCCCTTTGCTTGCGGCCAACACAATTGCGCGGGTCCGCTTTGTACAACACTGCTCAGAATTTCACAAAACACAAACAACAGGTTTGCACGCAACACGCCCTTACGCATCTGCCACATTTACTTGTTACTGCTACCAAGGAACACCCAGCGCAACATGGACTTGCCAAAACAGAAGGGTTTTCCCCGTCGGTCCTTTGCAGCCACTGTTTTCCCAAAAGCATGGCGAAGGGTTCTTCCGCTGGGTTCACTTGAGTTGTTCTCATGAAAGTCATGACAAGGTCAAGGAATCAGCACAGGAAAGTCATGCAAGGCCATTGCAAGGATCATCATCATGAAAGTTATTGCAAGGAGTTATTGCAAGGAGTGATTGCAAGGAGTCTTGCAAGGAGTCATGGCAAGGACTCATCGCAAGGAGTCATGGCAAGGAGTCATGGCAAGGAGTCATTGCAAGGAGTCACAAGAAGTCAAGTGGGCTGCACGCAGGGCTTTCGCCTTTGTCTTGAAGGCTGGCGGTGGGGCTCAGCAGGTGTTTGCGTGAAAAAAAACAAGTTGGATCTGCTGAGCAGGCACAAGGAGAGGCCGCGGAAGTTGGGAAGCTTGGCAGAGGCGAAGGAAACACCGAGGCGAACAGACAGGTGGCAACGGCGAGCGAGCCTGCCGCGGCCCAGCACGTGGATTTGCGTGGCACACATCGCACGCTCCCGGCCAAGGATCATAAGCATAGCCATACCCTTTTGTCGGCTGCCAGGCAGCTTCGCAAGTTTGCTGAGCAGCAGCCGCACCTTCGCTCAAGGCTGCCGCTTGGCCGGGCAGCTGCGGCGGCCGCCGCGCTTGCTGCACCAGCTTCACAATGGGTTAAGTTGAGCGCACTTGCATAATGCAGCGCACGGTGGCCACAACCTGCCTGGTCCGCACCATCTTGAAGGCTCTTTTTACACCCGCTGCGATCCCAGCTTTACTGGCATTGTGCGGTGTGTTTATGCTGCAAAATGGGCATGCCATTGCTTGGAGCAAAATGTAGCCTGCTTACCGCTTTGGCCAAAAAGGCTGCGGTCATGTACGTCGGATTTTGTAATGTGACAACTAAAGATTATATGATGATCAACATAACTTGTCGGGATCTGATGAGCCTTTTGGTCCATCAGCAAGACATAGTCTCCCGAGGCTGGCGCCTGGAAGACAAACGCACCGGCAGCGTTTGGGCACGAGCGGTTTGCTCGGATTGCCAAGCCGAAGGCTAGGTTAGTCCCCAGCCGAAGGCTGGGCACACGCGGAATAGCTAGCGGAGAATCGGTCCCGCGCAGCAGAAGTCCAAATGGAGCACCGAGCCATAAAAAGAATAAGAGTTGACGGCCCGTGTGCTGTGCTTGGTGTTGTCTTTCCACGTTGTGTTGGCAGCGGCTCGCACGTGTTTTGGCTTTAGTTAGTTGCTCGAAGCAAACTGCAGCATGAGGAACATCGCGCTTTTTTTCCAGTCAGAGAGCTAAGAACCTGGGTGGGTCCGAAGTGGACCATCAAGTGCAGAGTGACCAGCCGGTCACAGCTGCGTCAATTCCAAAACAAGAATGGTGGACAGGCTCGGGAGTTGTCAAGTCTTCGCATATGTTAGGTTTGCAGTGACTGGTTGAGCAGCAGCACTATGATCTTGTGCAGTGCGGAAGATGCTTCACGCTGTGCAACGGCAGCGTGCGCCCTGCCCAGAAGAAGTACAGCGTGCTCAAGCATGGCTACGGAGTCATCGTTTCAGCGGAGCACCCTCAAGAGTTTCAGACCAAAGAAGGAAAAGCTTGAGTCAAGCGAGAGATCACTGTGGCAGACAACAGCGGCCCAGCGTGCTGGTTACCTTGTGGCGAGCCAGATTGGACAGTTGCGAGTTTGCCGGCAGGCCCTCAAAGGAGTTCAGGTCAAGGAGTGGATGAGCTGTCGAAGCGGCTAAGCAGGATCACATATACTCAACCCAAACTTTTTGCCAGAGGCGCAGCGGGTAGCCGCCTGGTGGTACAAGGGAGGCACCAGCAGAGATTGACCTACATCTCACATTCGAGCAGCCCAGCTGGTAGTCTTCGACCTTCACAAAGAGCGACCTTGGTAGAGATCTCAGCGATGTCGCACTTGGGTCGCTACAGCTCCGAAAAAAACCCACGAGGCGCGATGTTTTTGTTTGTTTGTGTTTCTAAATGTGTATATATATATATACAAATGTATATTCATCTACATATATAAAGAGAGAGAGAGAGAGAGAGAGAGAGAGAGAGAGAGAGAGAGAGAGAGAGAGAGAGAGAGAGAGAGAGAGAGACAGACAGAGAGAGAGAGAGAGAGAGAGAGAGAGAGAGAGACAGACAGAGAGAGACAGAGAAAAAAAAAAGCAGAAATGCAGTTGGTGTGCCACACATTTGAATCGTCAGGCCATGCCTTTGTACTACATGGCCTGCCTGGAGCTGAAAGATGGCGGCAGCCTGCAGTGTAACCAAAGAGTTGACGAGACCGGGTATTGTCGAATGTGCCAGAAGTCGGGGAAGGCGGGTTTGCGCGCGATCATTTTGCGTTTATGCAGTTGCGCTGCGCAGGTGGGGCCGCGGCTGAATGCGCGCTGCCGTTTTCAAGATGCTTTCGGATCATGCTGGATCACAGCTTTTCACCCAGCTGCCGAGAAAGTGCTAGGTTCGACCGCCGAGTCCATTGTCGAACTGAGCCAGCAGTCTGAGGAGATCTGTGAAGAAGCGCTCAAGGACACATACTACGACGAGATGTTGGAGCTGCAGCTGCGAGCCAAGCCGGACACGTGGGTGGCGAAGCCAGGACAAATGTCACCTGCGTGGGAGCGCAGCGGATCTCCAGTCGAGAACATTCCCGCATGCTTTTGAAAGAGATCCACCAGCTTTTGAAGTAGAGCGGGAGTAGTGAATAGCGTTGGGGCGGCAGCCATGCTCCGCGTTGGGGTGCGGAGAGCGGCTGCGACCTGGATGCGCTATAGCGGCGCAGTGTGTCAAGCCGAAGGCTGGACGAAGGCCAAGCCGAAGGCTGGACGAAGGCTGTGCATTTTGCGACATCGAGGAAAGGCATTAGCGGGCAGCGCGACAGTTTTTGCGGCAGCATTGTTGTTTGTTTGTTTTGGACTTGTGCGCCGTAATTGTGCTTGCAGTTGTCAGCTCGTCATTGGCCTTTGCTATCCGAGCGGATCAAATTGGACATGGAGCTTGCGAAGAAACCGGTCGAGGCCGGGCCTCCGGAGATCGACTTGACCTTCGTCTCTGCACGCAAGCGGCCAACACGTTGCATTTGTGACGCGTGTCGCACTCAGCTGCGTTCGGTTAGGACCAAATGTGTTTAAAATGTTGTGTAATTCCAGTTTCTTGGGGTCTTCGATTGCAAGGGATTGATGTCACATGTGCCAAACTCAGCTGCATTCGGTTCGGACCATTTGTTTCAAATTGTTTCGTAATTTCAGTTTCTTCAGGTCTTCGATTGCAAGGGATTGATGTCATGTGCCGCACTCAGTTGCCTTCGGCTTGCACCAGATGTGTTTCCACATGTTTCGTTATTTCAGTTTCTTCAGGTCTTCGATTGCAAGGGGTTTATGTCACATGTGTCACACTCAGCCGCATTCGGTTTGGGCCAGATGTGTTTCAAAATGTTTCGTAGTAAGCGCGGAGACTCCTTCCGCTCCGCTCGTGCTCCAGCGCTTGTGCGCTTGGGGCGCGAGGGACGTTGAGCGCTTGTGCGCTTCAACGTCCAGGAGCGCGAAGGGTTTCGGTTTGTTTTTCATTTTTTGTTGCTGACAGCGTCTCGGGAAAGCGATGTTTGGGTTTGCTTTGTTTTTTATGCCATTGGAGGTGCAGAGAAGGATCCTCAAGGCAGATCAGGTCGAAAGCCAGATCAGACTGGACATCGAGCCTGCCGAGAAAACCTGTCGAGGCAGGGCTTCTGTAAGTTAAGTTGACCTTCGTCTGTGGATGCAACCGGCCAGCAGGATGCAACCGGCCAGCAGGTTGCATTTGTGACGAGTGTCACACTCAACTGCATTCGGTTTGGGCCAGATGTGTTTCAAAATGTTTCGTAATCTTCCATTGCAAGGGATGGAAGTGACATGCGCCGCACTCAGCTGCATTCGGTTTGGACCAGATGTGTTTCCACATGTTTCGTTATTTCAGTTTCTTCAGGTCTTCGATTGCAAAGGGTTTATGTCACATGTGTCACACTCAGCTGCATTCGGTTTGAAAAAAAT
>CAUJNA010003732.1:409260-422177 GCA_963377175.1 Effrenium voratum | reverse complement strand
CACACACACACACACACACACACACACACACACACACACACACACACACACACACACACACACACACACACACACACACACACACACACACACACACACACACACACACACACACACACACACACACACACACACACACACACATGCAACCTTGCAGTGGTCTGCGGGGGAGCTTCGTCGGGTTCCTGAAAAGCCGTTTGATGCGTACGTTGCAGTGTTTCTTTATGGTTCAGAATTAGAGGTAACTTGCAGCAGCATGTGCAAGCAAGGCGAACGCATTTGTTAGACTACACGAAGTCAAACTGGAGTTTGGTCGTCGAGCAGAGGCAAGGCAGCGCGGCGAGGGAGAGGGCTTCGAGCTGGTGAGCAAGATGAAGAAGTGCCATGGCCTCGTTTTAGCACTCGCTTGTCCACCCCGCCCTTGCAAGCTTTACCCCAGTCAAGCTTCAAACGCCTTTTATCTTAAGGTTGGAGGACGAACTTTGGCAACGAGGTAGAGTTCATCGTGTAGTGCTGACTGGAGGTCCTTGCGGTGGAAAGAGCATCTTGGCTAGAGGCTGTGTCTGTACATTGCTACTCTGAGCTGCACAATGTTCACGGCCTGCAGGTGGCACTAACTCTGTCCATGTTTGCTTTACAGATGCACCGAGGTACTGTCATGAGCGACCTGGTGCAAATGCTGTCTGAAAAGAACTTTGTTGTGTTCACTATGCCGGACTGGCATTCCAGCTTGCCAGCTTGCCAGCTGACTTAGAGATCATGTTTGGAGTTCCAGGAGATAGCAACAGAAATGTTCAATTGGCCTGGCTCTGAATGAGTTTGAGAGCAGCGCTGCAGGGAGGTGAAGGCTTCCATTGGAAGGCTGTTGTAGTCATTCCACTCCACGTGTGTCTGGTGTGAAGTTCTGAACGTTGGCCTCTCGGGCCAATAAGATAAGATGTGTCATGACTCAGGTCAGGTGGCCGGATGTGGTCAGACTTTGCAGAGGATGGCCCCGCAGACAATGAGACCTGGGCACAGCTCCAGCACCTTGTGCAAGTCGTTTTCCTCTGAACTAAACCACGTTGACTGGTCTTGAAGGTTGTGCAGAATGGCTGCGGTTTCATCAGGTATGAAATGACCAGTCACGAGCTTGGATGTGCAATGTGCATCAGTCTGACAAGCCTTGGCTTTGCGAACATGTGCGGACAACTTAAGCGATCGATCAGTGCTGTTAGCTTGGGTGTTTCAGCGGTCAAGGGGCGGCCAGGTTTGCAGATGCACGTCGAAGACAGCATCCTGATGATGGCCAGGCCAGCTTGCAAATCAACAGAGTATTTCAGGCTATTTATCCTATTTCATCGTAGCGTGCCTGGTTAGAGCTTGCCAGCATACAGAAGCACCACCCATGCAGCAAATTATACTGCTTCGCGTCAGTTTCAGGCAATCCTTGACGAAGCGAAGGAGTTGCGCATGTGTCTCAGAAATCATTGTGACGTCCAAATTCATCAAATTCATGAACTTGAGTGGCACAAGCAACTTGTGCGAGAGAGTGTTTGGCATGTGGATTTGGGACTGTGCAGGATGCTTCCTGATCCTCCGCGAGGAGCAGTCATTCTTCTTGATAGGGGTGTGGTGGACAATGTCGCATACTGCACAGAGGCAGCCCTTGTTGCTCGATTTGTAGACTCAGCTTGCCGTCTCGAAGCCTCGTGGAAGCATTTGTTTCAGTTGTTGGATTTACTATTTGTTGGCCAGGAAGCATGGTCTATGGTTCAGGAGAAGCCGTTTGGCTGCAATGGCATGCTTCACATCTGGGGATTCTGTAGGAAATGGCAACGCGTTTAGGACCTTGTCACGCATGGGCCAACTTGTGGAGCCTCATCCGTCTGGGGCGTTGTGGTGGAAGCCACCAGCACGGCGCTCTCTTAGTGCGTCACCAAGAGCTAGCATCGCAAGGGTGCGCCGAATTTGCGCTTTGGGGCTTTGAGAAACCGTGCAAAAATGCCATTGATCCACGTGCCACTTTTTGAAGGGCACACAAACGGTCGAACACTTTTTGCAGCAGGGTCAACAGACAACAGAGCCAGACGCGCATCCGTTGCATCTCAAGTCGGGTCGAACGGCACACTTGAAATGTTTATCCAAAAGATAAAGATGAGAATGATGGCGATGGCGATGGTGATGGGGATGGTGATGGTGATGGTGATTGTGATGGTGATGGTGATGGTGATGGTGATGGTGATGGTGATGGTGATGGTGATGATGATGATGATGATGATGATGATGATGATGATGATGATGATGATGATGATGATGATGATGATGATGATGATGATGCCGATGATGCCGATGATGCCGATGATGCCGATGAGAACCATGACGATGCTGATGATGATAATGATGATGATGATGATGAATCATCCCTGCGCATCCCCAAAGTCACATTGACGTTCTGGAGATGCGAAGTCATCGTTATCATCATGATGGTGGGGATGCGTAGTGATGATTATCACCATCCATGCTGGTGATGTCGGGGAAGCCTAGTGATGATTCATCACGGGGATGCCTACTCATGATTCCTCATCGTCATCATCGTCGTTGTCCTTATTTTTTGATGAACGTTTCAAGTGTCTAGACTCCACTTGAGATGCAGGGCTGTCATGATCATCATCATCATCATCATCATCATCATCATCATCATCATGACTATGCATCCCCAGCGTCACCTGTTGTCATGATGATAATAATGACTATGCAGCCCAAGCATCACCAGAACTCGTGTAACTTGCAGTAGTTTGATCCTCACCATGATGATGATCACCATGATGATGAGGATGATGAGGATGATGATAATGATGATGATGATGATGATGATTCGGTTATGCTCATGTGCCAGCCACCCTTCCCGCGGGCCTCCCCTTTGGCGAGGGGGTCGGCGGATCACTGAACTCCAACAGTGCTTCTTGCTCTCGTTCTCATGAAACAAGATCCTTAGGGCATGTGACCACTGCGTGGAGATATAATTCAGAGACTGCATGCCGGACCACATAGGAAGTACCATGCGACGGGATTGGAATTTGGCAACTTTCGCTGTGCGTTTGCTTGAGGCTTGGCACAACCACTGCACGGCTTCGTGACAGGCGCAGCCAGGTTGCACAAAGACATTTGTAGGATAGTCTGAATGGGGGGGGGTTGTTTTCAGTGGTTTCCAGCGTTGGCAAGCTCAGGTTATGATCATGTCATCCACTTGGCAATCCTCTTAGTGCTATGCATGCGTTGCAGTGGCTGCTTGATTGACTCGCGGTTTGAGTTGAATCGTGTTTCGGGGCTGTTCAAGGTCACAGCCGCCAATGGGGCAGAGAAGTTCTACACGCTGCAGCAAGTTGCTTGCTACCGCTTTGCTTCAAACCCTCATGCATGTTGGACCACTCGTAGCACGATCAGTGGGCCTGCCAATCTCCATGGCCTATTGATGCATGCTTTTGCGCAGTCTCTTTTTACCCTGGCAGGCTGAAGGTTGCTTGGTGGCAGTGAAGACAGGTTGCATTTGTTCGCCGCATGTTTTTGTTTGTTTGCGTCCTTGCCTTTTTTGCTTGTGTGTCTTTGCGTACGCGTGTGTGCGTGTGTGTGGGCATGTCATTCATCCGTTGTTTAGGTAATGGCACGGAGAGTGCTCGCCATGAGACGTCCGAGCAAGCCCGTGCCATGGATGTGAAGACGCAACAGGCCAGGGGGCCAGGGATGATTTGCAGCTGTTTCCAAAAACTCAAGCAGGCATGGTTGGGCGTCAAAAATCACCACATCGTTTCGCTCTGGGCTGAGCATTGCAAAAAACAAGTTGCTACGTGCCAGAGTGAAGCTTCGAGGGAAGCTTCCAAAGAATCATCTGCACGGCTGCGCGCAAGGAATGAAGGTAAGGATTTTGCAAAGAAACGAGAGGACGTCAAGAACATTGTCCGGAGGACGGCTGCATCGCCATTAGTGAACTGACCTAGTCAAAATGTTTTGAATGCGGTGAGGGCTTCTTGACGGAGGATAATTGGCGATCCTGTCACAGTCGAGCGTAAGTCGCGCTGGGTGTGCGACTTCTTGAGCCGCGACGAAGTGAAGCGCCTTCTTCGACTAGACCCGCAGGCAAGACGGAAGTGATGGTAAGGAAGATGGAAACCGTAGGAACAGCAAAAGTTTTGGATTATTCTTGGACACGCAGGCTGGCTACATGTCGTTCAGCGAGGTCCGAAGCACACTGTTGAGTGACAAGGCCGAAGCAATTGAATTCTCGGGCTGGGGCTGAATGTCAATGTGGTGAATACCTCAACTCAATTCACACATGTCAAAGTTCCTGCGCCGGATTTGTGAGTCACCTGCTAGGTTCGTCTTCAGAAGAAACTTGGTTGACGGCCAAGCCAAGGTGTGATAACGAGCTCGTATGGACATGCACAGGGTAACTTCGACTTTTGCATTCTTGTTGCAGCGCGCCGATTTAAGGAGAACGATGCAGGACAGGACACTCTCCTATTTCTATCAGGACATGAAGGAGACGATGCGAGCATCGCAACGCCTTTGTCGCAAGCGCAAGTGATACATCTATGCCAAGCCCAGGCGATGTGTAGTTCAATTGGCCGAGTCCTTGTGTTGTGGCTTGCCAGGAGGATGGGACCGTCGAATTGCAGTTCGAAATGGATGCTTGGCACTACCAAAAGAAGCTGCTGGGATGCGAGAGAGAGAGAGAGAGAGAGCGAGAGAGAGAGAGAGAGGGCGAGAGAGAGAGCGAAAGTGAAAGAGAGACGATATTACTTGGGTGCACGCTTTGCTATTTGCAAGACGGACGAACTTGATATCCAGCGAGCTTGTGAAGCCTTTGTGTGTAAGTGCCGTAGTACAAGTGGAGTGCAATGGGCAAAGACTCCAGGTTCCGGGCATCAGAAGCTGGTCATGAGACGGCAGCTACTTATCTCTGAAGGCGTTTTTCACTCATACTTTCGGCGCATCCTTTACTAGGGCTGTAGAGCTTGTCATCTTGGCTGAAATGCCTTTTTGGTGCAGGACAATTGCCCCTGCACTCAGGTTAAAGATGCCTCGGTAGGGGCAGAAGGTCACACTTTCGACAGCTTGGAGGACTGTTTGTCAGGCCATTGGCGCTTGATGCTGTAAATAGGAAACTTGGTCCGTGAGTCTGTCTAGGTATGTGTGAAAGCTAGGAGCCCCATAATATGGATTGTATTTTATTGGTTCCCTTTGAACACCGGGTTGCTAGTTTTAAGACACAGGCATATGCTCTTCATGGCACACGTGGAGCGTTGCTCCATCCAGGCGTGCAAGCTTGTCGGAAAGTTAGAGCCCTTGCAGCTTGGAGGAACAGATCATCACCTTCATCTACAACGGCACGTTCATCAGGTGAGCCACTGAGTTCTTTCTTGGGACCAGTCCAAAGATCCAGATGCACTTCGGTGGCTGTTGGCTGGGGTGTGCGAAGTCCCGAAGCTGGACTTGAGGTCACACTTCTTTCAGACTCCTGCGAAGGTGCCAGGCTTATAGACATTCTGCCAGCCTGAGCCATCACGTGTAGCCAAGCGGCCCGGATGCTTGAAATTCATTGAGCCTGTCATTGGCCTGACAACCTCTGTCCAAGCTGTCATATGAAAAGCCAAAATCCAGATTCATCAGATTCTAGGTACGACAGTGTCCACCTGACTGACCGAACGCCCACCAACTAACACAATTAACAACTTGCTGACTGACAAACTAAGCCTCTATATTGGTTATATAATGTACGCAAAACTTCAACCAACTCAATAACCAAGAAACCAACCAACCAACCAACCAGCCAACCAGCCAACCAACCAACCAACCAACCAACCCAACCAACCAACCAACCAACCAACCAGCCAGCCAGCCAGCCAGCCAGCCAGCCAGCCAACCAACCAACCAACCAACCCAGCCAACGGTTTTTAATGCATGAGTCTCTCATTTGATAATCAAGCTAATCATATTTTCTACCGCACAGATGGTGAGTAGTACAAGGTATCTCAGCTCTATGCTTTATTCTACTTGCTAGTAAGAAAGGTATCCTCCAGCACGCTAAGGGCCCTGTCCACTAGTGTCCCAGCTGTCAACCAAACCAGCCAGCCAGCCAACCAACCAGGCAACGAACGAACCAGGCGAACTTGTCTAGCAAAAGTGGTATGTAAAGTTCACACTCGATTCTTCCTGGAAAGTTGCAACTTTTGCGTGAAAGGAGTCTGCGAAGAACGCTTTCCCGGCTCCAGCTTCGGCTTGATGATCATGACTTTCATTCAAGTCAAAAAGTAGCACGCAACAAGCGCTTTCCCATCTCTGATGCGACAATGGCAGTTGTTAATGACGACACTGTGCTCTCGTCGCAAGTGCACAACTTGCACTAAGAAAGTCTGCAAACCACGTTTTCCCAGCCATGATTCGACAGCTACACAGGGGCAAAAGTCGCATGCAAAGTACTTTCCAAACTACGGTTCGGCAGACTCAACTTGAACGTATAAAGTCGTGTGTGAAGAGATTCGCACAAGTATCTCCAGATTAAACATCGCAACACAAAATACAAATACAGCACGCAAAGCACATGTTCCGAGGTTGGGATGAAAAGTGGCAGCTTTTAAGTCCATATTATACAGTGTGCGAAGTTCACTTAAAGCTCGAGTTGCAAAATCGCAATGAGGGGGAAACGCAATGCGGACGCCACTCGCGCGACGCATTTTTTGTCCTAAGGAGTCAATGCTCGTCGTGGAAGTGGAGGCCTCGCCGGAGGACTCCCGAGTGGATTTGGAGCGTTCAATTTCCTACAATCCGAGACACGCCCACAGCTCCCTCCCCGCCTCCCTCCCCTCCCCTCCCCTCCCCTCCCCTCCCCTCCCCTCCCCTCCCCTCCCTCCCCTCCCCTCCCCCTCCCCTCCCCCCCTCCCCTCCCCTCCCCTCCCCTCCCCTCCCCTCCCCTCCCTCCCCTCCCCTCCCTCCCCTCCCCTCCCCTCCCCTCCCCTCCCCTCCCCTCCCTCCCCTCCCCTCCCCTCCCCTCCCCTCCTCCCCTCCTCCCCTTCCCTCTCTCTCCCTCTCCTTCTCCTTCTCCCTCTCCCTCTCCCGCTCCCTCTCTTTTTCTTCTCCCTCTCCCTCTTCCTCTCCCTCTCCTTCTCTCTCTTTCTCTCTAGCATCCAGGCCAGCCTTGCCACATTCTGTCAGGACGCAGCGCAGAAGCTTCCAAGATGGCTTCGCCCGAAAGGCACTGTTGACGAGCTTTGCCCATGCTCGAAACTGCTGCTTGATTGCATCATGATTGGCACATCATTGTTCATCCCAATTCAAAATGTTTATTGGACGGATTAGTCAGCTCCGTCACGCTGCGAAAGCGGACATCTCTGAGGCTTGCTTTGGCGTGACCTCGTACTCAGATGCCTTGGTCCAGTGACAAGGTGACAAGGCACTTGGACTATTTGATGGCCTTCCACCATGGTGTGGCCGGCAATCCGTAGGGATATGCTGGCTGTGCGCACACATGGCGCCGCGTGCAAGAAAAATCTCTAGCGACGCGGTAGTGTAGCGACGAAGCCAAGAGCGAAGTCCACAATTGAGGCATCGCTATTGTGAAGTGCCCAGTCAAGTTGGGGCTCGCAAATAATTGCAGCAACACTTGGGTATATTTGTATGTCAGCATGCTGCACAGATCGCACAGAAAGTGTGACTTGCACTTGCATGCCCGGATGTGGGGAGCTTGCGCAGCAAGGGAGCAAACAAGAAGAAAGAGGCTTGATTTAAACATGTCAACATGCTTCAAGGCAGCAGCTAGCCAAGTGGAGGAAGCCGTCATCGAGATGCAGGCTTGCTCTGCCTTGCCATTCAGAAAAGTGGGCTTCTGGGTGTTGCTGGAGAGGCAGCCCTGAACGGCAAGGTCGGAGTTGCCATCCAGTGACCCAGCCCATGTTTGACAGGGGCCAGAGGTGACTCAGAAGCTCAAAAGCACGAACACGCTTCGCAGTTTTGGCGGATGCGCCCTGGAGGCAAGCCCTGACGCGAAAACGTGTTAGGCTTCAAGCTCGCTGGGCTGGTGCCAGGTCGGGGAGGCGGACTGTCAGCCGCCTGGCCCACAAGGACCTGATCCACTCGAGTGAGTGGCGTATTTGTTCCCCCTGTTTCAAGCAAACATGTCAAGTGGACAAATGAAAACACACAAGTAGCGTCACACTGCAGCTGCAGAGGGAGTGCAGAAGGTTCGCGGAAGTTGTTTTTATTGTGGAAGCTTGCAGAAGGGAGCTGCTTCTTTCGAGGTTTTCCCCGAGCAAAGTGTTTAGTCCTTGGAAGGGAGTGAATTCAAAAGTTAGAAAAGATTAACTCCGAAGTTAATTCCATGTGATGCAGTGGGTGCGAACTCCCCGTCTCAAAAAGAATTATCTTCGAAGAAAATTCTTCTGGCAGCAAGCATGCCAATACCTTCTTAGGAAAATAATTAACTCTGAATTTAATTCTTTTCTAGGCCCCTTGTCAATAGTCCCAGATTTGGCTGTCTGTTGCGACAAAATTCGACCCAGATCCGGCACCGTCCTTTATTGGATACCTCACGTTTGCTACATGGTGGCTCAAAACAAAAGAACCGCAGACTCTTTGTGCAAACATGGCCTGGAAAAGAATTAACTCTGAATTTAATTCTTTTCTAGGCCCTTCGCCAAGAGTCCCAGATTTGGCTTTTGCAAACAAAATTCAACCCAGATCCGGCACCGTCCTTTTGTGGCCGCAAGCGTTAATAACCAAAAGATACAAGAATCCGTAGAGCTTACCTGACGTTTGCTACATGGTGCAGAAGCTGGATCAAAACGAAAGAACCGCAGACTCTTTGCGCAAACATGGCCTGGAAAAGAATTAACTCTGAATTTAATTCTTTTCTAGGCCCTTCGCCAAGAGTTCCAGATTTGGCTTTTGCAAACAAAATTCAACCCAGATCCGGCACCGTCCTTTTGTGGCCGCAAGCGTCAATAACCAAAAGATACAAGAATCCGTAGAACTTACCTCACGTTTGCTACATGGTGCAGAAGCTGGATCAAAACGAAAGAACCGCAGACTCTTTGCGCAAACATGGCCTGGAAAAGAATTAACTCTGAATTTAATTCTTTTCTAGGCCCTTCGCCAAGAGTCCCAGATTTGGCTTTTGCAAACAAAATTCAACCCAGATCCGGCACCGTCCTTTTGTGGCCGCAAGCGTCAATAACCAAAAGATACAAGAATCCGTAGAACTTACCTCACGTTTGCTACATGGTGCAGAAGCTGGATCAAAACGAAAGAACCGCAGACTCTTTGCGCAAACATGGCCTGGAAAAGAATTAACTCTGAATTTAATTCTTTTCTAGGCCCTTCGCCAAGAGTCCCAGATTTGGCTTTTGCAAACAAAATTCAACCCAGATCCGGCACCGTCCTTTTGTGGCCGCAAGCATCAATAACCAAAAAATACAAAAATCCGTAGAACTTACCTCACGTTTGCTACATGGTGCAGAAGCTGGATCAAAACCAAAGAACCGCAGACTCTTTGCACAAACATGGCCTGGAAAAGAATTTACTCTGAATCTAATTCTTTTCTAGGCCCTTCGCCAAGAGTCCCAGATTTGGCTTTTGCAAACAACAATCAACCCAGATCCGGCACCGTCCTTTTGTGGCCGCAAGTGTCAATAACCAAAAGATACAAGAATCCGTAGAACTTACCTCACGTTTGCAGAAGCTGGATCAAAACGAAGGAACCGCAGACTCTTTGCGCAAACATGGCCTGGAAAAGACTTAACTCTGAATTTAATTCTTTTCTAGGCCCTTCGCCAAGAGTCCCAGATTTGGCTTTTGCAAACAAAATTCAACCCAGATCCGGCACCGTCCTTTTGTGGCCGCAAGCATCAATAACCAAAAGATACAAGAATCCGTAGAACTTACCTCATGTCAAGAGAGCAAGTTGACGTCCCGTGGGACCGCTGTCCACCAAGCTTCCAGCTGAATGTACTCAATCACGTAGAAAGGATATACGGCCAAACCGATACAGCCAAACCAGTGCAAACTGTTGTAAGGGGTATTGTCCAATAACCGCAAACACACACCCGATATCAGCGGCGCGAATGAACATGTTTTCTCTCACACAGATCGATCACAGGCGAACGTAGTTCATGCAAGACCTTAACCCTACTTGTGTCTTGAGCCAAATGTGGCAATCAAAGGAACGTTTCAACCAACAAGAACATGGACCTCAGAACGGCTTCCCAATTTAGGCGCGGGGCCAGGAGGGTTTTAACACCTCACGTTTGCTACATGGTGCAGAAACTGGCTCAAAACGCAAGAACCGCAAACAGCGCCTGGAAAAGAATTAACTCCAGACTTAATTCTTTTGGCAAAGTGATTTGTCCAAAAGGCAGCCAGGGACCAGGGAGCCTTCCAACTTAAACTGGGAGGTGTCGCAGCCACGCTTGTTTCTACACACCAAGCACACTGGTGTGGGGTTCTGCTTTCTCAGCCCCGGCTAGGAAAAACGAAGCATCGTGGTGCGGCGTTGCGTTCGAAGCGCCACATGGACAAAAAGGTCTAAGTCAGGGTGCAACCAGCCAGGCAGGTTGCATCGTAGTGCACATCCATTCGGAGGGTCACCACAATGGGACTGCCCCAAAGCGACTCTGCCAAAAAGTTCGGGGAACATACAACGCGGGCATCGCCGTCCTTGGCAGTGTCGCAAATCACATGGATGGGGCGGCGAAACACATGTGCCGCGCCTAGCAGGGACAGGTCGTCCCCCCAAACGCCATCTTTGCGCAAGTTCTGCAGATACAGGCCGTAGCGACCGTGAAAACGGCCCACCAGCCTGTCAGCAAAAAACGACCCCAGCGGGGTCAGATAAATGACAACTGCGCTTCTCAGGTCAGCAGCGGTCATGGGCACTTCCGCTGAGTACACCAAAGCCTGGGAAGTGAATTCGAGTTCTGAATTTCGCAACCGTCAGACCCCTTTTAGCACCCTTCGCTACGTGTTCGGGAAAACTGCGGAACCAAAGACAAAGCTTGTGTTACTGCGTCAAGTTGCTTGAAACTGGCAGTTCCCATTGGCTGGGACAGGCGCACGGCGACGTGACATTGCGGCCACGCGATCGTCCAGGATCTTGTTGGCAGTAGCGATCTGCTGCTTCACTTCCAAGTTCTTCTCCAAGCTGTTCTTGAGAGCCAATTCTGTCTGGCTCTGCTCCCACGCAAACATCGCCTGCTGAGCAGCTGCGTCCACAGTTGTGAAAAATGCCAGCATGAACTTGCGGGACGCAGCTTCCTCATTGTGGCACTTGCAGAAGTTCCCCTGGCAGCGAGCATTCTTGCAGCGGTCTCCTTTCTTGGTCCGTGCCATGCAGAGGAGCTCTGCTTCGGAGGAACACGCCTGTAGAGCCCCTACTGCAGAAGGCACTTGCGCTGCACCAGGCAAAAGCTCTACCGTCGCCTCTGCGCTCATCACCTGGTCGCTCATCTCAGCAGGCAGGTCTTGCAGCGGCAAGGCAACACCCTCCTGCGAGGCCAGGGCAACTGGGGGCTGAAGCATGGTCCTCAAACGTTCGGAGCGGGCTTGCTTGGAAGCTCTCTTGCCTGGGCCACTGCTGGCCTTGCCTTTGGGCACGGCTAGGCTAGCCGCAGGGCGAAGCAAGCTCTCGACAAAGAGAGCGTGCTCTGTGTGGCCAGCGCCCTCCACAAAGTGTTGGTGAGCATCCACCACTGTGTTGTCCGTCCGAACGTACACAGTGCAGTACCGGTGCCGAAGTTTGAGGTGTCGGAACATGCAATAACCGCCTGCAGGCGTGAGCCAGGGTAATATGGGAGATGTAAATGCCCACTTGGTGTTGCCCAAACACACTCTATGTCTACCTTGCCCCCAACCAGTGAAGACTGGCGGTCAACATGCGGTAAACGGTTGTCTCTTGGAAAATCAGGAAACACCTGAAAACCAGAAAAGAGACTGCGTGTCAAAATGAAGACCCTCCAGTGGCCTGTAGTGGGGGCAGCGCACGCCTGCCGCACATCACTTGGAGTGCGCGCCAGCGCCAAGTGCAGGGCTGCGGACATCTCCTCGTGCTTGCTCTCGGCGTACTCAAGCCGAAACTTCGGGATGACGTAGCAAAGGCGTGCGCGAGAGCCATCTTGCAGAGGCAGATCGCAAACTGAAGCCAAGAACGTAGCGCAAGGCCCACTCTTCCGATAGTGCTTGAGCAGGTCGTCCAAGCACAGCCGCTGGCTCGCACTGGGCTCTCCGTCGTCCTCTGACTCAGGCACGGCGTGTTTGACGCAGCCCTTTGGGGCACCAACTTCCAGAGCAGGCCACGGGCGGTCCAGGGTCTCGCGCAAGTTGTCATAAAAGCCCGAGTTCAGCCGACTTCGAAAAACAGCGCAAACTTCCACCATGAGCGCAGCGGGCTCCATCTTCTTGTCCCTGTCAGGGAGCACAGGACCGCCGAGATTGAACTCGTATTGGGGGAAGGCTTCCAGCAAAAGACACCCTTGAACAGAGGGGTTAATTATGCCCAAAGCAGAATGAGACTTAACAGCTGCGCAGCTCCACTCAGCAGAAACAAAAGTTCTCACCTGTCTGAGTCCAGCCTGGAGCGCAAAAGCGACTTGAGCAGGCGCCAGCTTCGCTCAATGCAGTTGGGAGCATATGTGGTAAATCCGACTGGAACCTTTCCAAAGCCAGATTGCCAAGCAGCTGCAATGCTGCCATCAGGGCTCACCTCCAGAAGGTTTGCTTCCAGGTAAGATGCCAACAGTGGCTCACCCCAGTCCGTGCTCGCCTCGTGCCCGCGCAATCGAGTCAAAGCGCTTGTCCAGAGAGTCGAAAATTCGAGATCGCTGGGGAGCCACGCAGACCAATGCAGAATGTCCACCATGACCGGCAAGAGCTCTTGGTTCTTGAGGCGAGGT
>CAUJNA010003732.1:376760-406760 GCA_963377175.1 Effrenium voratum | reverse complement strand
GCTCTAGAGCCATTGTGGCTGCTGCAGTTATGCTAGCAAAAACTGTAGCCGCAGCTTACTTGCGCCGGCAGGCTTGCAGTAGCGTTAAATGACAGCAGTCACCATCATTCGCCCTTGCCTGCGACTTGCGCTTAACGGAGATGTACGGATGGGCTTTCGCCATTCTTTCGCGGATCTTTCGCAAAACTTGCGCCAAAATATCCCAGCCATTGCGCCAGAACGTTATTGGTTTGCACCATTCCCAACACAGGCAGGGAATCAAAAATGCAAGTGTAGGCGCTGCGTATCTCCCTGTCTGCAAGGGAGCGGGGTCGGCAAATATGTAAGTGCGCAGGCATGCCTCCAAGAACCCGACGCGGAATCTTTTTTTTTTTTTTTCGCGAACTCTATCGCCGATCTTTCGTGGAGGGATTTCAGCCAAGACGAATGGTCACCGAATACATGACTCCTTGCAAGGACCTATTGATCAACCCCCACATATACACATGCATTACATACATACACGCATACACACACACAAACAGACATACATACATTACGTAAAGACCACGAAACATGGCCCACGTCAGAGCGAGCACCCCGATCTAGCGCGAGCCTTTACTCTTACCGTAAGAACCCCTTAGTGTTAACACACCGTTTGGGGGAAAATGGTACGCGCCGAACAAAGGCACGCATGGGTTCCAACAACTTGTGCGGTGATGGACCAAGCTGAATAGCACTATGTCGGGGTATCCAAGAAACGGGGCCGTTTGGCGCATCGCCTTCAAAGGAAAGCCGAAAGAAAACCATTGCCATTTTAGCGGCCTGAACATGTTCCCTTCAGCGCCAACCCATGAACCAAACACATTGTGGTGTGATTTTGAAAAGCACTTGGACATTAGAATTCCAATTAATCTCAAAAGGGGGCACCCGTGCGATTTGCTATGGCTGACTTCAGCAAAAGCGCGTGTGACACAAAGGCATCACTTCTCACACAAAGCTTGACCCACAGGATAGCGCCGAACAAACCCACTAATGACTGCTTCTGAGAGCTGTTCCACCGATGCCTGCTTCTGAGAGCTGTTCCACCGATGCCTGCTTCTGAGAGCTGTTCTACCGATCGATGCCTGCTTCTGAGAGCTGTTCCACCGATGCCTGCTTCTGAGAGCTGTTCCACCGATGCCTGCTTCTGAGAGCTGCTCCAATCTACTTATCGGCTCTATCTATCGCTCTTTCTGCTATCTATCTCTTTCTTTGTTCTATTTGTCTGCCGAACTCGCGAAAGTGCTGCGCCAAACCAAACAGATTTTTTATTGCAAAGGGGTCTCTTTTTTCCAATTTGAGCCCAATACTAAAATATGCAATCTGAAAAAGTTCTGGCCAAAAACCAGGGGTGTTTTTTTTTTGGGGGGGGTTATTACTAGAGGGAAGGGAACACCCATCTTCACCTACTGAATGATCAAAACTCACACCATGGGGGGAACTCTTGAAAACTGACTGTGTCGTGTTACGTTAAGATTACAACAGCAGGGGCTGGGCTTTGGAGATCGTGCGGAAAGCCCGTCCTTGCAGCGCAGCCTTCGCACCGTGGTAACAGTGACAGTCAAAGTAGCCATGCCGCAAGGTAATCCCAGCTTCGCGGGCTGCCTCAACATACTTGGTGACCAGCACTGCGTGCGCTTCCTGCAGCGCAAGGCTTCCAAATCAAGCTGCCTGTTAAAACTTTTCCATGCAAACGGAAAGACTGCAAACTATCAGGCATGCGATCTGAACAATCCGGCCGAGCAAGCAAAAGCGAAAACGATGCTGGACTCAAGCCTAGTGGCATGGTCTTCGGTGCGTGCCAGCAAAAAGAAAACTGGGAAGAAGCGCATGGCTGGCTTGCCACTGTCACTTGTGAAAAGGCCTACTGGCCCAATTGCGCCAAGTAGGAGGTTGGGAGCATTGGTTCTGTGTGTGAAGTCCATCAAAAAATTTGACAGAGACTGCTGGCGCAACCAGTCCAAAGCAAGGTTAAACCCAAACAGAATCTTCACCTCGCTTTCGCTGCACACAGAGCTTGGGTCTACCAGGAAGCTCTCTGGAGGTCTCTGAACAAGCCCGGCCAGTGACATCATGCAGTCCGCGGCCAATCTGGCACGACTCTCACCCTTGGAGGGGCGGAAATTCTTTATCTGCCATGGTTGCGGCCTGTGCTCTATTGGCACCCATTTTGTGCAGCGCTTCCGCCGCAGTACATTTCTTCGCATACTCTTGGGCATGCTTCTTCCGCATTGCCTGCAGGTTCTTGCTATCAGCGTGCTGCCCAACAGCCTGCACTAGCATCTTCTGAGAATCTGGAAGTTGGGTAAAAAGCCACTCCTTGGTGCAGTTTGAGCATTCAGCACACTTCGCGATCAAAGCAAACCGGTTCTGCACGGTAGATGGCGTCAGCGCCTTGTGTAGCAAGGTTTTCTGCTGAAGCCATCTTTTCGCACATTCCCGAACACTGCTGTCGGCAGGCAACTGGACTTCCTCACAGTCTTCCCAAGGCTTGCGCTTCCTGCCACGTGCGCCCATGGCGGCGACAGCTCGAAGGCTTGAAAAGCAACCCGCTGCTAGATCTTGTGCTGTCAAAAGCATGCTCCCTTGAGACATCAAAAATCTGGCAACCAATCTGGCAAGGGTCCCCTTGAACATGTGATGCACCCTGAGACATCAAAAACGGCCCCTGAGGCGCCATGAGCCAGAGGCCTTCAATGGAATTCGCGTGGCCTCTCTTGGACCCAGAAAACGGGAACAAATTGCTCCAGTGCAAATGCTTCTGAGGATTCCGAAAATAAGCTCTGGGGTGGTTCGGATCAGCTTTCACGGAGGGCTCCGCAAGGATCAGCGCATCTCTCCCGCGTTTAGGCAGGTACGGAAGAGACAAGCGGTAATGCGGTTATCCAAGCAACATTATGAGTCAAAGGGTCGGGTTAGAGGTGAATATTGGGGACATTGCTGATTTTGTTGCATCGCTCTAGCAATCAAGAAACTGACCTCCTGAAGATTATCTTGTCATCCAATCTCTTAGACTAGGAAATGGGCCTTGAACGAGGATTAACCAACAGCCCAGTTGCCTAGTGAATGCCACATTTGCTCTTGTTTGGATATCCACCAACAAACAAGCAGGTTCATTGGCAGCAGGGGAACTCTCCGACCTTAGGAAGAACTTGACAAAGGGGATCCCTGCTTTGGTTTATCCTAACCTCATCAGTATAGGGGGCCTTAGGTTAAGTTGCTGAGAAATAGATGGGCAAGCCACTGGTTTAAATTGGCTTTATGCCCCATGTACCAGGGAAACCCATCTATTTTACCAAAAGGACACCTATGCTCATGAGTGCCATGGATGGTAACTTAAATGCTGCCCAAAGGAGATATCATGCATCATATGTCGGGGCAGTGGAGCTCGGATGAAGATGATGATGATGATGATGAGGATTGTGATGAGGATGATGATGATGATGAGGATGATGATGAGGATGATGATGAAGATGATGAGGATGAGGATGAGGATGAGGATAATGATGATGATGGATGAGGATGATGATGAGGATGAGGGTGATGATGATGATGATGATGATGATGGTGATGGATGATGATGAGGATGATGATGATGATGGATGAGGATGATGATGGGGATGAGGGTGATGATGATGGTGAAGGATGAGTATGATGATGACCATGGGTGGGGATGATGATGGGGATGATGAGGATGATGGATAAGGATGGATGATGGATGATGATGATGATGATGATGGTGATGGATGATGATGAGGATGATGATTATGATGGATGAGGATGATGGGGATGAGGGTGACGATGATGGTGATGAGGATGAGTATGATGATGACCATGGGATGATGGGGATGATGATAATGATGAATGATGAGGAGGATGATGATGATGCTGAGGATGGGATGAGGATGATGATGAGGATGATGATGATGATAATGATGATGAGGATGAGAATTATGATGAGGTTGATGATGATGATGAAAATGAAAATTATTATTATGATGATGATGGTGGTGATGGATGAGGATGATGATGAAGATGAAGAGGATGATGGAAGAGGATGATGATGATGATGATGATGATGATGATGGTGGTGATGGATGAGGATGATGATGAAGATGAAGAGGATGATGGAAGAGGATGATAATAATGATGAGGATGAGGAGGATGAGTATGATGATGATGATGATGGATGAGGATGATGATGATGAGGACGAGGATGAGGAGGAGGATGAGGATGCGGATGATGATGAGGATGAGGATGAGGATGCAGATGTTGATGAGGATGATGACAAAATGAGGATGGTGATGATGATGAGGATGATGATGATGAGGATGATGATGATGATGAGGATGATGGTGATGGAGGATGATGAGGATGATGAGGATGATGAATGATGAGGGTGATGATGAGGATGATGATGAGGATGATGAGGATGATGATGAGGATGGTGATGATGATGAGGATGATGATGATGATGAGGAGGATGAGGATGAGGATGATGAGGATGATGGATGAGGCTGAGGATGATGGATGATGATGATGATCATGATGATGATGATGGTGGTGGTGGTGATGGATAATGATGAGGATGATGGATGATGATGATGATGGTGAGGATGATGAGGATGATGAGGATGAGGATTATGATGAGGATGATGATGATGATGAGGATGCTGATGAGGAGGAGGATGATGATGATGCAGATGATGAGAATGAGGATGATGAGGATAATGATGATGATGACGATGATGAGGATGAGGACTATGATGAGGATGATGATGATGATGAAGATGATGATGATGATGATGGATGAGGATGATGATGATGATAATGAGGGTGATGATGATGATGATGAGGATGAGTATGATGATGAGAATGGATGGGGATGATGATGATGAGGAAGAGGATGATGAGGATGATGGATGATGATGATGATGATGATGATGATGATGATGATGGTGGTGGTGGTGGTGGTGGTGGGTGATGGATGATGATGAGGATGATGGATGATGAGGGTGATGATGAGGATGATGATGAGGATGATGAGGACGATGATGAGGATGGTGAGGATGATGAGCATGATGAGCATGATGAGGAGGATGAGGATGAGGATGATGAGGATGATGGATGAGGATGATGATGATGAGGATGAGGATGATGATGGATGAGGATGATGATGATGATGGTGATGGATGAGGATGAAGATGATGAGCATGATGGAAAAGGATGATGAGGATGATGAGGATGAGGATTATGATGAGGATGATGATGATGATGAGGATGCTGATGAGGAGGAGGATGATGATGATGAAGATGATGAGAATGATGATGATGAGGATAATGATGATGATGATGAGAGGATGATGAGGATGAGGGTTATGATGAGGATGATGATGATGAGGAGGATGAGGATGAGGATGATGATGATGATGAATGAGGATGATGATAATGATGGTGATGGATGAGGATGAAGATGATGAGCATGATGGAAAAGGATGATGAGGATGATGAGGATGAGGATTATGATGATGAGGATGATGATGATGATGAGGATGCTGATGAGGAGCATGATGATGATGAGGATAATGATGAGGATGGTGATGATGATGATGAGGATGCTGATGATGATGATGAAGATGATGAGAATGAGGACGAGGATGCAGATGATGATGATGCGGATGAGGATTATGATGAGGCTGATGATGATGATGATGGATGAGGATGATGATGAGGATGAGGGTGATGATGATGATGATGATAAGGATAAGTATGATGATGACCATGGATGGGGATGATGATGATGAGGAAGAGGATGATGAGGATGATGGATGATGGTGATGGTGATGATGATGATGATGGTGATGGATGATGATGAGGATGATGAGGATGATGATGATGAGGATGATGATGAGGATGATGATGAGGATGATGAGGATGATGATGAGGATGGTGATGATGATAAGGATGATGAGGATGATGAGGATGATGAGGATGAGGGTTATGATGAGGATGATGATGATGAGGAGGATGAGGAGGATGAGGATGATGATGATGAGGATGAAGGATGAGGATGAGGATGATGATGATGAGGATGATGATGGATGAGGATGATGATGGTGATGGATGAGGATGAAGATGATGAGCATGATGGAAAAGGATGATGAGGATGATGAGGATGAGGATTATGATGAGGATGATGATGACGAGGATGCTGATGAGGAGGATGATGATGATGATGAGGAGGATGATGATGATGAGGATGCTGATGATGATGAAGATGATGAGAATGAGGATGATGAGGATAATGATGATGATGATGATGATGATGATGATGATGAAGCTGATGATGATGATGGATGAGGATGAGGCTGAGGATGAGGGTGATGATGATGATGATGATGATGATAAGGATGATGATGATGATGAGGATGATAATGAAGATGAAGATGATGATGATGATGGATGATGATGATGATGATGATGATGGTGGTGATGGATGATGATGAGGATGATAAGGATGATGAATGATGAGGGTGATGATGAGGATGATGATGAGGATGATGAGGACGATGATGAGTATGGTGAGGATGATGAGCATGATGAGGATGATGAGGAGGATGAGGATGATGATGATGATGATGAAGATGATGATGAAGATGAAGATGATGAGGATGATGATGATGATGATGAGGATGATGATGAGGATGATGATGATGATGATGATGAGGATGATGATGATGAGGATGAGGATGATGATGACGATGATGATGGAGCTCACCACAAGGTCCCACATGCAATGGAAAA
The DNA here is from genome assembly GCA_963377175.1 of Effrenium voratum. Classification (NCBI taxonomy): domain Eukaryota; class Dinophyceae; order Suessiales; family Symbiodiniaceae; genus Effrenium; species Effrenium voratum. The sequence continues at coordinate 399,934 of CAUJNA010003732.1, read as the reverse complement.
GAATTAAATCAGAAGTTAATTCCTGGAATGAGTCTTCCAGCCACCAAGGGGATTACCTCTAGAGTTAATCCCAAGGTCCCAAATGCAAGGGCCAAGAATTAAATCCGAAGTTAATTCCTGGAATGGAAGGTCCACGGAACCTGAAACTCAAAAGCATTAACTTGGGAGTTAATCTTTTCTAACTTTTGAATTCACTCTGTTTCTTTAGTCCTTGGCAGAGCCAACTTCCACAGCTTCCAACAACTTGCGCCTTAGAAGGCGGCAGAGCGGAAGCCTGGCGGAAGGTTTTGCGGAAAGGGCCCGTATGTCCATGCAAGAATTTCTGTGAAAGTTAACCACCACTCCCCTGGATGTTTTGTGACCGTCAGAGGTGTCAGGTGTGAGACACTTGCAAGGATGCTGCTTCTGCGGGCTGGCGTGCCTTGGCCCTGGATGACAGCCATGTTACATGCTCTAGAGGTGTTTCATGGTGTTTCCAGAGTGACAGATCTGACACGAGTGCGCTTGCCGTATTCCTGGTTGACTGCTTTTTTTCAGCTCTTGGCCCTTGCATCTCTGCATGATTTCCACGGTAGCCTGTTAGGTTACGGCGTTGCAGTGTTTGTGGCAAACAGAGAGCATGGACCATGCAGGTTGGAGATGTCATCGTTGAGGTGAATGGTAAGTCAGCGCGGTCCTCAGAACTGCGCGAGGAGACTCAAACGTTCAGACTGCTGCTTCGCGCAAAACCTTTGGATCCAACTTGCTCGGCAGTGCTTGGCTGCGCTGCTATGCCAATACACAATGAAGCAGTTTTCATGGGAATCAACCCTGCCCAGCTGATTTTTAGCACCTTCTCTTTTTTTACCAACCCATGCGTCCTTCCTCGTTTTTTGCCAGAGACTTGAGGCCTTCATCCCATGAAAAGCTGAATTCATGTTCGATTGTTCGTACATTCAGCACCTGAACTCCGCAATCTAGTTGACTCGCAGCAGTGAGGTGGCCACGGTATTGCTTAAGTCTTGCCCGCGATTGGTGCGAGTAGTTCAAGGGAGCGCAGCTCCAAGAGAGCAATGCCTGAGACTGAAAATGGAAGGAGCAACTCGAGACAAGATGCATGTGCTCGCGAGGTGAAGGACAATGGCGCTCTCAAGGCTTGGGGGCACGGGACAGCTAGTTGTGCCAAGCGAACCAGTGTGAGGCTGCCGTTGCAGAAGCACTGAGCCAACACCAGTCGTCCGGTGCTGCCATGCGATTCCGTGTGCGATTCTCAGCAGCTCTTCCCAGGAGGGCACGCATGCAGGGCGTGATTCACTAGCAACAAACTCTGCAGCTCTCAAATACCAGGTACGCCGGCAAAGAGTGGATGAAGATACGTAGAAACCCTACTTGATTTGATTATTGATTTGGTAGAAGCTTGCAGCTCAGCACATGAGATGATTGCAGTGTGCCATTGCCTCGCGCATGCGCGCTCAGCATCCAATGCACAGTTCTTGTGTGCAAAGGTCATGCGGCATGATTCGCATGACGCCGGGCACAGGTGGCGAACTCACGGTCAGTGACTCGAATTCGGCAACCGGAAAAAAAAGGAACATGGACTGTCCACATGCACACAAGCGCCTAGATGTCCATGCTGGACCTGACTCAGAGTTTGCTGGGGACCTTCCGGGCGTGGGACCCAGCTTCAACAGAAACTGATGATTCGCAGTAAGCGGCTTGGTACGGGATCTTATTCCGGGATTTTCTTGCAGGTTGTTCTCTTCATGGAGGGTACGATCAAGGCACGCCGGGCAACCGGCGAGAGTTGTGTCTGCTAGTGCATGAGCCGGCTTCATTTTGCGTTATGATTGGTTTGCAAGGATGATTGAGAACATTAAGCTTTGTTGCCCAATGCAAAGCAGGCCATCATTTTGGATGTACGTTGTGATGCAATCACGCACTCTGGTCAGAAGCCAAGGCTCCTCAGTCAAACCTTTCTGCTAAAGCAGTGAGGGTGGGTGTCTCAGTGCAGTACAGGCCGGCAGTTGTCCGCACACGAGTCTATGATGGACTTTCAAGCTGAGGCGCTGATGGAGACAGGTCTGGCTTTCAAGGCACGGACGGGGTTTGCAGCTAGTCGGTGCCAAGATCTGCTTTGGGCTCGTGCGACAGATTTCACATCTTGCTGCGAGTTCTTGCTTCACGGGGCAGTGATGACATCTGGAAGTGCCTGAGGCTATTGACTGTGAGGATGCAAAGTACAATCCTGGTGTGAAAGCAGCTGTGGAGGTGCCAAGCTGGCCTCTTCATGATTGGGTGTTTGGGATTGGTTTGAAAAAAACGGCATTCGAATCTCTGCGAAGCCATGGTGAGATGTCATAGTTCTCCCTACCTCAATTGTGTTGGCCTTCGCGGCCCTCGCAAAACACCGCTTAGCACCGGATATTGTACTCTGTGAAAATTGTTAAATGTGAAAGAAAAAAGATATGGCAATTGTTCGTACAACATTGAATCATACCCTGAACCGGTACCGCGAAGGTCTTTAAGCTCGGAGAACGTGTTGTGATCCACTCGGATTTTCTGGGTCTTGGATGGCATCCAGCATGTTGGTGTTGTAACTTTTGGTTGGGGAGGTCATCGACTCAACAACCCTTCACAGGATTTCACCATGGGTGCTCAAGAAAAGCCATGACCATGGCCCACATAACCCCCCTATAGAGTTGTGGCAATGTGTGGCAATGGCGCGGTTTGCGCAAGGAGCTCTCTGGCCAGCTGCCGCAACTCTTCGCAGCTGGCCAGCGGCTGGCAAGCGGTCATGAGATCCAGGAGCGACAGAGAGAGAGAGAGAGGGAGGGAATGTGAGAAAGAGGCACCAAGAAAAAAAGAAAGATCGCAAGAAGGAAAGAAAGGAAGAGAGGAAGGAAGAAAGAGAGACAGGCAGAAAGACAAAGCAGAGAAGGAATAAATAGAGGAAGCAAGAACAAGTGATAAATGTCGAAATAAGGAAGAAGGAAATAACGCAATGGAGAAACATAATACATACAGAAAGTAAAGACACAACGAGAGCAAACGAGGAAGAAATAGAAGGAGAAAGAAGCCACGAACGATTGATCGAGAGAAAGTAGTGAAGGAAAGAAAGAAAGAAAGAAACAAAGAAGGGAAGAAAGGAAAGAACCAGCAGGAAACACGAGCGCATACTCAGAGCTTCGGTTTCAGCCTGTGAACTCCGAACGCTACTTGCAGGAAATGGAGCTCAGCGAGCTGGCAGAGAAACTGCGGGCTCTGGGGGCCGTGGAGGCATGCGTAGATGTTGTATGTGACAGTTCTAGCCAGAAGCGATCCCAAAGTCAAGACAGCAAGTCAGCGAGTCTCAGACAGGACTTGTCCCATGCCAGGCTGCGTAGGCTGCTGGCAGAGCGGCATGCTTAAAAATGGGCTGAGCAGCAGGCGGCTAGACGCAGCCCACGCTTCTGTGAAATGCCCTTGTGCCGCAAGAGTGATTGGAAGTTTGTTTGGCCCACGATCATCAATGCCTTTTCGCGCTGAAACTTGCCCTTCGTTCGGTCAAGCTTCGCAAGCCTCGTACTTCAATCCTTTGCGTGAATGCTGTGAGCAGGCAAGAGACGTATGGCTCAGCTCCCAGGTAGTTTGAGATTGATTGAAACTAGCCGCACCCGCTCTGCCTATAATTTGATTCACTTATGTGCATGCATTGTCTTCCCCTCTCTTTCTTTTTCACCCAAGGCGTCCTTCACACACACACCCACACCCACACTCTTTCTCAACAAGACACATGGCATGCTTCGCCAACCCATGCCAGTCTTGATTTGGGCGACCCACCTACCCCAAATGTGGTACTGGATTGCTTGCTATCCATGAAATGTCATGCGACGTATTCAACGTTCAGGCTTGGTCTTTCCCCAAGCCCAAGATCGTAAATAGTTTCGGCGCTTTGCGGAGGCCGGAAGGATGTCCAAACGCCCCGCTCTTCAGCGCGCGCTGCGTGTGGTGGAGCCCAACGCGGCGAGCTCGTGCCGGGTACGTCTGGCGCAGGCTGGTGAAGCTGTGTGGCGCAGCGACACGCAGGGCTCCGTTCAGAAAGATCGAGAAGACAGACAAGGCTACGTGCGCGGCAAGAAGGCCCAACGCGTGCTCGCGCCCAACGAGGATCCCGGGAGAACTTTTTGCACCCCAACTTCGGTGATCTGCTGAATGTCAAAGAGGCGCCGGCGGACATGCAGGAGGCTCGCAGTCTCAGCAAGGAGTTGTGGCTGAGGACTGAGGGCGCTTGGCTTGGGCCCAGTGGCGGCGGGCGGCGCGATCGATGCAGCTTGAGAGCCAGAGAGTGTGGAGGCAGACAGGCTTTGAGAGTGTCTTTTACCGCATTGAGGACCAGGCCAGGTCTGGGGAACCTTTACGACCAGTTTGTGAGCACGCAGGATGCCGATGCGGAGTCACTCAAAGCCACGATCGGCAAGGTCAAAGAAGGGAATCGAGGGCAGCAATGCCAGGCGCCGTGCTACTTCTGCTCTTCCACGGGCGCCAGACGAGGAAGGCGTCCGCCACGTTGGCCACAGCTGGGCGCCCCCGGAATCGCCGTCGAGAAGTCTGCGGCGGCTACTGTCAAGAGAGAGCAGCGTGGCGAAGGGCGGGGCAAGGGGCGCTTGGGATTTGCGCTGTGAGGAGTTGGGAGCGAGTGGAGCAAGGGTCATGGCGGAGCGCATCGTCCCGCGCGTCTTCTTGGGAAGGATGCATGCGTGGGCAAAGTGGGCAAACAAGAAAAGAATTGTTTCCTTCTGGTATGTTGGGCGGTTGGTTAAGTATAGTGATATAGCACACAATCGCAGCGCGGCGCAACTGCTTCATGGCGACGTGCGTCCATGGCATTGACGGCATTCCTCAGCAACTTGCAGCGCCTTGTGGCTGCCATGGCTTCCCTCGTTTGATCGACTTAGCGAGGCTGGTTTGCACTCGGCGGCGTAATGCTTCATAAGCGCTTTGCGGCTTGACAATTTCCGTGTGTAGAACGGCTGTTCCCAACGCAAGACTGAGAGTTGCTACCCCGCTTGATTTTGGCAGGATGGCAGGTGGCAATGGCTGCTCGGTGTCGGAGGCTTCTTGTTGCAAGACACGGGCGGTGCCTTGCCCGCTCAGCAATGTTTTGCAGCAGTCAGCAGCTGGAAGCTTGGCAGTTTTGACGAAGTAGACCGACCGACTGGAGGATCAAACCTTCCGTTGCCGACTTCAACTTCCTCATAAATGCAGCATCACAAGATGGTGACCCATTTCAGTGTGAACTTTGGCTGCGAAGGACCGGGCTGGACATTGCTAATTCACGCGCACCAGCTTTGTGACTGGGAAGGTCCTGGGTTGGATCTTATTTTGTCCTGGGGCGCCAGGATGATTTGGAGCAGAGCTGCTCCTGACATCGTGAGCTACACCACCTTGATCTCTGCCTTTGCCAGAGCAGGACCAGTACGAGTTGGCCGGCCGGACGCATCCTCGAGGTGGGTCTCTTTGCTCTTAGTAGCAGCTTGGAAATATTGGGAGTCTGACAGGTCAGAATTGAAGAAAAACATTCCGAAGAGAAAGAGGCCATGTGGAATTTATTATTGCTGACAGTTTTCAGGTTCACTCGTGTTTCTCAGGGACAGTTTCCGGAGTATTCCCACAGGTCAATTCTCGAGATTGCCTCTACCAATGCACTGTCAGTGTTCACCGTGACAGCCTCTTCTAAATGCCTCTTGAGCACTCTTCTTGCTGTCGAAGATCAGCCGAGCGAATTGTAAGCAGAGCATGGTTGGTAAGCCGAAAGGTAGAATAGAGTATGGTTTGTCATGTGTATCAGAATCAGATCCAGCAGAACTACCGCTCAGAAAGTTCCTCCTTGAAGAACGCAGCAAGAGTCATCGGTGAACGAGGTCAAAAGCTCGAGGCGCAACATGAGAACTTGTCCATTATGTTCGAGAAGGATTTCAGCGCACATCGTTTTCAAGTACTCTGCAAACAGCCCTCCACAGTTTAACGGGGTCATCCTCAGGCACACAAGACTTTACAGTGTACAGCCTTGTCATATTTATACAAAGCGCCGCATTTTTTTTTTTCTCTCTCTCTCTCTCTCTCCCTCTCTTTTCTCATGTTGCTCACTAAAGTCGCTGCGAGAGAGGCACAGGCTCGAGCCAAGCTGCCCTGAGGAGACCCGAATCGTGCTGAGAAGTGGTTCAGCAGGACACCTGGAACTCATTCTCGGAAATCAGCTTAATGCTTGGCACATAATTTCGTGCATGTATCTTGCATTTTCACACGTCAAGCTGAGCCCCTTGCGTCAATCGCCAGGATGCAGCTGCGTGGCTTGCAGCCTTCCCTCATTACTTTGAACTCCTTGCTGGATGCCAGTGCCAAGCGCGGCAGGTTGCAAGCAGCCGAGACTCGAAGATTTGGAAAGGGAAGGAACACATGGAACACTAAGTGCAGAGGTGGCCTCTTTGAGAAGGCTGTCGAGTTGTGAGACGAGGCCCAAAACATTTTTCCCCCGTAAAGACTCCACTGTTTTTGTTGCATGCTCTACAGTCAGTCTGCCCAAAGGAATGGTGGTTTCAATATATGGAAGACTCTGATCTGCGACCGGACAGCATCAGCTTTTGTGCGATGCTCAACGCTTGTGCAAAAGCAAAGGATGACACCCGTGCCAAGGCAGGGTGTTGATCTCAGTGGGTTGTCTAAAGACTTGCCCTTTTACCCATGCCATGCTCGAGTGAACGTGCTTCCCGAGATTTGGTTCCAGAAGATGTGCGACAACAACTTCTCGCCAGATTTGATCGCCTACAACTCCTTTATCTCTGCCTGTGCGGGCAAAGGGGATGTGCCACAAGCGGAAGCCCTGCTAAGAGAGGCGGGAGCCCGGCGACTATCGCCAAACCTGGTGACCTACAATGCTGTGCTGCATGCGGCAGCGAGGTCCTCCACACGTGAGGCTGGAGCCATTGCCTGCATGCTCTTGGCCGCATGCATTCCATTGCGCGTGGTTCTTGCATGGCCTGCAAAAGGCGTGGCAGTCGAATTGCCTCCAGCGTGGCGCTCGCAGGACTTGCAAAAGGCCAAAGAATACCTGGGCCGACTTCAGAGCGCAATTGGCCCGGATATCGTGAGCTTCAACTGCATCCTTCACGCGTGCGCACGCCTCAGCCAGGTGGCTGAGGCTGAAAGGACTTTGCGCAGCTTGAAACAGTCGCTGCAGCCGAACCTGATAAGCTTCAACGCCATGATCAGCGTGCACTGCAAGGCACCGAAGCAACGTTGACACAGAACCCAATGACACTATCAGACTGGATCATGCAGTGGCGGGTTGTTGCTTGTAAATGCTGTTGTTGCGATGCTACATTGGCGTAGCTTCTTCACCAGCTTAATATGAGCACTGACACACACACACACACATGCGGCTTCCTGGCTTTCGTTCGCAGTGTGATTTGTTGCTTGGAATGGAATTGTAACACCATCAATCTTCACCTGAAGGTGGATTGGCCTGAGGCTTCGTGCGGAGTAGTACACTTTGTGCGGAGTAAGTGCAGACGCACCGACAAGCTATGCATTGTTCACAAGGACTGACACTCAAACAGCACCCACTTGTCAAGGCTCCTAGCTGCCTTGTAATGCCAAACTAAGATAAGGAGCTTAACGCTCGACATGTTGTAAATTGTCGGTGTAAGCTTACAACATAACAATGAGTTCTCTAGCCCGGGTCATTGACATCAAGCAAGCACAATCACACTCAAAAACGCACGTGGCAACGCAGACACTCGCAAACGAACAGACAAACCACACACACACAAAGATGCACAAAACACACACAAACACACAAACAAACAAACGCACAACTACACATAACACGGCCATACACAAATACACAAAGTCACAACAACACACATAAAACAACCACACACACACATAACACAACCACAGACACACACACACAAGTGCACACAAGTCCACAAATGCACACAAATGCAAGCACAATATAAATCCAAATGCACACACACACACACATGAGCATACGCGCAAATACAAAAGCACGTTGGCACACATGCACACATGCACAACACACACACACACACTTATCTTTAATTGCATGACGCTCGCTAACACGTACACACACACACACATGCGAACACCTTCTCGTACGCCCGCACCCAAACGATCCAAACGTGGGGGGACGCACGCACACAAACACAAACGAGCGCGCGAACTTTCATACAACCACCGCACACACAAGCACACACACACAAACACACACACACACACACACACGCACGCACGCACGCACGCACGCACGCACGCACGCACGCACGCACGCACGCACGCACGCACGCACGCACGCACGCACGCACCACGCACGCACGCGCGCACGCACGCACGCACGCACGCACGCACGCACGCACACACGCACACACACACACACACACACACACACACACACACACACACACACACACACACACACACACACACACACACACACACACACACACACACACACACACACACACACACACACACACACACACACACACACACACACACACACACACACACACACACACACACACACACACACACACACACACACACACACACACACACACACACACACGCAGAGAGACCACACATTCACACATGGCGGCAGCAAGTAGCAAGCTGTGCTTGAGTCTTGCCAGCCTTTCAAAGTGCACTTGCAGCTGTGCCGAGGCAGGTGATATTTCTGCAGCGACATCTTGCCTAGACGAGTTGGATGCTGGCTCAGCTCGCATTCTCAACAAGCCATATGAATGGGAGAGCACGCGGATGCAGAGAAGAGAGGTTGAAATTTGAAGAGCACTTGGACACGTCCCAATTAGCCCGCTTGGATAAGGAAGCGCGGCGCATTCGCCCGGACACTGCCACCTTTACGCCCATTCTGGCAGAGCTCTCGCGCATCAGGGATCAGCGGCGCATCACCGCAATCTTCCACCGGATGCGTCAGGCTGTAATTCCTTGGGATTCCGGATGTCTTGTTCATAGGCAGTTCGTTTGTTTGTTGTTCTATGAACGTGTATCCGACTACTGTGCATGTCAGGCCGGGTTGGCGCCAGACACCAGCTATCCAATCGCCGGCAGCGACTTCAATAGCCTAAGAAGGCCACAGCGCGAGGCCGAGAAGAAAACGGGACTGTTTGGCTGGATTTAAAATGGTGATTGTGAAACGTTGGCTGTCATTGCATGGCTCAAGAGCAGAGAATGTGACATCGTGTGACAAAGGCGTTTAGATGCCCATTGCTCGCGCGCGCAAGCTACTCACGGGCTTACGAGTTTTACGGCATGCTTTGATCATGTTAAGCGCAGCCACCTTGCAGGTGTGAGGGAGGTGAAAGTCAGTGCATGTGCAATTTGCGTATATGTATGTTGCATGCCTTTCATCTCCACACATAATGATTTTTGTTGCAGCAGATTGTACCGCGTGTAGTATTTGTACTCAGCATGTGACATGTTTGCCATGTTAAGAGGGCCAGCTGTGGAGCAGCATGTCGCAGAGGCCATTCAAGTCCGTGCCTGCAGTGTGCACCGCTTGTTCCCCAGGATCCGACGGCAGCGGCGTGGCTGGCAAAGGACGCGAAGCTGTGTAGATAACTTTCTGAGCGGGGAGGCAGCCGAATCTCAATGCCTTTCCTTTGTGTTTGTGTTGGATCGGCCGGGCGTTGTGGTTGCCAGGCTGATGTCCCAGGTGATTTGATCTGGAAGCTCTTTGCCTCCTTGAAGGAGTACCTCGAACTTGTAAAGTCCGGTGAAGCCTGTGTGCTTGTAGGACTCCGTCACAGAGCTGTCTGAGTCTCTGCACTTCGACAGAAAGGCCTGGCATTGCGTCAGACTAAGCGGGAGCAGAGTGCATGAGGTGCTTGAGGCCCCAGAGAAGCAAGAGGATGCGCAGGTAGCTCGAGGGGGAATCCAGCTAAGTCGCAGTGTGGCATTGCAGCTCGGGTGGTTTTGGTTGCTTATGTTGCTTCTCATCCTTTGCAGGAGGATCTCAAGATAACAACCCGGCCATATGCGTCAGTGCCAAGGTGTCCCTGCTGCAAACCAAGGACGCCACCAAAACATGGTACTTCGAAAGGGTACTTTTGCCTCACATGCAGCGCACACTGAGGCGCCTTGAGCCCTACTTGCCATGGGAGAGCTTGCGCCCTCTGCTACAGGAGCTCGATGCACAGGCATCACCGAAGCTGCCAGCTTTGCGCTGCAAGACCGTTACCAGCTTGGCTTGCAGGCATACCTTGCCAGCTCGCAGCATGTACTGTACCCATCGCTTTTCAACTTCATCTCCGGATTGGCACCTTGGCTTCTAGTGGCTGACTTGTATCAACAGGTTCACGACCTGTGGCAGGACACTGGAGTTACTTCATTTGCAGTCCTGCAGCTCACTGATGCGCATTTGGTGGGTTCTCACATGCTACCCTTCTCATCTTGGGATGTCGGTGCAGTTGCAACTCGGCCGCAACACACTGCTGACCTTCCGGAGGATTCGAGACGTGTTAACATGTGTTAGCTCTCCGACCAGTTTGTCAGGTGAGCGCCCGAGTCTGCGGGGCACTCTGCGGCTCAATGCTGCTGCTTTGCACCTCCAAGGCTGCTTGCTTTATCTTCATGCTCTATGTGCTTGCCACGCTGTTGTCTCGTAGCACCTGATATAATATTGTTGTCGACTTGTAAATGCAGAACCTCTGTCGCATTGCAACTGTGGCTCATGTTTTCGAGTTGTTCCCCGTGTTTTTGTAAGGTTTTTGGGTGACGTGAGGCTCAATTTGGCGTAGTTTGGTCGGGGATGTGGGTTGTGGCGGGTAGGTCTTGAATTGGCTGAGGCACCCCAAACTGGCCGCAGACCACTGGGGAGTCGAACCCGGGGATTGCCCCACTTTCGTTTCGGGTTGGGGGTTGCGCTACTGGCATGTTACAGGAACCATCCTCTCGAGACCTTCTAGCTTGGACTGGCGTTGGCATTACTGCACCTGGGCATCATATGCCAAGCTTCAGTTTGCAGGCTGCAGACAATCGAGAACATGCATTCATTTGTTCGCTTTCCTTTTGTGCACACTTCTGCTGAGGCCATTTCGCTGTGCACCTTCCTCGCAGCAGACCGAAATACTCTGCTGCTATTGCGGTTCCTTGCTGGCTTGGCTGAAGGCTTGTGCGGTCCCGCTTCCTGAAGGATGATCTTTCTTTTTCCCACCGTTGGAACCTGCTCTCAAAGGAATCATGCTTCATCATGGTTCGCCATGTTTCCCCCAGATTGAGCATGTTGCAGGTGTCTCTTCGCCGGCGAAGGCAGCTTACGTTGTGGAGACAGTGGAGGCAGATCTTCGAGGGGCATCGAACGGAACTCGCTGGGCAGCCTTTGCCCTGGGATCCTGTGTGCCGCGGCAGCGAAGCCAACCACCTCTGTTGGCCCCTTCTGCTTTCCATGTTTGCCCATTTGCAATCTTGGGCGGGTTGCCGCAAATTCCACAGCTCGCACGTTGCGATGTATCCAAGGCTGGAGTGGCCATGGGAGCTGTGCTTCGGCCCATCCCAGGAGCTTGGCAGGCTCATCTCCACGCACTCGGAAGGGATGGAATATGAGCGTGCTACGAGCGTGCCGAGGTCATGCTTGCAGCCTCAGCTGTCCCTGCAGCGCTTGCTGGGGTGCGGCTCTCATGGCAAATTGTTGCGATTGCTCCTGCAATTGAAAGCTTGCTCACTTTGAGGCGGGAATGCTGGCGCTTCCCCATTCTCCTCGATGGCTAGCCCACACTGCGGGTGCGACATTTTGTGCATGTCAAGAAATATGCAGTTTGCCAGAGGAATGCTTAATGCCGTATCCTGTGACTTACTTAGAGCAGGCGAGGGGACGGCCCGCGAGCGGGCCATGGCTTCCTTGGAGGACCCGGCCACAGCGCATATCTGGTGACTTCTGGTGATCTGCAGCCTTCTGTTGCTTGAGCCTCCCGGCTGCCAGACACTCCGGCCACACCACGACCGTTTGGTTCTTCAGCAGGAAATGGACATCATTTGCCAAGGCAACCTATTGTGTGAGTTTGGATCATGCAGTTGTATGCTTTTATGGCAGCCTTTTGGATGAAGGCTTGACCAACAAGAGTGCGAAGGAGGTCAAGGTTGCGGATGTCTGGGACCGCGGTATGAGCACCTTGTGACTCTGGATTTGTCCGACAATATGCCACATGAGTGTTGTGTAGCTAAAAAACATGTGCAGGATACCTTGCAGCATCCTGCGACTGAAATCAGCGCCCTGGTGACTTTTTTCAAGCTGCCCGGATGAAGTGGGGAAGAGAGGTTCGTTTGAACTTGAATTCTGCGACAGTGGAATCGGTGTCGCTCTGCAAGGCAGGCAAATGGCACCATTGCCATGACAGCCTACTTAGCACCAGCCACATACCCAGTACATATCAAACCTGCCGCTGTGTTCAGGCAAACTCTGGCGTTATTTGAGGTGCTGGCCGCCATGGGCTGCGAGAGGAACTTCACGGTCCTCGGAATTGCGGTGTCCTTATCACAAGTTTTGCCAGCCTTTTGCATCCTTTTGTGCTCGTAAGCAATTTTGGCGTGCCCAACTTGCCAGGTGTTAGCTTTTTGCAGTCTGAGGTGCTGACTGCTGTGAGGTCCGTCACAACACCTTTGGGCATTGTGCGCTTTGCACATGCTCCATTGGTTTTGCTTTCATGGCGATGAAATGATCCAACTGTGACCAGCGAGATTACGACAAAAGGTACTGATGGACCGAATCGGTCGTCGCGGCAGCCTCCTTTTGGGCTGCTTGGGCACCTCTGCCTCGATGTCAGCGGCAACCTCAAAGCGGCAACCGTGGCAACTTGTATCGAAGGAATCGACGCCAAGGTGCTGTTTGCATCGCATGCATTGGGAAGCCATGCGTCAGCAGGTCTGGGAGCCCCAGACAGCTCGCGTGATCATGTATTTGCGCGAACTAAAGTCATCACTTGTGATTAGGACTCGTTCGGCTTGCTTGATTCCAGGCCTAATGACCGCGTCCTTTGGCTCTTTTGTTGCAGCAACAGCGCTGTTCGAGATGCCTGCCTGCAAGTAAAGCTCAAATTTAGTGAGTGCTTCCAGTCGCTGCACACAACTCCGTGGCCCCCAGGCTTTGCTGGGCTCCAACGACGTACCAGCTTACAACAGAGCTCTATCCACAAGAGATTCGGCAGCATGGTTTGGCTTTGTCTCACGCAGGGCCCTCGATCAAGACGTTGCGCAGGGTGAGCTTCAGATTGCATGAATGCTGAGGTCTTTAACTATGGAGTGAAGGCTGGAGTTGGTACCAGCTTGAAGTGAGCTACAATGTATAAGAGGTGGAGTTGTCTCTGGTTGTGTCCGGGTGTTTACATTGCATTTGAATTGAGAAATAATGGACCGCAAAGTGCATGTTGAGCACCCTGTATATATGTATATGCAGAGGAGAAGCACCACATGCTTGAACTGCGAGAACAGATTTAAGGGCCCATCGCGTGACAGGGTTCCCCCTCTTTTCCATGGCAAAAAGTGACACGCTCGCTAGAGTGCGAGCAGGGTCGCCAGGGGAGTGGGGTGAGGTGGTAAAAATCCTTGCTTGAAGAAGCTTGTTTAGATGGCACGCCCGTGTTGGACTTGCTGCCAACTGTATCCTCAGAATGTGGGACCCAATTTCTACGATTCTACAACCTGCCCTGAAGCTGGAGCTTGGCGCAGTCGAGCATTTTTCGGCGGGCCCCATGCAAAGTTGGGGCCCGCCCTCCGCAAGGCAATCGAAATGCAATTGTTCCCTCTCTTCTTGGGCATCGCTGGCCTGACCCCCTTCTTTGCCGTGTGCGCCGTGGTCGGGCACTCGGTCTTCTGCTGCAGCAACTGCCTCACTTCTTTGGCTTTTGATACAGCAGCTTCGTTGTTCGCGCTTTTTTCCAGGTGAACACTGCTGGCGCCCTTGTGGTCTATCACATTGTTCCCGAGACCTGTGGAAGGACAGGCTGTCGAAGTGCAGCTTGCGCGAGCCTGCATCTTTGCGCGCGATCGACGCAGGACACTGGAGGAGGTCAAGCAGCTCTGGGAGGTGTAGGCCTGAGACGGTCCACACGGACCCGCTAGCAAATTCGTCATGTGTCATGTTGCAGCCTGGCCTGGATGCCGCACCGTTGGGAAGTTGCCCAGGCGGACATGAACATGGGATCATATCAAATCGAAGCTTACACGTGCTAATATGAGGAGACGTGTTGCTCCGTCAACATGGTTTGAACACACACACACACACACTCGCCTATACACTGACACACGTGCACATGCGCACATGTGCGCATGTGCGCATGATATACGCCATGCAGATTCACGCGTACACACATGTGCTACAGTACGCGTATACCCACACCCACACACACACGCACATGCACGCCTGCATACATATTTGTGATGCCAGTATATGTTTGTGTAACGATGCTGTACGTGATGCAATGCGATGTGATTTGCATGATTGTGATGTGACGTGAGATCAACATTAAAATCAGCCCGTTTATTTTTTGCAAAGCAACCAGTGCTAGGACAAGCAACCACACGTCTACCTTTGGTGTCACATCGCCACGCCTGCACTGACCGCAGCACCTACCCCCCGGCAAGCACGAGCCGTTGGCCCTATATATCCTGTGTAACGTGTAGGATGCCGCAATGTGCAATGCATGTGCGTATGGAAGGAAGTATGCCTCAATGTATGTCAAGCATGGAAGACATGCAATGCATTTTTTTTGTACGGTATAGAGACTGTGAGAAGTTTTTTGTTATGTCTGCTAGGCATGCTATGTATGTTCGGTATGGCGCACGTGTTATATACGGGCTTGTGTGTAATAGGTGTATTGCATTCGCATACGTGTTATGTGACTTATGTGCGTCATGTGTGTTATGTGGTTTGTGGGATGGAGAACTATACAGGACTGTACAGTATGTACTACATGTGTGCTGCGTGTGCCGTGATCATGCGAGTATGTTATTCATGTAACTCATGCATTCGTAGAGTGTATGGAATGTAGCAGTGTACGAAATGCACAGAGTGGCATGAAACGAAACGAATCTGAGTGATGTAATTTACGAAGGGCATACCATGCATACAATGCGCGCAATGCATGTAACGTA
Source organism: Effrenium voratum (assembly GCA_963377175.1). Classification (NCBI taxonomy): domain Eukaryota; class Dinophyceae; order Suessiales; family Symbiodiniaceae; genus Effrenium; species Effrenium voratum. The sequence continues at coordinate 384,790 of CAUJNA010003732.1, read as the reverse complement.
ACGCGGGCAATGTGTGTCATGCGTGTAGTGCCTGTATCCGTAAGTAGCACCCAATGCAAGTTCTACATTGAACAACGAGTGTGTTTGTGTGTTGGAGGATCTGTGCATAGCATATGTCGCGCATTAATAGTATGCAGCGTACGAACTGTATGTGATGATCTGATGTATTTTAAGTGTGGAATATATATACATATATATATATATATATAACCTGTGTGAGCTATGTATGTGGTGTATGTAGTTCATGTAATATGTAATATGTAGTGTATGTAGTACGTGTTTGATGTGTGTGATGTTGTCATGTGTGTAGTGGACGTTTGTATGGAATGCGGGTGGTGCGTTCAATGTGTGTCATCTAGCATGTAAGCAGGATATGAGCTGATTTTGGCTAGGTTCATCTATATTTCAAGGCAGCTGTGAATCTATGCATCTTGGAATCTATGAGTACGTGTATATCAGTGCGTTTCTGTGAACTTATTCGGTGCTTGTTGTAAAATGCGGGACCTCAGCTCCGCTGAGAGCATGCTTTTCGTGCAAATGGGTGTGGCTCACAATTCAAGACCCAGGGCTACGCAAGCTTTTGTTTTTGTTTACCAAGGAGCCATTTAGGATACTATTGTTTGAGCCACAAACACATGCCACAAAGACCAATGTCATGACATGATCTTGCAGTGGCATTACATCCCAACTAATGAACTTATTCATGCTTCACACATGGCATGGATGAAATGCGTGACATACATGACATAGACCTATTAAGACACACACACACACACACACACGCACACAGGCACATGCACCACACTACACTGCATTGCAGTGCAGACAGTACATTTACATTTGTTGCATTTACAATACAATTGCATTTCATGTAGATTACTTCCTGTTACATCCACGTTACATTTTGTATTCACGCGCATTGTATTTGCATCAATCACACTTGCGTCACTTTATGTACATTTACGTTGCCTTCATTTACGCTACATTACATACATTGCTCTGAGTAGCTGAACCCAAAGGCGACTTCGGGTAAGCACTGTTGTAATGTTGTGTCTAATGTGTTTTCAGATGCCAGCCCATGTGTTGCTTCCTTCTGCTGTCAGCTCTGGACGTTTCGGTCTCTGGATGCTGAGGAGCCTGATCACGAGGGCGCAGAGGATCTTGACTCAGTTTGTGTAGAAACTTTCCTTGGCTCATGCGATCAGCTGCATGCTAGGCCGAAGAGGCCACACTTGCTTGTGAAAGCTCTGAGTGAGCCTGCGAAGAAGGTGCAGCTTGGAAGCGTTGCCGCGGACCTCGTCGCCTCGAGGGGTTCGGGGCAAGGAGAGCTGGCTGCGGAAAATAAAGAGTTCCGGTGATGCGTGCAATCTTGGCTGGCGCGGGCTTGTGAGGGCGTCTGTGACTTGCGCGCGCACAGCACTTTGTGCAAGAGATTGCCAGAGAAAGGAATCCAACGCTTCTTGCCCAGGCGCGGACAGGTTTGAGGCCGAAAGCGCATTTTGAAAGGCACGCAAAAGCGGCCAAACGTGACGCTTGAATCCAAGAATTCCTAAATTTAGAGAAAGGGTTGCAGCAGTCAACGTCGGACAGCTCAGCGGTCAAGACCCCCCCGGCAGTGGCAGCTTGTTTTTGCCGAGTTCTGTGCGTCAGGCCTACCGGTAGACGCCATCAAGCCCTTGGAAGGCAACAGGCGCCCGTGAAAACGATGGGTTGAAATCGCGCTGACACTTGAACGCGGCCCTGCAAGTGTCTAGCGTCACTTGAACTTCCTGTTGGAAAAAGAACATCGAGAGCTGGAAGCCAAACGCTGGGCTTCGAGGAAGGTGAAGTTCCGGAGGCTGCCGAAGCAGACTAGGAAGGAGTCGACTTGCGCAAGGAAAGTAGACTTCCAGAAGCTACCGTTTCACGCAACCACTCTTCCCGCTCCCCTTTTCGAAGAACAGGTCGGCGGAGCGGAGGAAGTAGTAGTAGTAGTAGCAGCAGGAATCGCGGTAGTAGTCGTACAGTCGTCGTCATCATTGTTGGGGTGGTGCGCCTGACACATGCCTCTGCTTCAAGTGACCGGGCCTGCAACGGTTTCTGGAGCGAAGGTTGCTGCTTTGGAAGGAGGGTTGCAACCCAAAAAACGGCTATGGCTGGGCCAGCGAGCGCACGCTGGTGCTTCGGTTTTCGAAAACGGTGGGTCGCAATGGTGGAGAGTTTTAACGGGGTCATGAGTCAGTTGTCAACGTAGTGGTGGTCCGACACCGCTTGGAGATGTGCCCGCCCGTGCCAGCGCTCTGTGTTGAAAGACAATCAACGAAAAACAAAAATTCAATGACCAGAGCGCACAGCGTGCAGTGCTGGCCGGATTTGGTTTATGTTGGCGCTAGTTTCACTCGGCCAGGAAAAAGTAGCCCATTTCCACCCAAACAATTAATGGTCAACATATTGGAACCAGTGAACAATGCGTTGATGACAAGGACTCGCTGCAAAAGCTGATCTTTGCGTGATAACTAAGTGATAACTCTTGAGCGGCTTTCCTTGTTATCGCCCGGTGCTTCGATCCACCACCGGTGCCGTTTATTTTACCGAAGGATTTCCACTCTTAGATACTCTTAGCAAGGCACGCGTGTGTGTGTGCCCGTTGTGCAGCCATGGGCGTGCGCGGGCTGTTGAAGCTCCTGAGGCAGAAAGTGCAGCCTGAGGCGAGGGAATGTGAGTCAGTGATCCAAACACGGACCATATCTCGTTGCTCTTCCGAGATTCGGATTTATGCGTACCAGATTTCACGGGGAAACCTTTTAAGCGCAGCACCCTTGAGCCCAGCCGCAAACCACCAAGAGGGGTTTCTTTTCATTGCTCCACGTATTGCTCAGGTAGAGGAACTGGAGGAAGCTGCGGAGGGGCAGCCCAACCATCACTTGGTGGTGGACTTTCAGCCCTTCGCTTTCTGGCTTCTCCAGTCTTTCCAGGAGCTTGACCTGTGTGGGGTCAAGGAAAGCTTCATGAGAAGTTCATGGCCAGCTTGGTTCAACTGATTCGCGCCTGCGCACCACACTCTGCGCTTGCATGTCAAGCGTCTGCCTTCACAAACCCAGCCAACTACAAACGGGTGCGATTCAGCACAATGCAAAACATGTAAGCCGAAAGCACATGCGGCAAAGGGCAACCTTTAAGCGCACTAATCGGCAGGGGGCTGGGGTGGCCGGGCCGGGCCGCTGCTGTCGCTTTTCGCTTGCAACACTGGGTTAAAGTGTTTTTGCTGGTAACTCAGCTGATCTCGTCAAAGCTGGCCTGGGTAGTGTTGGATGAACGATGAGGTTGCTGGCGATGCAGTCGAGCGCAGTTGAGCCCGCCAGCGCTGCGCTGGTGCATAGTTCCAACTGTTTGCGCGCGACCGGCCTAGTTGTATTTTCGCTGGTGTGCTTCTGGTGATGCATTTGATCCCGCGTGACTCCAGTCACAATCACAACCAGGTTGTTGAGTCACGCTAGACCCCAGTTCTGTTCGCAGGGCTAGAAGGTAGGATCGCAAGCAGACGGTTTGGTTCGATGACAAATTTGCGCAGGCAAGGCTGCGAGCCGAGCCATGAAAGTCTTTGGACCCCTCAGTTTTGGGGCGCTTGGTGACCTAATGATGTGTATAGGTATAAAGACCCAATACGCTACTTGTATTTTTGGCTCAAGGAAAAGGTGTGCTCCGCAGTGCACCCGAGCCTAAGTAATCAAGTTTTCATGGTAGCGAGTGAGCCTGATCTACCTGAGCGAGCAGGTCGGCGGTCCATCTGGACCGGAAAGATCGGGGACAAGGGCACGGGCAAGAACAAGGGCAAGGACAAGGGCAAGCAGGGCAAGAAGGGCAGGAAAGGCCCACCGGAGCCTCCGTGGAGGAGGTCCAAGAGCGGCAAAGGAAGAGCCGCTAGAGCGGGCGCTGAGTACGAGTCCTGCGATCCTCACTTGAGGAGAAGTTGGGTCGAGTTCTTAAAGAAGATGACCCGGTGCTGTCTTGGTTTCCAAGACACTCAGCAGACCTGATTTGCAGGTACAAGAGGGGTGTCGATGGGAAGACACCAGAGCAGAGGCGTAGCGGCAAGCAATGGAGAAAGCCCGCTATTGCCATTGGAGAGCGCCTCTACTCTCGTGAGGTAGGTGAAGGCGCTAGGCCGTTGAAGGAAGGCCGGTATATAGGTCACCACGGAAGGACTGGCGCTTTGCTGGTTGTGACACGAGAAGGAGTGAAGCGAGGTACAGGAGTTCGGAGGATGAGCAGTGGAACCCTCAGGGATGGGAGAGCCTGAAGGGCTACCCCTGGGAGGTTTCGGTGAGAGCCCCAGGAACACCAAGCCAGAGGGCGCCTGGGACTCCAGCCCAAGGAGTAGAGGATCTGCTGGTCGTGAGGACCGGGTTGAGGTACCGCCTCAGATCGTGCCACCACCGCAGCAGCGACGGATCTACATCCGGAAGGTCGACGTGGACAAGTACAAACCTACAGATGGATGCGGGGTGCACATGTGTGCTGCTGGGAGAACCCACGCAGCTTCCGCACACGGAGGCGTGCAGAGCCCGAATCGTTGGGCTCATGATGGACGACGAGCAAGGACGACGTAGAGTCGAAGAACACAAGAGGAAACGTGAAGAATCCACAAAGGAGCCCCAGCCCAGGTGGCTATGGGAGAGCCGGCCGTTGGGGCCGGGGCAGGAGCAGGTCATGTCCTGCAAACGCTCCGGACAAGCCTCCAGACGTGGGAGGACTTGAACTGAGTCGATTGAAAGGCATGTTGCGGTCAATGGTTGGAAGAAAGATTGAGAGAGCTTTCGCAGCCCAGGAGGTGGAGATTAATGCAGTGGACTTGGAGCAGATCACCAAGCTTTGCGTAGAGATGGGAGCAGTAGACATCATGGAGATCTACAGCCCGAAGAGGTTCACAGCCCAAGCCGAGCGCTATGGCTTGAGGCCAGGTTTTGCAGTGGACCTGGAAGAGCAGAAGCCGGACGCAACCTACTGGGATCTCAGTAGGGAAGAAGACGTCCGAGAGCTCGACAAGTACGTGGACGAGGTCGAGCCAACATGGCTCACAGGGAGTCCGCCCTGTGATCAGTTTTCTCAACTACAGAACATCAACAAATATAAAGTAAGTGCGGATAAGAGAAGAGAGAAAATGGACAAAGCTGTAGCACACTTGCATACTGCCTGTGGCTTCTACAGGAAGCAAGTTGAGGCTGGCAGATTCTTTCTGCGTGAGGCACCGTGGAGTGCCGCATCATGGAAGGACCCGGAGGTCCGAGATCTTTCTGAACGACCGGACGTGTATACAGTCCGAGGCCCAATGTGTAGGTGGGCTATGGTCGCTTCGGACCGACGGCGTTTGCAAGGCACAGGATATGTGCGCAAGGAAACAGGCTGGATGACCAATCATCCAGGACTGGCGCAACTGTTGCAAGGAGAATGCAGTAACAAGACAGAGGGGAAGCCTTGGCATAGGCATGTCCACCTAATCGGAGGACTCGCGAGGCCAGCAGCGAGATATCCGCCGGCGCTGGTGCGGGCGGTGCTGAGAGCCTTGAGGGACTAACTGGGGTGGAGAACGGACAATTGAGTGCGCTGGACGCAGCTGTTGCAGGTCCAGTTCCTGAGGAATGCTTCGTGACGCCGGAGGACGTTGAGCAGCACTGGGACGATGTGAATAGTGGATTTCTACCCCCAGATCGTGTCAGAGAAGCACGCCAACTGGAGCTGGCGTATCTTCGGAAGCAAGAGGTTTATGAGAAGGTGCCACTCGAGGAGTGTCTTCGAGATACCAACGGGAGAGGCCCAATAACCACCCGTTGGATAGACACGAACAAGGGAGATCCCACCAACCGGTCGAGATTGGTGGTCCGGGAAATTAAGGCCTGGAAGAGACCAGAGGAGAGAATCCCTCAGAACATGCTGTTCTCGTCAACGCCACCCTTGGAGGCGATGAGGCTCTTGCACCCGAGCCTAAGTAATCGAGTTTTCATGACCGCTTTCCTTGGGGCTGGGCTTGCGTTTAGGTTTGCGTTGCATTTACATAAGGTTTCAAGCATTTATATTTGTTTACACATTCGTTTTACATCTAACACATTTTTATTTGTTCATTTCCTGGACTATTCGGCCCCGGATTAACACTATTTGCGTGTCCAGGCCCTAGTGGAAGAGTTTTACCAGTGTATTCAATGTCCACCTTCTCCTTCATTCCCCTCCCCTTTCCCCTCCCCTTTCCCCTCCCCCATCCGTCGCTCAATCCCTTACCCCACCTAGGGCGCTACCTGCTCAAATCCCTCGCCTCAACAGGTCAATGTGCAGGTCCTGACTTGCGATCTGTTTTGACCTCAATAGTATGCGCAGCCGTGTCAGTGCGGAGAGTTGACATGTGCCTGCTGATTTGGCTTTCCCAACCTCACTAGACATTTCCCAAAGGGCCATGTGTTGCATGGACTGCGGATTTGGCGCATGTAGCTGAAAATCAGTTCCTCCTTCAATCCAAAAACAACGACAACGTGAATCCACAACCAGGTGTACATAGGTGACTGTTTGTTCGTAAAAATCATCCCCCAAATGTCAAAAGAAGAAAAACGTAAAACTGATTGATCCTTCATGTCAAGCCTTTGGCTGACGGAGCCCTTTTTGGAAAAATACAAATGTATACTATTTACTTTTGCATAATTTAGTAATAAAATTCATAGATGGATCAATTTATAAATTCTTGGAAAATAATATATATATATATATATGCACACACACATATGTCCAATAATATCAAACTTTTTTAAAAGGAACAAGACAATGCCGGACTTTGGAATATAATAAATAAAGACGGCCACCTCTAAAACATGGTTAATTTATCAAAAGTCACGGGGGAGGACGGCGCAGCCGCTTGGGGCAGCCAACGATGGTCTGCTTTATGCGACTGGCCATAAACAAATTGGTTGCTTTGCATGTGTGGCCTTGCATGAGGCAATGAGGAAATCCGGAGGATGCCTCACTTGGCCCCCTGATCTTCCTTCCATGGCCATATGTTTTGCGGACAGGTTTCCCAAAAGGTGATGACGTAACAGGAGACGTCTCACGACATTTGTGAGTGACATGGTTTGAATATTTTTTTGGAAACACATCGTGCAGGACGAGATTGCGTCCTGGGACTTCGAGGCTGCTGGCGCTCGGGCACAAAGCTTCGTGCAGCGACTGCGGCGCTGCGGCGTGGCCTGTGAGTTCGTGGACGACGGGGCGCGAGGCACCGGCGGGCTGGAGAAGCTGGACGAGTGGAAATCGCGAGCCAACGAGCAACTGAGAGACGTGAGGAAGCTCAAGGAATTCCTGGAAGGCGGGAGGGGAGACTTGCCAGCTTCAGCCACTTCCATAACTTATATATTCCTGTTCGGTGTGTTGGGGTGCTTGTGCGGGCGCGTCGCTTCCCCAGGCACTGGCGCTGCACGGCCGCAGCTCCAGCGCGGGGCCCTCTTCACGCATGCTGTGCAGGAGGGCTTGAGGGCCGCAGGCGCCAGGGTGCAGGTCGCGGACGGCGAGGCGGACCCGGTCTTGGCACTGCGGCTCAGCGATCCCAAGACGCTGGCGATCCTGGGGAACGACACTGACTTCGTGGCTGGGTCGGGTGAGGGCTGTTTTTTGATCCGTGGCTAACTGATGGGGAGCTTGTAGCTGATTGAAGCAATCCTGCATGAGCTCTGCTCAGATTCCCGCGTTTGACTCTTTCTCTTGAAAGGAACTCTGATTCATCCCATCGAGCGCACGCATCGTCCGTTGTTTTCCAATTGATATTTCGCCGCCCGGACACTGGATACTACCGAGGTGCTTATGAGGCACGGCAAGTTCGTCCACCTTGATGAGCTTGACCAAGCCAAGTGGCTGAACGGCCATGGGCCCTTGCGTGTGCCCATTTGGACACGCCAAGCGCTGGCCGATACCCTGAAGGTCCCGGAGGCGTGGGTGGAAGGTGCAAGCTCACATCGCTCAACTTGTGCCTTTTGTTCCGCCTTTTTCGGGATTTTGCCATTTCGCTGGTGCGATTT
>CAUJNA010003732.1:346760-371760 GCA_963377175.1 Effrenium voratum | reverse complement strand
GCCCAGAACAGCAGCCTCAAGCAACAAAAGCCCCAGTTAAATTAGAACTCGGCTATTCTGAAAAAACAACTGGAATTCTGCATGTAAGCCGCATAGCCCATGAAGCCTGGGACATCGCCCTCAGACCAAGTGACCAAGCGCCAGCACCGCGTCCCCGACACAGAAGGCACACACACAACATCCGCCCCAAGCCAAGTTCAAAAGCACCTGACAATACCTCCCAAATGCGCCCAGCACAGCCCCTAGCAACCTGGAGCCCTCCAAGCCGAACACCCAGTGCCAATCCAACAACACAGGCAGCCCAGTTGAATTAGAACTCGGTTGTTGGAGAAACCATGACTTTCTTAATGCTGAACTGCAGAACCCATGCAGCCTAGAAACATTGCCCTCAAACCAAGCACTAAAGTGTAGTGTTTGTTCGGCACATGCTGAGCATTGGTTCAGTACTAGTTCGGCATTGGTTGTGTGCTTTCCTTAGAAAGCTGAAAGCTATAGCTCTAACTTCTAATATTAAAGAGAGGAAAGTGATTTGCAAGATTGATGGCAGGGTGCCAGCAATAATGCAGTTTGGGGTGTTGCTGTTTGAGGTGCTGGTGACGGTGAGGGCGTTTTTTTTTTGTTTTTTGTAAGATTGACGGCCAGGTGCCAGGGCTGCAGTTTGTCACGCTGGTGTAGGGCTGTGTGAGGTGCCGGTGACGGTGCGGCGCTTTTTGCGAGATCGACAGCTGGGTGCTAGGGGTATTGGGGTACGCTGTTTGAGGTGCTGGTGACGTTGCGGGCGCATTGCGCAGGCTCTGTTTCAGCAGCTGGTGACGGTTGGTGCATTTTTGCGAGATTGATGGCAGGGCGCTGGTTGTGTGCTCGCGCATGCTGTTTGAGGTGCTGGTGAATGCGCCGCGTGCTAGGGCGCATGCAGTTTGGGATGCTGTTGCAGGTGCTGTTTGAGGTGCTGGTTACGAGCTGGGTGCTAGGGGTGTGTGATGACAGTTCTTTACCTGCAGATTTGCGCAGCCAAGGCTTTGCAGACAAAACGTCGGGAGCAGCGTGCAAGCCTCGACTGTTTTGCGGTATTTGAGGTTTATGCTGGTGTAATTGACAACTTGTATCAGTTCAGAGGGTCGATTTAGTATGTTGTGCTGATCTTGTATGCGTTTCGCCATATTGAGTCAGTGTTTGGTTTGTTATTGGCCTCGTATACCGTATAATTGAGTGGCCATGAATGTAGTCTTGGCTCAGTAACGATGTAGTGTTAGTGAATGCAGCATTGTGGTGTTGGCGCAGCATTGGTCGAGTGTCAGTATGATATAAGTTCAGCATAAGTTGCATTTGCGTAGTCGTTCTGAGTACTGGGTTTGCGGTTGCTTGACTTTAGTTCAGTAGTAGCTGAGTATTGTTTAGTATTGTTGCGGGATGGGGAAACTGTTTATTGGCAGGGAAATGGATTATGAATGTTACTGACAGTAAGACGTGCGGCATGTGGCGTGTGTTGTGCAGTGTGAGAGGGTGGTAAGTTGCGTCCCACCAAAGTTTGTCGGGCTTGGTTGACTCCTACTCCCCCTCTCGGATTTGCACACGGAGGCATCGGCAGCAGCAGCTGCTCGCGGCTGTTGCAGCTCAAGGAAGCAGCCTTTGGGATCCTGGCGCCCCGTGTGCCCCAAGGCGTGCAGGTACGCCTGCTGGGGCCATCAAATGTGGCAACCTTCCGGGATGAGGCGGGCGGCTTGGGGTTCCCGTGAACCGGTTTAGATGTCAAAGTGGGTGGCCTGTCGGATCAGAACAGGAAGCAACGAAGCTAGTTTGCTTTGTGGGTTTCTTGTCCTTTGCGTGTGCGGGCCCAGGTGGCCACGTATCCTGTGCTCACCGACCTCTTGAGCCTCCAGGCCTGGCCTCTGCCGCAGCGCCTTGTGCTTTGGGCCAAGTGCCTGGGTTCTCCGCTGGGGCTCCCCGAGCCCGAGCCCTCCGAGCCCTCCGAGCCCTCGCAGCTCTCCGAGCCCAAGGCGCTGCGAGAGGTGCACCTCTGGGCACTGCGGTGGAGCGCGTCGGCCAGCCATCTGAAGCTCGACACTGCGGAGCTTGAGGCGCTGCTGGCGACTGCCCTGCTGCTGATCGCCCGCGCCCCCAGACCCGGACATATGGAGAAGGCGAGCTGGAGGTGCACGTGCTTGGGCATGTGGTATCAACAAGTGATTGGGAGCATCTTGGACCTCGCGCGGATCATGAAGGCACGGGTGCTCCGACTGGCTGAAAACTGCAGCAGAAACCTGACTGACAACATTCAGTGTTTTTGTCCCGAGGTCTTGCCTGCTGTATCCCCGGCGCGGCTCTTCCACGGCCCGACTTTTCAGCAGCTCCTTTTGCTCTTCGCGCGCCACCCCGACACTCCCCCGCGCCGACGCGGGAAGATGGGCTTCCGCGGCCCCACAGTGGACCTGGCGACGTTGGGCAATTCTGAGGCCGGCAGCAAGTCACCCGTCGCCAAGGGGTTGCTCCGGATATCTCGGGGCCAAAGCGCCGGTTTGGGTGTGGGTAAGTCGGCCATGCCCACAGCAGCTGACAATTTTTGTGTTCGTCTTTGATAGTGAATGGACCCCAAGGAGGAGTTGCTGAAGATCCGGGAGACAGCGACCTTTCGAGCCTGGCGCGAAGAGGCGAGGGCACTGGGCATCAAACTCGGCATGGCAAGTTTCAGACTCGCGCCGAGCCAGGTCCTGCAAGGCCTCCAAGTGGAGGTGAAGAAGTCGGAGCCGGCTTGCACGGTCAACCCTTTCCACACACCCGACATGGCAGACGGGGTCGCGCCCGGTGTGAAGGGTTTGCCCATCGAAGCGCACAAGGCGGCGCTGTGCGCGACTCTTCTGCAGCACCGCGTCACCTGCGTGCATGGCGAGACGGGCTCGGGGACGCTTGGCAGAGCGGGAACGGGCACAAAGCCTGGCTTCATCGAGTTGGGAATGCCCAGCGAAGTATTTCCGTTGTTCGACGAAGCGGCAACGCAAGAGTTTACCCTTCTGTTGTTTTTGTCCTACCCTCGTATAGCGAAAGCATTCAGCCAGGAAGCGGACCATGGACAAACACACGCGTAGCTGCGTGTAGTCATGTAGTAAACATGTGTACATTGCGAGTGCCGGTAGCTGTGATTAACTTATGAATACGTCTCTTAGGGCACATATCATGTGTTGCTTTTGCTGGACATATTATGCTGAAGGCGCTCCAAAGCCTTGTCGAACATGTGCACTCTCTCACTTGAAGTATGGACAATGCGAGTGGGCCGGAGTGAGACAGATAATTGGTATGCCAATATCACAAGTGGGTGGGATCCTTGTGACAGAGGCAGTGGCCTACACAAACGCAATACTCGCCCCAAGATGACATATGGAGAGCCAAAACCTAAACAAATTTTCCGGGGTTGAAAGTTGGCAAAGGCAACTCTCGCATCAGAGAAGTAAATGGGAAGACAGCCATCATGCTTGAATAACTTTACCTGCTAAGGCACAGGTAAGCAGAACGCATAGTGGAAATGATACGATTCTTCAAGACGTGGTAGGACTGTCAATGACCGAGTTCCATATCTTCGGGTCCTACTTTGCGCTCCGGACAGCCCGTCGGAAGATACGAATTGCGACGTACTGCCACTTGGGCCAGCCCGTGATGAGCGGGTGGACAGCTCGAAGCCAGGCCCAAGCCTCATCTAACTTCTCCCAAGCCCCTCATGCTGGTAGCGTACACGTTGAGGCTACTCCGGGAAGATTGCTGCACTGCGCACGCGATCGCAGCGTGAGGGCCGTAGCATTGGTCTTGACCGCTGTAGTGCGATCCGGCCGATGTGCACACGCGAGCGTGAAAGCAGCCCCCGAGCCCACCTCCCCCGCTGCCCCGCGAGAGTGAAACCGGAAAAAAACTGGTAAAGCATGTACGATTCGCGTGCGCAAGTGTGTTTCTTGTATGTGCCCCCGCTTCATCCAATAGGTTGCATGTGCAGCTGTTTGTGGTAGTATTGGCCAGTACTAGTCACTTTGGCAACATAGCTGTCAAGCCCTCTTCCAGACTGCAGACTCTCAAGACTGCCACGCAATGGCCCTCCTTGCAAAGCCATGTTGCGGGGCATGATCCGCAAAAGATAGTTTCCAGGGAGTGCTCGCTTATCTCCGCAAACCTCACCGCTTTCTGGCCATGCGCATTTGCGATATTGCGGTCAGTTCATAGACATGCCGGTAGCAAGCATTGCCCACGACGTCAGGGTTCCACTCGACTCATATGCAACAAACTGAACAAGAAGAGAAGACTCCACAAGCAAGCGAACGAGTGTGCCTGCCGTCCCTGCCAGGTTGGTGATCTTTTTGCCCTTGCTTGCCAAAACAAGCGAGCAAGCAACACATGTGCCCTCATCAGTGACACGTGCTAAGGAAGAGTACCCAAGTGCCGCAGTATTTGCTAGAACTATTTGACGGCGCTCAGATTGCTGTGACGCAGCCCAGACGGATGGCAGCCATCAATTTGGCCAAAAGGGTGGCGAAGGAGAGGGGAGAAGCTTTGGGCGAGACGGTGGGCTACCGCATTGGTGGCGACAGCGCTGTAGGCAGGGGTCGTACAACAGGTGGGGTCTCGCAGAAGGAAAGGAGTTTTCTTGTGGGATGGCAGAGGCTATTGACAGGAGCAGCAGTCTGTCTTGTTCTCATTGTTCCCCACTGACCAAATTGGGGTTGTTAGATTTTAAGTGACTCCGCACGCCCGCCGACAGAGGCTGTGACAAACAGATATTACAGACAGCTGTGACAGAGCCTGTGGCAGACAGCTGGACAGAGCCTGAGAGAGAGCCAAAAGTAGCTTTGACAGAGGCTGTGACAGAGTTGGTGGCTGGGCCACGGCAGCAACTACAGCCCGAGCGCCAGTGGCCGTGCCCGGGAAGCAGTGACAGCCGCCAGCGGGCGGACCAGCGCAAAGCTTGCAACGCCGTGCAGAGAGTGCCAACAGAGTGCAACGCCTGGAGTGTGTCGCGCTGCCTGTGGGAGCTTGCTACATGGGGGTCGTCGAAGTAACTAAGGTAATTCAAGCTGCTTTCTTTGAAGAACATGTCCTGTTCGTTATTATCAGGTGCCTGCACAGGAGTTTCCTTTTTTGCTACCCAAAGGATTGGGAAGGAAGGAACACGTCGATTAAGAACTACCGCGCCAGGCCGGCAACTGAATTTCCAAACCACTGGCTGGCTGCTGAGAGCATTGGTCAGCGACACCAACCGCCTGGGCAAGCTCACCCATGTGGCCTGTAAGTCATTTATTTCACTGAGTTAATGTGGAGGTGGGGGCTTTGGAGATTGCTGTTGGTGGGGGCTCATGGACTGCAAGCCAAGCGTTGGGGAAGGTCTGGTTTTCATGCCGCAAGATGCCGCAAGCATGTCCTTCAGATACCAACAGGCATTCTCTAGGAGGTTACCGAATTGTGTGCCGAGTCTTCCAATGATACTTCCCAAGCGCACCAAAGGGGCTGTAGGACAGCCTAGCAAGCCTTCCCATACATCATGGTGTTTTGTGGCTTTGCTTTGTGGATCGGAAAGTTTAGGTTGTCTTCGACGAGATCCATGAGCGCTCGGCGGACGCAGACTTCCTAAGCTTGGTAGTCCGGCTTCTGCTGCACCGCTTCCCGACGGTGCGGTTGGCGGCTGGGGCGAAATCGGCGTGGCTTGTGCGTGTGAATATTGGAGACCCGAGACGGTTGCAAACCAACTGAGCAACGTCAAAAACCTTTGTGTGCATGTTTATTAAGAGGGGCGTCATATCGATCTGTGCATTGGCATTGTATGCAAAACTTACACATGTGTCGCATAAGCCAAAACGTGCGTTGCGTAAGGTGTGTGTTTGTGGGTGAGTAAGCAAAATGACCCGACGTAGCAACTCATGACATGCTTAGGACATGGCTCAACTGCAAGCAAGCTGCTGCGGGAGGGTCCTGGGTTCAGCGCGCAAACGCACAAGCACTTTTTCAAAGGGAGGTAAGTTTATCGTTAAGGGTGCCGGGGACCAAAGCACAAACAACGTCAAACAGTTCGAATGAGACCTGGCGGACTGTCACAGACTCCCCGAAGCTGGAGAAAACAAGAGGCTAGCCATGGCGGCCGGAGAGAGTTCGCTCGGGCCCGATCACGAGTAGAGACAGACGCCAAAAACCACGGCCAAGCTCCATGGCAGCGCCAGCTTCGACAACGCGAGGGACTGCAAGAAAAACAACTTGACGCAATCCTTGAAAGCTGCGCTTGGCCAGGCCTGAACCTCAAAGGAAGTTTGGGCCTCAAACACGTCGCTTGCATATACCCGCACAACGTGCTGCAGGCGTTTAAAGAAGAACAGGGAAGGGTGCGGCGATGCCTAGGCTGCCTTGCGACCGACAGCCACAGTAGAGTTGGCGCCTTGACTCTTGACGGACGTGACAAGCGAGGCAGATGTGGTGCAGCATACACAGACTTTTTGTAGGGCTGGTCAACAGTGGCAAAGGCAGCAAGATGTAATCTGATACGCTGGTGGCGTTTCAATCATTTGGGCTGGAGTAGGTCCAATTTCCTCAAGGGCTCCCCGACAAATGTAATTTTACCTTTTCATGATATTGTATCTTGGTTATGTGTGAGGTGCCTTGCTGATGGGTCCACCAGACGCCCAACATGAATTGTTACTTGGTCCACCAGACGCCCAACATGAATTATTACATGTGTCAGGTCTGCAGAAAAATGTAACCCTGACTTTTTAGGTGGCAACCCTAATTTCGGAAATTCAAATTACATTTTCAGACGACCCCACCCGCACCGCGACACTTGGCTGGAAAAAGCCTGCGCTCTCAGGTGATCATGTCTGCCACATTGCAGGCGAACCTCTTCAGGAGCCGGGCAGGCTGACTTGAGCTTGGCTCTCATTGCCTGTTGCTAGTTTTGGGGAGTGCCAATCTGAGATGGCACACTTTGTTTTCAAGTGTCTATGGCCCAATTCTCCGACGTGGGGTGTTTGGAAGTCACGAGTGCCAGGGATGTGTAGCATGGCGATATGGCGGTTGCACGACAACAGATACCAGTGCAGTATACCTGAATCCAACCAGTCTTTGCACACTGCTTGCTGGGAAATCAAGGTGCCAAACTACATTCCCCCCCCCCCCCATCCCCACAAAGCAACATCGGAAAACACACCGGGGTGGGGCCCGCTTGCATTTGTTTTTTGTGAAAGTGCATGAGACGTCCCTCCCCCACCCCCCACCCCCCATTTTCGGACCGTAAGGGTGGAGATTACCCTTCTGCAGAGGATCACTCCTTTCTTCGTTGGCCTCCTTTTTCTCCGGCTTTTTGTTTGTGACGGGGCGCTTGTGGAGGTTCCGTGCTTTTCTTGCGACTTTCAGCCTCAAGGAGCTACTTCCGCGAGCTGCAGCTCAACGAGGAGGAGGTCCCCGTGGTCCCTGTAGGCGGACGGTGCTTCAAGGCACCGCTTGTTGAAGCTGAAAGGTCAAGAGCCTGGTTGGGCCCGCCTTTTGGGCGAACAGAGGGGTTCATGAAAGGTACCAAACAAATCGAGAAACATCCATGTGTTTCTAAGGCTAAGACCCACATCGCATTTGTTTTGTGCCACAGCTTCCGCTTTCTCCGGCGAACCGGGTCCGCCTGACCCATCTGGGCCGAGGTGCAGCCAGTCTTCCTAGATGAGCTCCAGGACTTCTGCGGTGCGGCGCTGGGCGAGAGAAACTCGGCGCTGCTGGCGCGGATGCAGCAAAAGTTTAAGGAGCGGGGTCCTTGAGCAGCAGCAGTGGCATGCGCGCACCAATATCACAGCCATCAAGGCCACGCATGGGCAGACACGAAGTTGAGTCTGCACATGTTCAAGACAAATGCAGTTCTTGTGTTTGTTTGCAGCGACGTGGACTTCTCCAAGTCGTTGGTCATGTTGTTTTTTGTTGTTGTTCGATATCCCTTCCGTATTCAAACAGTTCCGTTGTTTGTCTCCGGACAGTTCGCCGCCTTTGCCAGAGGACCAAGACATGGCCACGAAGTCCTCCCAGGCCTTGGCCGAGTTCTGCACCTGGGCCAAAGGCGTCCGTTCGTGGCTTCCAAAGGAGCTGAGAGAGGGGATTTGCCGATTTGCAGTTCATGGACTGACTTCACGGTGTCTTCCTTTCGGGCAACTGCCCCCGAGACTGCCGTTCCTGTCGGGGTTTGCGACGCCGACTTGGGCCCAGGTTCATCGATGTCACCGCTGGTGATTTCCCTCTTGAGCTTCCTGGCGCGACCCAGGCGAGACTTGGGAGGGCTTGAGACCAGTCACACTCAATTCCTTTGGGACGAACTGACTAGAGTCTCTGCACTGGAGACCCAGGTGCACCATCCTCGTCTTTCTGCCAGGGATCCTCGAAATCACGAGCATCTATGAGGAGAATCTGGCAGTCATTTTAAGGTTTGGGCGCTGGTTGAACCAGTTGCGCAGCCATGCATATTATGCATAGTGTGCCTAATGATTTTCCCCGAGATCGAGTCGATCGAAGGAGTGCCAGAGCTACCTTCATGCCATCGACGGCGCAGAGGAGTCCGAGGAGAGAGAAGCGCAAACAAAGCCCTCCAAGATGCTGGAATACAAGGCTCGCAATGCTCGCGATACGCAGCCACAGGTTCATTTCCGAGGCGAGCGCCCAACCACATGCGACCTGCAATACCCAATGCGCAAAACGCGTGACTATGACGTGTGAGGTGTGTTGACCTGTTCCATTAGTCTATCGCAATGCCAAGTGCTCGGTGACTGGGCTGAAGTTTCGGCGAGGTCTTCGCGATGCATTCGCAGATCCCCACGGAGGACCAGATGCATGTCTTCCAGGAGCCGAAGCCAGGACGGGGGAGGGAGGGGAGAAAGAGAAAGGGGAGGCTCTGATCTCGGAACCTGAGTTTGCGGAATGGTTTTTGTGCGTCTTTGTTCCGGAATGCTTGGCTGGAAGCGTGGTTCAAGCGTTCAAAAGAGCGAAATACAACCTGGCCAGGTGATTGAGGTGGCTTTGACAGGATGAGAGAGGAGGCAGACGGCTCGGTCTTCTGTCGACACTGCAAGCACAGAACAAGTTTTTTCTGCCTCAGGCAGAAGTTGGGTTTTTTTCGCGCACAGCATCCGAACTTGCCCCGCTCCACGGCTGCTTTCCAGTGACCTTCAGCTCACCCTGCTTGCAGATGTGGGAACCTCTATGATGGACCAGATGTCCATTTGCTCTTGTTATTTCAACAACGCCAAAAACACCACCCTGAAAAGCACAAACCATGTTTCTCCCGTTTGATGGATTGAAACATCTCGTTTCCGGCCGTGAGTTTCCTTTTATTGACTAGTGTGATGTTGAAAGGCGAAACGCAGGGACCCTGTTTAACGTGCCAGCTAAACCAGACTTGTGCATCTCCCCAAGGGAGGCAAGGGCAGAGAGAGAGAGAGAGAGGGAGAGACCTACATTCACATCCCATATTTACCATATGTTCCTCCCCCAATATTGGTGCACCACATTACGCAACATTTGCCATATGTCTCATATTCACTACATTTACCATGTTTACAGTTGTGCTTTTGGTTTCCCATATGTACCTCCATCAGAGTTGGAGAAGCTGGTTTCTCAAGAGCGACTTGGGGAGCTTGGAGAATGGCAATGTGTGGCTGGGCCCCCTGCTCCGCTTTGCAACTGCAACTCGCAGGAGTGTGCCACTTCGTGCTCGCTTCCAATGTGGCGGAGAGCTCCTTGACGCTGCCCAACGTGTGTGCGGTGATCGACCTGGGCTTGCACAAGCAGCAGGTCTACAACCATCGCCTCAGGCGGGGGCTGTCAAAGCGGCTTTATTCTTTATAGTACTATTCTTTATAGTATTTACGATGTATTTACGTCATCTATATTTGTTGCCTATGATCTTCGGGAACTCTCAGCTGGGAATTGATACTTGCAGGAGGGTCCTTGCAGCCTTCCTTGCAGCCGAACAGTCTGAAACCCCCTCAGCAACTCAGCGTGCGTTCTTTGTCAGATCGCTCCAGGAAGCAACCGGGAATTCTGAATACCATGAGTTGTGTCCGACCGTGACTTCCTCTTGGAACACGTTTTTGCCCCACGCTTGGCCTTTTTGTTCCTGCTAACGCTTCATGAAGCGAAGCACTCATAGCTTTTCCGAGGATGACCTACCTCTCCCTAAAGTGGACCAGCCGAGCCTCCGCACACCAGCGGAGCGGGCGCGCGGGCCGCACCATGGAGGGTGTCGCTGTCCGGCTGCCTCTCGGCTCAGGGACCAGTGGGAGTCCTTTCAAGGCCCGTAGCTCATGGACATGAAAGGAACATTAAGGAACTGTGTGGGTATCCTGGGAAGGCATGTGTGCTCAAGGAACAAGACTCTGCCGCATACGGAAGCAAAAGTGCCCTGAACACAGACATAGCGAATTCAGCTATGATTGTGCTGTGGTTGCGGCTGGCGTAGTAGGCCGATGCCGCAATCCTTTATGTCGCTCCTTCTTGAGCTGGTTGAGCTTGTTGAGCTTCTTGTTGGGGCAACAATGTTTCCAGGCCGCCTCCTTGTTGCATTTGTTCAGTTGTCTGTGGAGATATGACTCGTCGCCATGCTGTCTTCGTCGAAGATCACTGGCGTGCGTCCTCAATCATTGAGGTATCCGAAGAAGTTCTATGAGGCTTTGCCGGAGTTCGACCGGCCGGAGACCGCCTCCTTGCCCCTGCCACGACTCTACTTGCAGGCAAAGCAGCTCTCATCAGACTTGGCCTCCGGTGGCGTCTCTTGACCTGCAAGGTGCAGCGTCGGTTTCGCCTTAGGCCATGTTGAGAACTGTTAGGAACATGCTGCAGTCAGCTTGACGGCAATCTCACAAATTGCCTTGCGCGCGGCTTGGCACGCTGAATTCCCTTGGGTCTCTGGGACAGCAGTCCGTGCAATGACACGGACCGACCCAAGCATGCCCAGGCAAAGCTTTTCGGTTGGAATAAATCTCGGGAGATGAGGCGGAGGCGCCGGGCAGCGCTTGCTCGGTGCTCAGCGGACTGGTGGACCCCCCCGACCTGTCGATCATCGAGGCCTCGCGCCGAGAGCTCGCGGAAGGCCACGCGCTCGCGAGCCCCGAGGAGGAGGCTGACATGACGAGCGTGGCCTGACGGAGAGCACGGGGCCTTGATGTTGCCGCATTGACCTTGGCAGGAACAGGCAGGTCATAGGATTGGTGATGGTCCCTCCAAGTGAATGCCGTTGCTGACCAGTTAGTCGTAGCCCTTTCCCGCTCTCAGGTCGGAAAGGCGTGCTTGAGCCTCCCTTTTGATCTCAGCCTTTGCCGCTTGGTGTGGCTCAGCGTCCATTGGGGGTGTGCTGCAGATGGGGTGATCTTGGCTTGCAGCTTGTCGGTCCAGGACGTCCAAGAGAAAACAATCAGTTTCAGTTGTGGGTCTTGTGTCCACAGCAGGGGCCTCACAGAAAGGCTGCAAAAATCGAAAGTGGTTCAAAAAGGCCCGCGCGCTGATCGTAGCGTCATAGCCATCACCTGGCAGGACCCCTTCTCGAGCCCTTCCGCTTTCACTTGCCCGGACTTGGTGGAGTTAGGCCAAAAGCTCCGGCGGAGCAATGCGAGCCGCCGGAAGTTTGACGCCGGCAGAGCCTCTCAACCCCTGGCGCTGAGGGAACTCTTCAAGGAGGGCGGGGCTGCGCACATTTGTGGCTTTGTGGATTGTTTTGGAGTGGTTGAGACAATTCAGATAGGGATGAGGTGCTGGGGGTGTTGGGGCGCCTCCTAGCTTATGTTTGAGGTTGACATTGCGTATTTGCTGACGATATCTGATGACAATTTGGGGTTGTATAATAACTGCATGCAATTCAATTGCGTTTTGCTTGGGCTGGCTAGGGGAGAGTGACAAGCTTCAAAATGTCCTGATTAAAAACAAGGATGTTGCGATCTAGAACCCGCTTGAACATGCTGATCCTGAAGTTTCAGCACTGGCAATAGGCAAGCGACGGAAACAAGCAGTTGCAAAACGAAAGCAATAATGACACCTGCCCAAACTTGGTGTGATCCAGCCACTACTGCTGCTGCTGCTGCTGCAGCTACTACTAGTACTAGTACTAGTGCTAGGACCAGCGCTAGTACTGGTGCTGTGCTGCTGCGACTCCTACAACTCCAACTTCTACTACTACTACCACTACTACTACTACTGCTACTGCTACTGCTACTGCTACTGCTACTGCTACTGCTACTGCTACTGCTACTGCTACTGCTACTGCCGCTGCTACTACTACTGTGATTGCTACTGCTGCTACTACTACTACTACTACTACTACTACTACAACTACTACTACTACTACTACTACTACCACAACAACAACAACAACAACTACTACTACAACAACAACAACAACAACAACAACAACAACTACTACTACTACTACTACTACTACTACTACTGGAACTACTACTACTACTACTACTACTACTACTACTACTACTACTACTACTACTACTACTACTACTACTACTACTAGAACTACTACTACTACTACTACGACTACTACTACTAGAACTACTACTACTACTATTGCTGCTACTACTACTGGAACTACTACTACTACTACTACTACTACTACTACTACTACTACCACTACCACTACCACTACCACTACCACTACCACTACCACTACCACGACCACTACCACTACCACTACCACTACCACTACCACTACCACTACCACTACCACTACCACTACCACTACCACTACCACTACCACTACCACTACCACTACCACTCATGTGGAAACATGGAAACATGGCTTGTGTGAGAAATGCTTGACCAAAATGGCGCTTGCCATTTTGGCTCAAGCTCGGACCAACCGTTCCACAACTTCAAATAAGCTTTCGCCTTGACCCCCCGCTCCCTTTCATTTCGCCATGGCATCCTCTACCTCAGCAACCTTGTTTGAGCTTGTGGAGGATCAGCGAAGGAGATCAAGCTCCCAGGATGGACTCCCTCCCCGAGACAATATCACCTGAAGTTGGAGCCGAGTCCGGTTCCCGGACGCAGGTGGAGAATTTGAGGCCAGGTGGAGAATTTGAGGCCCCCGATACGATGCCCGGGATCCATTCCATCGGCGGCCCGCCTCCTTAGGGGCATCACTATGGACCCACGTCCCCACGAAGGTGCAGCTACGTCAGGAAGCGAAACAAGCAAGAACGAAAAGGCGAAGCGCCCTCCGCGCGGCCGGAGCGCGGCGGACTATGACCGCATGTGCGCGGAGTGCGGCAGTGGGTGGCCATCCACTCGGCGAAGTGCTGGGCCTGCACGAGCACCACGGCGGTCCCCTCCAGCGGCTCTCGAAGTTGTACAAGGCGGACGGTGTCCTCTGGAACCTGGTCATCCTCAACGGCAAGCCGACGCCAGGGCCTTCACGGCCCTGGGAAGGGCCCCTCCACGCACGTCCACGATGGAGGAGGTCACGATGCCATAAACATGCTTGTTACAGATTTTGCGCACGGAGGTAGACGACAAGGCTATGGCGGTGCGCAAGGACAGGGAGTACATGTTGAAGACCCAGTACCACTTGCCCGCGACACGCAAGAGACCGCCCACAGATTGATCAGGCTGCTGCGGCGCAGGCTGGGCTGTTCCAATCTCAGCGGAAGCGGCAGAGGCGGAGACTGTTGAGAACATGGAGACCACTGGCACGCAGTCCATCCCGGTTGGCAGCGCGGGGGCTTGGGCCCTCACCTGCAGATGTTTCAAGCCCACGCAGACTGGCAAGGCCCTGGACGGAACTTCGGATGTCTGATCCGCGACCCAGGGACAAGAAGCTGCGTACGGTGGACGGCGTCTGAGCCACGTTTCGGATGTTGGCCGGAGCCAAGCTCCCAGAAATGCCAGGGCAAAACCCGGATGATGCCAGTCGTAACACAGGGCCCTGTGGCCATCCCATGGCAAACCTCGGACGGAGGCTGCGGCAAAAGCCGGCTGGCTTCTCTCTTGTTTTTCTGTGGAACGGAGGTGTTTTTGAGGTTTCGGGGATCATGGCCAGGGCTTGTTCCTGGGACTTGCTACCCAAGAGTTTCTTCAGTTTTGTGGTGCGCCCGAAAATCCGCTGCCAACAAACATTTGCTGGTAGTGGAGGTGCTGCAGAGCATTGTGGAAGGCCACTCCATCTCAGCAAAGGAGATTGATAAGGCTTGGGCTGTATCCAGTGGGCCACGTCGGTTTGCCCGGCCAAGTCCCTCCCCTGGATTGCTGCGGATGCTGGCTTCTTGCTCCGAAAACTCTTCCCTACCAGCGCCCCGCAAGGACTGAGCACACCCATTGCTGTTGCACCCTTTTCCTCTGCAAAATGCTCCTCCTCTGCCAGAACCCCCCTTTCTTCCAGGGTGAGGATCCATGTGGGGAGCGACAGCCAAGGGAACGTCATGCTCAACCTGCGCTCCACGAAGCCTGCTTATGGAACTTGTCCTTCTTCTGCACAGAAATGGCTGCGGGCGGCAAACCGCATCCCCCGCAAGTTTAATGAGTGGGCCGATGAGTTGACCCACCCGAACTTCGTCGGCTACAGCGAGGAGCTTGTCAGACCTTTGCTCCAATTTGCTCTTTCTGCCCCGTATCCTAAACGGGGAGAACTTTGATCTTACCCTCTCATTTTCGCTGCTTGTGGCGTGCTGGCCGGCGCTACTCAGCCTGGCACACCCATTTCAGGGAAGCTTTCTCTGGATGGGATGTCACACCCACTCCAGACCGGATTTTTAACTTGACAGGAGCGGGGAGCCCGGCGTCTACACAATGCTTGGACTCAAAAAGGGGGTGACCACTTTTGTGTATCGGCCTTTTTGGGTTAGCTTGCTTGCACTACTACTACTACTACTACTGCTACTACTGCTACTACTGCTACTACTACTACTGCTACTGCTACTCCTACTACTACTACTACTACTACTACTACTACTACTACTACTACTACTACTACTACTACTACTACTATGACTCTTCCTTCTGCTGTCATTCTTCTTTGTTTGCTTTGGCTTCAAATCTCTCTTTCTCTCTTTCTCTTTATCTCTCTGTTCCTGGCTGGCTGGCTGGCTGGCTGGTTGGTTGGTTGGTTGGCTGGCTGGCTGGCTGGCTGGCTGGCTGGCTGTCGGCGTCGCCAGCCTCGCTTCAACCTGGGATGTTGGAGTTGTTTTTTTTGTGGCTAAGACATAAGCTCTTGCAGAGCGCGGGTCTTGGGTCGGTTTTGGTGGTGGCTACTGTTGGGGTTAGGGCTGACTTTGGGTGGGTTTGGGGTTGGAGGAGCTGATTTGTGTCAGGTGTTCTGAATTGATTTTTGGGCTGGCTTAGGATTGGCATTGGAGCGTTGCCGCAAACCACCAGGACTAGCCCAAAGAAACTAGACGACGATTGGCCCGGAAGAAAAAGGCAAGTTGATGCAGGCAACTCTCGAGAAGTTGGCAAGAGAAGTTGGCAGGTGCCAAAAGTTGCAGGAGAAGTTGTTTTCCAAAAGTTTGCACGAGAGGCTGGCAGGTAAAAAACTCGCTCAGTTGGCATGAGAAGTTGGCAGGTGAAGTATCAGGTGAAGTAACTCTCGGAAACTTGGCGCGCACAACCACCCCCATGCGGTCTCACAAAGGCGGGACCATTGGCACGGCCACGCTCGGCGGGTCGACCCTCAAACATTTGTGGTTTTGACAATGTTTATTCTTTTCGTGAGACCAGCGGACTTTGAGGAGGGTAGAGCTGTTGCTTTCCCAGGGCTGTTGTTTTCACAGCGCTGGTTTTTCTGAGGGCTGCAACGTTCTCAGCCTGGGGCAAAAGGCGGCGTCCTCAGCATCACCAGCCTCACTTGCCTGTTGGAACAAAGCGCCTTCTTCTAAAAGCAGGTGGGTATTCACCCAGCTTCGCCTGCCAACTTTGCGAGAGTTACTTCAGTTTTCAAACTCTTGCTATTCCCAAGGATGTTCCGAAGCCCGTCCCTGTGAGGAGTTTTGGCACACCTTGAAGGCGGCCCCTGGCCAGAATGGCCGCCGTGCTTGGCTGAAGCACGCGCACAACATGGCGGCGACGAACGCCGTGATCCCGCGGCGCCTGACGGAGTTCGTCGCGCAGGTGGAGGAGGTGGCGCAACGATTGCTGGCCATCGTGAAGAAGGAAAGCAAAGTGGAGAGGCAGCTGGCAGCGCTTTTGAAAGGCTGGGGCTTTGACCTCTCCAAACGCTTGGGGCGAAAGTGAAACCCAATGCGCTCAACACGCGTTTCTTGTTTCAGAACTGGCTCAAGATGTTGTCAATCGGACCCAAGCGAACATTTGGTGCGGGGAACAAGGAGGGCGTCCCGTGCTCCAAGAGGCTTGGGTCGGAGAGCGCTGGGGGCGGCGGGTGCCGCAGCGGCGGCAGATGACGCGGGCTATGAGGGGCCCACAATCTGGGAACAGGGCGAGGAGGTGTGGCAGGCTGGGCCCCAATGGATGACAGGGAGATGTGGACGGGCCTTGCGTCAAAGCAAGCAGCCTTGCCCTGTTTCCTGTAGAGTGATTGTACATGGGTTCCGCACGGACAAACACGCGTGTAGCATCCTGGAAGCCATTTGTTGGAGCCCAATTAGGGTGGACGGGCGTTTCTCCTTGTTCTACATTGGTTTTTCGGTATGCAAGGGAATCCTGCTTCCGGATGTCAATCACATTGCCGTGACAACTTTGATTTGTTGCTAAGTCTACCTTAGGCAATTCAGCCATTCTGGCAGGATGTCCCCAACGCAGCTCGAAAGCCTTGCTACAAGGTCTTTGAAAAGCCGCTCGATCCAAAGGTGGCTCCCGGCTTTGGGGGGGGCCCTCGCAAGGCCCGTGACATAATTTCTTGGAAGGTTCTGCAAGCGGCCCACTTTTGTGACGGCAACTGCGCAGGAGTCCAGTGGCTGTCAGTGGGGTCGAGGACATCATATACCTAGGGAGAAATCGTCCGACTTAAATTGTTGGGCCAAGTGCCATGTCACTCGCAGCTACCAGTCTGAGGCCGTCGCAGCCACTGGATGTGCGCCCAGTCATACAAGCTTTCTGGGAAGAATGCTTTGGCCTCCGAGGAACGTAGCTGTGCTTCGGGCCCTGCTGGCGGCGAGCTTCTCCGAGCGCCTGATGGTCACGCGGAAGCCTGCGGGGAGTCCGAGTTCCGCCAAAGCAAAGCAGAATAAGTTTCCTTGTCAGCTTTTTTCATCAAAGCGTCCTCACAAGCCTCGCCCTTCCAATTGTCAATGGTCGGCTCTCTTTCAAAGCTGCCGGGGTCCATTGCCCCGGCACGTCAATTTGGGCAAGTGTTGTCCAGTCTGTTGTCAGAGTTGGGTTGGCAGTGACGAAAGTGGAGATTTCGGTAGCTTTGACAGGTCCGGAAAGCCGACTGGCAGCTCTGCAGCATGGCGCAGCTTTGTGACCCCCGCAGGAGCTTGCTGCTGACGCTACCTGAAGGCTTTGGGAAGGGAACATGCAGAACACGCGTGAAACATGCAGCACGTTGTTCATAAGCGCAGAACTCAAAATGATCGGAAGGTTTTTGAGAGCAGCGCACGGACGTTTCAACGTCCTTGCTTGCAGAAACCTGTTTGTTCGCTCGTGGCGCATTGGCATTGGTGAACCAGGGGACCCAACGCGGATGGGGCAGGTCGATGTGTGCCTGTCTACGAAGCAACACTTCGCAGGTATCGATGGCGACCCTTGCAAGTTCCTCGCCTTGATGACGGGATCCGCCAGTGCCAACCTCAAAAACTGTGGGCCCATCGGCGAGGACTACCTGTGCATTGATGCTTTTTCTAGGAATTATGGGAAGGGGAGCCATGGAAGAAACACAGCAAAAGACAGTGGAATGGATGGGTTTCCGCTGCAATGGAATGTGGGGCCCTTTCAGCAGGCACAGCCCTACACGCCGGCCAAGGCGTGCTTTGATCGCCACTGTCAAGTCTACTTTAACGACTCCGGTTCTGGCTGCCGACATTGCAGGCCTGCTTTCCTATTTCTTATTCGCGTCCCTTTGGAATTGTCACCTTGCTCCCCTTCCCCCTCTAAGCTCTTTTCCCCCCCGGCGGGGCCCGTCCCCCCTGAGATCTTCTCCCTTTTCCTCCCTAAGATCTTTTCCCCCAGAAAGGAAATAATGGGATAGTCTTTAATGTAAGATAATAAGATCTCAGATTTAGAATTGTTGCCCAAAAGTTAAGAGATGTAAGACATGAAGATATACCAGAGATTAATAATCCTAATATAAGATTTCCTGTACTTGAAGGTGATAAAGTCAAAACAGAAGTGGATAATGGTGGATATAATGTCCATCCTGTACCACCTCCAAATTCTGAGATTAAAGAAAGGATTAGGAAAGGATCTGAAAGTAAAATAATTATGATAGAAACAATTATTGACCCTAGGATATACCACTTCTGGAGATCCTTGAAAGATAGGTACAAAATAATTTCCAAATCCTCCAAACAAGCCAGGCATTACTCAAAAGAAGATCATAAGAAAGCCATGCAATGTAATGCTTATATTATAGAAGTTCTGGTTTTCTGGGGATATAATCCTATTTCGTGATGAATATAATTCTATTCTTAGAAGGACTGATATTGATGTACCGGAGATTCCAAAGATGAATCCAACTAATAAATACTAGACTCCTAAGCCTTTATGATTACAGTTTTTAACTAGTGAATGAAAATTTAAAGTAAAATAATAACATAGAAATAATATAAGTCTAGATTTTAATGGATTTCTTTTCTTTTGGTTGCCTTTCTATTTGGAATTATATTATATTTGGTTATGGTGTTATTATGTTTTGTTCATTTAATTTATTTGTATTGTAAGCTTCATATCTTTGTCTTTTCTTTTAATATTCTTTTATTTGCTTCGTTCGGAGATTTCCTATGGCTACAGAAAGAACTAAACAAATAATAAACATGAATTATGAAAATATAGAAAATATAACTGAACAATATAAAAAGTAAAAGAAAGATAAATACCAACTAATATTCTAGAAATCTTTTTAACCAATGCAAATTAAGATAATAAATATAATGTAAACATAAAAAATATAAAAACAAATATAATAAAATAGTAAAAGAAATAGAATATATTTCTCTTTATCTTAGTCTTGTTCATATGTTTAAATATTGTATATATTTTTAAGATTTTATGTTCGGAATCTTATGTTCGGAATCATTTGTTGGCAAATATTTTCAAGATGTTAAGAATAAAAAGATGATTCCAAAGACAAGAAATGCAATATAAGAATAGTAGATTACAATAATAAAACATATTAGATTAATAATAAGACAGTTAGAAGATGAACATAATACTAAACAAACATATTAATTGTCTTCTTCATATCTGTTTCCTTTCTTATTAGCCTTTCATCTTCATTTTTGGGATCAATAATAATACAATATGAAAATGCTCATACCTTTCTTTTTCTTTCATTATTGTTACATCTTTAAAAATCTTGACTTTTGGGTCCCAAATCCATCCTTCTATCTCTATCTTCTCTTTTCCTTATCTGTTCATGCTTTTCTTTCATTATTTTCATCTCCAAATTCACTTCTTAAAAATAATAGAAGACAGATAATACAAGCATGAACATATTGCAAAGGAAAAGAGATGGAATGAATGATATCTTGTCCATAATAATTCTTTTATTTTCTGTGTCTTTCTTTTTTCATATTTTCTATTGTCATCTTTTCCATAATTCTCCAATCTATTTCTTTCTTATGATTCAATATTTAATGGATTTGGAACAGAAACAGTGATTAGTAAAAAGAAAGGGTTCCACGTTCCCTGTTGAGATCCTTTCCCCCATTCCCCCCTAAGGCCTTTTCCCCCCTGAGATCTTCTCCCTTTTCCTCCCTAAGACCTTTTTCCCCCTTTCCCTGTTGAGATCCTTTCCCCCCATTCTTTTCTAAGGCCTCTCAATCTCTGAGATCTTCTCCCTGTCCCTCCCGAAGATATTTTCCCCCCTTTCCCTAGATCCTTTCCCCCATTTCCTTTTAAGATTTTTGCTTTCTTAAGATCTTTGCCCCCCTTTCCCCCCTCCCCCTCTAAGATCTTTCCCCCCACCCTTCCCCCCCCAAAAGATCTTTTCCCCTTTCACCCCCTGAAACCGTTCCCCCTTTTCCAAATGCCGGAAGGTAGGAAGCTCAACATGTCAGGCGATATTCTCAGAAGGCACCATGCTGGTGGAAATGAAGGAAAATGCGTGGAAATGAATGACATGAAGCGAAATGAAGGAAAAGGAAAAACGTGAAGGAAAGTGGAGAGAAATGAAGATCTTAAGGGAAAAGGGGGGGAAACAAGAATAAGGGGGAACTGCGGAGAAGATCGGAGGGGGGGAAAAATCTTACAAGGGAGGGAAACGGGGGATAACATCTTAGGTGGGGAGAGGGGGAAAAGGGGGGAAGAGATCTTAGGAGGACAAAGCTTTTCGGGAGGGGGAAGGGGAGGGGAGAAGGGGGGAAAAGGGGGGCAAAAGATCTTAAGGGGAAAAAGATCTAGGGGGGAAAAAGATCTAAGGGGGGAAAAGATCTAAGGGGCGGAGAGTGGGGAGCGGATCTTTGGAGGGGAAAAAGGGGGAAACGATCAGGGGGGAGGGAGGCAACATCCCCAGCATCACTTGCAGCAGGTGATGCTGGCGATGATGCTAAGGATGCAAAAGCGGACCCGGGAATTCTCGAACACCCCAATGTTTTTACGCAACTATGTCCCGCACAGCCCCCAGAAGGAAGGATTTAGAGGAACGTCTTGGAATCACCGCGTGGTACCACCCTCCCCCTTCCCCCCCAAAAAAATAGTCTGAAACTGTGCCCCCGGGGAGGTAAAGAGGCAAGGAGCATCATTCCTTATGTCCAACACGCCGTCTGTTGTCGGCGGATTTTCTTGCAAACGCAGCTTTCTGGAATCTCCGCAGCTTTTCGCCCTGCACATTTTGTGATCTCAGGAAGTTCCGGCAAACCCTGACGAGGTTGGCAAGGCAGGAGACTTGGAGTTGCGCGACCAAAGTGCGTTCAAGTCATAGTGGGGCAAAGTGCTACTTAGACTTGCTCCTGTGTTCGGTTGCATGTGCTTTGGCAAGGCTAGGCAATCGGACTACGGACTGTGTTGTTGTCCAAAGTTGGATTTAACACGTTGCCTGCAATGTTATTTTTGAACAGTGTTTCGCCCACCCATCGCTGGACTTTGCCTGAAGAATGCAGTTTCTAGCGGATCTTGATTTTGACTTGAAATTTTGACTGTGGGTCCCTGAGAGCTCCTGGGAAGTACTACTGGACAGACACAGACAGCTTTGCTGCTTGCTGCCTCAGGCCAAACACTGTCAGAAGTTCCTTTGGCTGAGTTGTGCAAGTTGTGCTGTGTGTTTTGACGCCTTGCACCTAAGAGTTGAAGGTGGCTGTGGCGCCAACCGATGCAAAGCGAGCGCCAGGCTTCCGAGAGTGGCGACTCCGACACAGACTCGGAAGACCGCTTTGGGTCAGCCGGTTGGGAATGCTGGGAACTGTTCATGCCCAACTGGGGACAGCAACAAGTTGCAGTACGGATTCGGCGTAGGTGCTGATTAAAAGTCTCGGGGGCTTCCACCCGTGGGCTAGGACTTGCCGCGGGACATCCTGGGGGAGCTGCACATCTTCAACCAAGTGGCACGTGGGAGGCAAAGTGCTTGCCAGATAGGCGAGGGGAGGGGGATGGGGGAGGCGTCAGGCATCACTGATGCACCGGAATCGCCCAGTGTTGTGGTTTGGAGTGCCCTTCGGTTCGATTGCTGCTTTGAAACGCTGGGATGGCGGAGGAACTCGTTTGTGGAGCTAGGAGGAAACATGCGCGGAGAGTGGCCTTGAGTGCGGATGCCCAAGCCCTGCAGTCAAGTCAAAGCTGACGGGAGAAGATGCGGATGGGGAGATCGTGCAATTGACTGCAACTTGGCAAACCTATCCTGATATATGACCGAGGCTTGGATCCACATCCACCAAGGGGGAGTTTGATAGGTCCAGTTCCCGGCCTTTTGATAATTCTGGTTGAGCCGATTGCTGGGGAAGTTTGCGCTCTTGCTTCAGCTTAATCTTCCTACTACAAGCACTGGCGCTACTCTGCAAGTCACAGTAAAATCATCATGGTGGCATCATCTTCCGCTTGCTGGATGTTTAATGTATGCACGTCTGAAGTGCGTTTGCATATGTGCGTGGGGTATGTTGAACAAGAACTATTTCCAAATGCCGAAATCATGTTCATGTTTGAGCCATCGTGTGTTTTGTGGCTTCTTCAAAAAAGGTCAGCGCGTCGGGAGGTCCAACGTGAATCTTATTCAAATCATGCAATAATACGTCGCGTAGTGTTTGCATGTGTTCTGTGCGACTGGCTCCTTGTTGAGAGTGCAGGCTGTCCTTGCGGCAACAGGCCCATTGCTGAAAGTGATTCCATGCTGTTCTTTGCGCGCCTTGAGTTCCCGCAAGGCAACCTCAAACGAGCACTAGTTCAATCCGAACACTCCCCACTCGCCTTAAATTGCCACACGCCTGTGCCAGTTCCCAAGAGTTGCAAATGGTTGTTCATTGGCAGTACTTTGAAGTTGCTGAACCATCTGAAGCAAAATATTCGCCTGGAGCTGGAGACGCGCAGTCCGCCTGGACCGGATTTCTCGCAGCTCGCAGTTGCTTCCTTTCTTTTGCTTTGGCCCAAACGGTCGCAGACCTTTTAGGTTCAGCACGCAGGTGAGGCGCCCAGTCCACCCCTGCGAGCTGCAGTGGGAGGTGCACGCACCGGCCGAGGAGGATCAGAAGGGCCGCTCCAGCGTCGTGAGGTGCGCGTTTCTCGGCCCATGCTTTCCGTCGGCACTTGGATCGTTTTCTCCAGGAAGGGCATTGTGGACTCCTCCAGCCCCTTGGGCTTCCTTTGCGACGTGGACTCGGAAAAGCGGGACAGGGATTCGGGGAGCGTGGCTTGTTCGAGTTCCGACTGTGAGTCTTTGCCTGCCTGGCCAGCGCAACGGATGCTTGTGTCTTCCCATGGCAAGAATTTGAGGAACTAAGGGCTGCCGCCCTGTGCCGCCGCCCCCGGCGTGACTACGCGCTTTTTGTCGTTTCAGATATTAGACCCGACTTGGAATGCAGGTGATGCATAGTCATGATTGTTATGATAGCTGCTGCTCATGCTAGTGGATGCATAGTGATGATTATCATCAGGATGTCGTCACAATAACTGCTGGTGATGCTGGGGATGCGTAGTGATGATGATGATCATCAGCATCATCAGCATCATCAGCATCATCATCATCATCATCATCATCATCATCATCATCATCATCATCATCATCATAACCCGACTTGCAAAGTGAGGATTTCATGACTGCTGGCCATGCTTGGAGATGATTATCAGCATCACTGATGTTGGGTGATGATTTGCATCATCAGGATCATCATTATCGTGGCGCTCTTCTTTTTCATATACGTTTCAAGTGTGAGGTTAGACCTGACTAGAAATGTGGTGATGATAATCATCAGGAAGACAAGGACGAATACAAACCCTTTCCATGCACTCCCCTTTGGAGAAAGGGGTCGGCGGATATTGGACTCAGGTTTGCCCTTACCTCTCAGTCCGCCAGAAGATTAAATCCAGACAATGATAGCTTTTTCGTTTTTGTTGGCTCGCCAGGAGAGCGGTTTTTGCTGGCTTTTGTTCCACGTCGCAAGGGGCGGGAGGAATTTGAGGGCAGTTGTCTCAGCCCAAGTCTTGTTGGAGCTCTCCCGAAAAGAAGCACAAGAAACTGCACCCATCAAGAAATTGTTTGCGGTCGGTTGCCCAGCAGTGGTCATCCACATTTGGGTGGGTTTCTCAAGTGGTCTTGCCTTCGCACCAGCTGCTGGTCGCAGGACTGGTTCGCCTGCTGCAGCAATGTGGCCTACACCGAGGGCTCGATTTGTTTCCCTTCAGGGCAGCTTGGCAAAGGTGCCAGGGGGAACTCGTCAACCAAAACTGCGTCTTCGCAGAAATAGATTCCTATGCGTTTCGATGTTTGCGGGTTCTGCCTATGAGTTGTTCGGGCGGTGCGGTCTTCCATTTGATGTCTCGGCGTCTCAGGGCAGCGGAAATCTGAATCTTGCGGGAGTTTTGTGTCGGGTGGCGGAAGGTGCAGAAAGACTGCCGAGGTTGACAGTCTTGCGCCAGCAGCACTTAAAGTTCTTCTTGTTGACGGTTGATCCTCAAGTCGCTGGCCTGGCCATCCGCGTCAGCGAGGGTGGGCTCACTGGCATGCGGATGCACCGGAAGGAGTTGGGCTGTGACGGAAGTGGCTGTCGTCTGACGCAAGCCTGGCTTTTGTCTTTAGGAGCTGCAGCTGGCGGTAAGCCCAGAGGAGCTCCGCTTCATTGATGCCTTCCGTGCTTCCCTGCGGGAGGCCATGCTCAGCCCAGAGGCCTTGTGTCTCAGCCAGACTAGAGCCGCAAAACATTGGATGATTCTGATTGCCTATGTTCCACTGCAAAGCGAGCAACCATTCCCATATATTAGTTTATTGTCTCTCTTTCTCTCTCTCTCTCTCTCTCCCTCCCTCCCTCCCTCCGTCCCTCCCTCCCCCTCCCTCCCTCCCTCCCTCCCTCCCTCCCTCCCTCCCTCCCTCCCTCCCTCCCTCCCTCCCTCCCTCCCTCCCTCCCTCCCTCCCTCCCTCCCCCCTTTGCAACGTTCAAGCAACATCTGGCCCTAGCTGGGACACACTCGGGATACTACACCGCCGTGAACAGCAACTAGAGCAGCGCCAGACGCCACTAGCCACGCCCCGCACCGACCAAGACGTACCAAGACGTGACCGGAGCAAAGCGCAGAACACCTGCGTGTCTGTGCAACCACAGATCAGTCGCAAAGAGAATGTGTTCCAAAAACACGGCTTTAGATAATTCTGTCAAGTTACTTGCGCATGTGCGGGTGTTGCATTCGTCCAGAGGGTGTTGAAAGCCCACATGGTTTGCTTGTAATGCACAACACATCACACTCAAGAACACGTCCCCCAAGATTG
>CAUJNA010003732.1:304260-341760 GCA_963377175.1 Effrenium voratum | reverse complement strand
GAGTTTGGGGTGGATTTTGACTGCGGCGGATGCTTTGCAAACAGAATGGTTTGTGGCACAGGGTCTAGAAGTTCCATCCCGTGCACTCTCCTCTGTGTTTGTAAGCGACTACGCATGCTAATTGCCACGTACTGAGGCTGGACAAAAGTCATCAAGCTTGCAAAGGAGGTGCTTCCCAACGCCGAACAAAGAGAGCGTTGATGAGTTGCATGCCCCTGCAGCCTGATAATTAATCCCGTTTTGGCGATCCAGGGTCTCTTCCGCGGAAGGCGCTCTTGAAGATTGCGGCTGGTGCGTAGACGGCGCGGTCAAGCCATGCTGTTCTGTCTCGTCAAAAGGACAGTCTGCTTCCAGGTACCAAACCTCCTTCAAGTAGGCATATCCCTGCGGTCGCAAGCATTTTCTTGCAACGCTTGGCCTTTTGAATCTCGGATTGTTTTTTGTTTGAATGTGGCGGTGCGGTTGGGCCGGCAAAGGATTGGCCATCCCTACAAGACAAGGCTTGCGCCGGTTTCTTTCTTTGCCCCCCCCAACCTGTCGACCGCTACATGTTGAGCCATTCCGTGTCACTTGGGCAAAATCGATTTAAGGAGCGTGCGGTAAACCGTTTACAACCTTTTTTGGGCAAGCTTCTTTTGCCGCAGTCATTGTTTCAATCTCTCGCGCCGTCTTGCCTGGTGCCTGCGTGGCCGGGGTCTTGCTGAGTCCTGGCGTTGTCCGGGTCCAGGTAAGGGGCGGAGGCCAAAGCCCAGGAATCTTGGTTTCCAGTATCTGCAGCCGTTCACGGGGTCTATGCTTGGCCTCTCTAGTTGAACTTAGTTGAAGTTGACGCTCGAGATTGTGTCAATGATTGGCGTTTAAGGTGGCGGAATTTGGGGGCGAGAACACAGCTTTTCCTCCAAAAGCCCCTCGCCTGCTCAGACCCGGAGCGAGTGAGCTCATTGTACAGAGCCGGGGCTTGCAGAAAAGAAGTCGCAACACATACAGGAAATTTGTGCTATTTCACACAATGAAGCAACCGATCAATGTACTGTATGTTGTTTTCATTTGCAGACATAAACAATAATGGTGGACAATGTCGAATGCAAAATTGTCTAGGAGCATTGTTAAAGTGAGGTGGGATTATGATATATAATATGAATTGTTGATATTATAAGGAATAACTTTTTTCCATCCTGATTGAGGCCACGAAACCGAGTTTCCGACACTCTCCACGACATCTTCCTAGACACACGCCCAAGCGAAGACTCCGTAGATCAGTGGCAAGTCCCAAAGACACCTTCCTTGAATGCTGCGCAATTTGCTGCAACCATCTTCTTTATGGCAGCCTGGGGGCTGTGTGCTCAAGCGTTGACGCAATCCTTTGCCATCATTGAGCAAGTTTCCAGGCCCTGATTCCAACCATTCTGTTCGCTTCAAGAGCCATGAATAGTCCCGCAAGAGGAAAGCGAAAACGAGCGGGAGCGGCCCCACGGAACTCCCAGAGTTTCGACTGGGACCCTGCCGAATGCCAATGGTTTCAGTTTCCGACAGGCCGGGCCCAAAAGCGGGGCCCGACTGGTTTTGACACCCTTTTTCTGAGTTCTGAGAACACACGCGTTTGTTTTGGGCCGCGACACACTTGGCAATGGGGGCAGCGGCGGCCCTGCCCTTGGCCGGAGCATCCAAGGATGTCTGGCCGATCGGGAAAGGTTGGCATCAGCCAGTCAAACTTGGTGACAGTTTCACGCCGATTTTCTTTTCACGGTCCAAGGCAAAGCTGGTTGGAGCCTTTGACCACCTTAAGAGGAAGCCAAGTGAAACCGTGGCTTGGGCAAAAATCGGTTGAGCCAACGAGCAACTGGAGGATAGGGGACATTTCCGCCCATAAATTGAGGTGGCGTTCTACTCCTGTCATTGTGAATGCGGGCGTGAGTTTTATAGGGGATCCCTCAAACATGGTCAGTGGACGTACATCGCCATGCAAAGTATGTCCACCAAAAGGTCGCCATCAATATTCAAAGCTCATACCCATGTGGCTTTGATAGATTCCCTTGATACCAAGGTTGGTTGTGGCTCACTTGTAGCTTTGTTCTTTGCCCCGCAGACTCTGTGTGCCTACTGCAACAAGGATTTGGCATCGCAAAAGGAGCAACATAATGTGATCGACTGACATCTTTAGGGGGAAAAGCGACTCAAGTGGACATGGTAGCGATTCAATCGCGCAAGATAGTGACTGGGAGGCACAAGACATGTCTTTGGCATTTTCCGCCTGCTCGTCTTTCACACCGGGCAGGATGCTGAGCTCTCCGAGTATTTCAAGGAGAAGTGCGCCTTCGGAATTTGACTTCAGCAAGCACGCCAAAAGTTGAGCGGTGCTGAAATGTATTTGGGGCCCTTTGGTGGACATCGTTTACATGGTAGGACTTGTGTCCACCAACCATTGTTGAGAGGGTTGCTCTCGTAAAAGTCATAGCCGAGCCAGAAGGGTTGCTTTTGTTTGCCAGGTATTTGAAGGGTGAGCTCTTCGAGGGAATCAAGTACACCAAGAACTCTATCAGCCGAATCCGCACCTACATGTTCAAGGGCAGGGACGGAGACACCCAGGTCTGGCGGCATGCGTTCGACCTGCGGGCGTTTGGTGGCCACGAAGGCCCCCAAAGCTTTGTTCTTTCCTTTTAGCTCACATGCAATTCCCGTCAGATCTTGATTTTGGCAGGTGAGGACCTCATTATCCTTTACCATTACACCAATGAGCTCGGCTTCAGGAATGTCGGCGACCTGAAGCAGTCCGCAGCCCAGCTCTTTGCCTCGCTGGCAGACGACCGGGCCCATTTCGGGCAAGGGGTCTACACCACGCAGCACGAGCCCGCCGACGCTCGGCCGAGAACAAGAGCTTGGCCACAAAAGGCATGAAGAGGGCAGGGAGAACCAAATGCAGAAGGCGGCGACCCCCCATTCAGAAATGTACAGGTCTTTTGTTCCACGTCCTTGAGGCCACTTTGCCAAAAGGGGGGGGGGTAGGCCCCCTGCCAATAGGTAGGTGTTCTGAATCAGTGGATTGATGTTATGAGAGCGGCCAACGGCTAACCTGGGGGCAATTAGTCAACCTGCGGCGATGGATGCCACAACGGACTTGGCATTCCAGGAGCGCGGCAAGGTGTCAGAGTGAGAGGAGCTACGTTTGGGGACAGCGTGAAGGCACCACGCAGCGGGATGTTGTCTGCGGCTACGATGCCAGGAGAAAATGGTCGCTTTTTGGCAATTGCTTAAAAAATTGCCCATGGCTTTCCTCGAGGGTGGTCTTCGACCTGGAGAGGGGCTGCACCTTGGAGTCGAGGAACACGACGCAGGAGGAGATTCTTGGAAATCGGCGACATCAAGGTGGCGAGCTTGTTGCCGCCGTCCGTGTCCAGAAAGCCGAGCTACGCCCTGGCTGATCCCGCTTGTCCGGCACACAGGGGTCTTGCAATTCCGGCCAGCACGGCGGAAGCTGAAGCATGTTCAAAAGTCGAACCTGTGCAGCTGAAGAGGCGCAGAGGTGCAAAAGTAAGGAGGCGAAGCTGCGCAATGCTCCTGTGACGATTTGGCGCAGAACATAACGTTGTCCTTGGCTCATATGGGTGTGTCTCAAAATGAAAAACCCTCTAGTTCGAAGACGTGACATGCCTGTGTAGACACACTGATTCGAGGGCCATCAGCTCGCTGAGCTACGGTCTTTGCTTGCTTGAGGCATTGCGGAGATCCAAAGATTTTGCTGGACTTTTTGGATGGTCTACTTGCAATGGATCATAGTGCATCTTACCAGCCAAGTTGGTGAACTGCAATTAAACTTATCGCGGCCAGGTTTCAGGTTTCCGGTTCAGTTTTCGTTAAAGTGCCAAAATAGTTGAGTTTGGCTATTCAGCATGGAAACACATGGAGGCATCATTGTTTCCTTGGAGAACACCAATTTCGGGCGCCCACGATATGAGCGTGTCTTTCAGCCCGTGTTGAAGGGAAGCCAACGCCTTTTTGGGGTTCGCGGGTTCGCCATGCGCCACGCTCCGAGGTCCCAGGTGGTGTCAGAGGCTTCCAATGATCCATTGGTTTTGCCTCCAAAGGACCAAACAAAAAGAAGAAAAAGGGCAGAATCAAATGGTTGGTTTCCCCTTGGTTTCCGACAGCCGTCAGAAGTTTCATCAAAGACGCGTAAGTTGTTTCTCAAAATGGACCCGTGTTGCATGGTTTTACAGGGAAACCAGTAAGAAACGTAAGAAACAAGCCAGTTCAGGAAGGCCAAAGTCACAAATAGAGTGAGCATTGGCAGACGGGACGTCGAGGTGCTCAGGGCGCGCTCAGGGTTTCCGGCATGCGTACTGCTGCAGAGCTCGGGGCAACAGGTGACCTTCTCTCCCTCTCTCTCTCTCTCATTTCAGAGATATACTTTACCCATGCCAGGGGTTTTACCAATATGCTTTCAGGATCTTTCAGGGGTCTCGCTGCTATAGCTCCAGGGTTGAGCTCGCATGGGAGCGGCGGCGGCTGTGCCCCTGCCCGTGCCCTTGCCTGGCGCAGAGGCGCCTGTGTGCGGCGCCGAAGCGACCGCAGTGACCTTTCGGTGATGCTTGAACATGGAGTTGACCTCCCCTATTTTGATCCAGTTCGCTTTTGAGAGCCGTTTTGGTACATCTCAAGTGGCTCAGTGCCAGGATACCCCGCACCTTTGATGTCGCCTTTTCTGCGACTCGGCCGGTGTGCTGGCTGGCAAAGCCCTACAAAAACAAGAGGCTTACGAAAGGGGGTACCTACTTGAGGTGCCTGAACATTTCCTTGGCTGATCTTTTGGTAATTCAAAGCGGTTTTGGTTTCATGGCAAGTCCATGCCTTCGCACTCAAAAGACTTCCCAGTCCAAGTTGGCGGATACTTGAACGGCTGTTAGTTTTCGGGTAAAGCCCTTCACAGGAGTGGTTCGAACAGGCGAACACCCTGAACTTAGCGGCTCAAACAGTGCTAAAACTAGGCAAACTTTGCCGGTTGGCCTCCGACTCAAGCGACGAACTGACACTTGATGTTGGCAGTCTGACTTGACATTACCACTAGTCTACCGTTGACTTGGGGAGCTGAAGGACACTCCGACTCCCCCAAGTTTACGAAGCAAGAGCGAGGCAGACCGCATGTT
The DNA here is from genome assembly GCA_963377175.1 of Effrenium voratum. Classification (NCBI taxonomy): domain Eukaryota; class Dinophyceae; order Suessiales; family Symbiodiniaceae; genus Effrenium; species Effrenium voratum. The sequence continues at coordinate 336,619 of CAUJNA010003732.1, read as the reverse complement.
TTGGGATCACCATGACCACCATTTTTCCGCGCCCAGTTGGGGAAGCAAGTCATATTGAGCATTGATCTTCCAAGAGAAAGCATGCACTGAGATGCAGCCACCTTCGACTCGGCCGGCTGCTCACTTCGACATTATTCCAGACATGCCCTGGCAGGATGCTGAGCTCTCCAGCTATTTCAAGGAGAAGTGCGCTTTCGGCCTGGAAGAAAAATGCACCGGACATCGTGTCAGAAGGGTCGCTCTTGTTGCCAGGTACTTAAATGGTGAGCTCTTTGAAGGCAGCAGCTACGCCAAAAGCTCTCTGAGTGAAATCGCCACCTACACGTTCAAGGGCGCGGACGGAGAAACGCAGGTGTGGCAGCACGCGTTCGACCTGCGGGCGTTTGGCAATGAAGGCCTGGAAGTTGCATTCGACTAGGCGCATGCTTGCGCGGCTTTGTTGCAGAGTACCAATTCCCGTCAGATTCTTGTGATTTTGGCAGGTGAGGACCTCATTATCCTCTACCATTACACCAATGAGCTCGGCTTCAGGAATGTCGGCGACCTGAAGCAGTCCGCAGCCCAGCTCTTTGCCTCGCTGGCAGACGACCGGGCCCATTTCGGGCAAGGGGTCTACACCACGCAGCATGAGCCCGCCGACGCTCGGCCGAGAACAAGAGCTTGGCCACAAAAGGCATGAAGAGGGCAGGGAAGCAGTGCAAGAGGTTCAGAGGCGCGCTTGCCCGGCTGCCCAGGTGTGTGGTATGCGCGTTCGGATCCTTTTGAACAACTACAGCAACGAAGACCCGCTGCGCCGGAGACCCCAGCTGTGAGCTTGCTCAGCTTTCGGCAAAGCACGTCTCAAGGACCAGACACCAACGATGCGGAGTCCCAGCGCGTCGACAGAGAGTGGGGCAGTGGCAAGGCCGACGGTCACCGCGCAGCGTTCTGCGTTCCACTTATCGTTCCCAAATCCATCGCATACAACATCTTCGAGAGGCAGACGCGCCACGGCCTTGCTTTGCAGATGGTTTTGCAAAGATACCCTTTTGAATCCTGGGCCTTTTGAAATGGCTTGCGGCATGGTCGCCCCAGGCTTCCTGCTGGCTGCGGCTTTAATCAACCCCCAAAGGGAGTATGGTGGGGTCCTCACAAGAGACATTGGATCGCGTGAACGCTGTTAGGCCAGACATGGCCAAGCGCAACTTGTCGCTGGGAGAAGACTACAAGGGCCGCGCGGTCCACGGGAACCGGGATGTGTGGGTGGTGAGATTGGCCGACGACACCGGCCAGAAATGGGTCTGCATCTCAAAATAGGGGTAATGAAAGGAGCTAAATGATTGCCATGGTTAGCAATAGAATTTCCTTGCTATTCTTTTGGGGTGCTCATATGATATCCCAGAATCCTGTTCCAATTATTTAGCCAACTATGTTGGGCTGCAACTAAAGTAGAGGAAACTCAAAGGTAAACCAAGTTTTTGGGTGGCCCAACTCGTTTCGTTCAAGCCTGACCTTGTGGGCGCCTTTGTTGCTTTCCAAGATGATCAACGCATGTTACAACCCCATCCCCCAATTGATGTATGCGGGGGGGGGGCCTTGAAATCGCCCTCGTTCAATACATTTTCCCTTGTGGACGGGGTATTTTGTTTCGATCTGGGGATGTCTGAAGTAAATCAAAGGTGGCAACTGCAAGGAGCGCGGCTCGGCGCACGACGCGGTGGCCGAAGCGGACGCAGTGCTGAAGCTTCTCCGCCTGCGACTGGAGAAGCTGCGCCTGGAGCTGGGCGACGACCACGCGTCCACGCTGGGCTGCATGTCTGAGCTGGCTGCTAGGCACAGCTCAAACGAGCAAGTGGCATAACCCCTCTAAATCGTCTAAATCAACCAGGGCGGTTCCCTTTGTCTGTCATGAACTGAGGACTTTTGGTCATATTTTGGCGCACAAAAGCTGGGGAAAAGCGCCTAGGCTCGCAACACAAGCCTAGCGAGGATAAAAGACACATTGCCAGCTGGGAGTATTCATGGTTGGCGATTACCTCCAGTGTTCCCAACACATTGCGGTGGTGAGTCATGAGTCTGCAACGCTGAGGTTGCGGACAGGTCTGCAAGTGTTCTCTCCAGAGCTTTTCAGAGTCCTCGTGCACGGCGCGGCCATGATACCTGGCTGCTGAAAATTTGATTTGGGCCATTCGGCTCTGGCTGCAAAATGGAGGACGCCCAACCCCAGCTTCTCAAGTTCAAGGAAAGCTGGGTGACGATGACGAATACACCCTCTCGAGCGTCCACCACCTGGCGGCCGTGCTGGAAGATCAAGGCAGGGGATCACCCGCTGAAGGGACACGTTTACACAATTCTTCCAATACGTTGACACCATTGGTTTGAGCAGGTTTCCACCATTTTCGACCTGATTGAAATTCTGGCCTGGATTGTGGTTGGATGGTCACCATGAGCCATGGACGCTGGTTATGTCACAAGGCAGGCTTGCGGAAGCCGAGCCCCTCTACAGAGAAACGCTGGACAAGCGCCCCTGCCTCAGAGAGAAAAGTTATGAGGGGTTTGCCTTTTCTATCCTTTTCTTTTGTCCGTCGTGCTGGTGTTCTAAGGACCTTGAAAATGGGGTCCTCCCTTATCTTCCTCTTGGTTTTGCAAGGAGAATCTGCCAGAGGCTTGTTTTTTCAGGGCCCTGAGCTCTCAGGGCTTTGTTGGCTGGCTTTTGGCTAGCACGGGTCTTGCGGGAGCCCAAGTTTTTGCGAAAGGGCAACGGATCAACATGGATTCTGGCCCTGGCGTGGTTTCCAAGGGCTGCGCCGTGAATCCGGGCAAATTGGGCGCAACGGCGGCACCTTTGATGGAGCCTTTCTTTTGGGCTTCCAGATGGGTCTGATTTTTCTTTTTGAACAGGTACCCCTGTTGGTTTGTTCCTTTGCGGGCAACCAATTTTGGGGCCCTTGTTCATGCAGGCTGGTGAATTCCGATCCTGTTTGGGTGCCTGGACATGCCTGGGCCCGAGGTCGGTCCCGGCTGGGCCACGATCATTCGGACACCTTAGCAAGCCTCAACAACCTGGGGGGCCTTCTTCAAGCACAAGGCAGGGTGTTTCTATATATGTATATATATATATATGTTGTTTCTTTCTTTGGCAGGAACACCAATGGGACCAATTTCGGGGTCCCCCCATTTTACGAACCTTCACACCCTTCGTTTGAACTTTTGAACATCTCCTTTTGTGGCTTCACTTTGAAGGGGAGGCTTCCATGGTTCCGGATGTCTGAGTGTCCGGGTGTCCGACCCGTGAGGCAAGCTGGCGGAGGCTGAGCCTCTCTTCCACGAGGCGGTGGAGAAGTGCGGGAGGCTCAGCATTCGGTCTGCGTTGGCCGTTATTGGCGGTGGACATTTTTGGAGTCCCCCCATGCCAAATGCCGTTGGTCTCGCGCCCAAGATGAACACCATTCGAAGGTCCGCCTTTGGGGTGGTTTCCCGGATCTGGATGTGCTCAATCTCCCCCCACTGGGTGTGTCTTGAACCTGAGCCGCCAACGTTGGTTTCCTTTTTCCCGGAAAGTATCGCGAAGGGTTCTTCCGTGCGGAGCCCTTGGACAAGTTACATAGAGCCAAGTTGCATAGAGCCAAGTTACATAGAGCCAAGTTACATAGAGCTACATAGAGCCAAGTTACATAGAGCCAAGTTACATAGAGCCAAGTTACATAGAGCCAAGTTACATAGAGCCAAGGTTAGGTAGAGCTTAGAGCTTCGGCGTTAGCAGCTATGTAAGTTAGTTTAGGTTTCTAAGGCGCCGGGGCGGGAGTTTGATCGTCGCTCGGGATTGCGACCCTCTGCGGAGATTCGCGTGGTCGAGGTTCAAAAACTGAGGACTTTTTACGATTTCTGCTGGCCGCGCGCGACCCTCTGCGGAGATTCGCATGGTCGAGGTTCAAAAACTGGGGACTTTTTACGATTTCTGCTGGCTGCGCGCGACCCTCTGCGGAGATTCGCGTGGTCGAGGTTCAAAAACTGGGATTTTTTTACGATTTCTAGCATGCCCGCGCGACCCTCTGCGGAGATTCGCGTGGTCGAGGTTCAAAAACTGAGGACTTTTTACGATTTTGCTGGCCGCGCGCGACTCTCTGCGGAGATTCGCGTGGTCGAGGTTCAAAAACTGAGGACTTTTTACGATTTTTGCTGGCCGCGCGCGACCCTCTGCGGAGATTCGCGTGGTCGAGGTTCAAAAACTGAGGACTTTTTACGATTTCTGCGGTGCGCGCGCGACCCTCTGCGGAGATCGTGTGCGTCGAAGCGCTCTCGCTGTGGCGCCGTGCGTATTTGTTTTTTTCTCGGCGAACCCTCTGCGGAGATTGTGCGTGTCGAAGTGCTCTCGCTGTGGCGCCGTGCAATATTCTTGCTCGCGAAACGGCCATTGGAAGTTGTCTCGTGGTTTGCGCGCCTGCTTTCGCAATCCCGCGGTCGCGGGTTCGATTCCCCCCTGGTCCGCGGCAGCTCCGGCTTGAAAATCGCAGCCTTTAAGTACAAACGTACGCGGAGCGTGCTCCTGCAGCTCCGGCTGGAAAATCGTAACTTTTAAGTACAGACGTAGTGTGCGGAGCGTTGACGGGGCCAGGAGTGCGTCCGCTCTATTTGGTTCACGAGGTAAAGGAGGGCAGCCTGGAAGCCAGGAGGCATTCGTTGCAGGTCAAGGCGATCATATCCATCAGGACCGCGAGCCGAGCGGTCATGAAAGCGCTTCAGGCCAAGGGACCAGTCAACCGCAGTAAGGTCTTCCAGCTGTAAGGGTTTGCTGGGCAGAAAGGCACGCGAGAAGGCCGTGATGCGTCTCCAGGTGCTGTCGGGAATGCAGGTGATCTTAGCCCAACGCTTGGACCAGAAGTTGTTGAGCTCCGCAAAGACGTCCTTGGGGGTCACGAGCTCGATGGACGCCTGAACTTCCTGACCCGGGATGAGGAGGCAATCCGACTCCACTTTGAGATGGTTGGGAGCGAGCAGGGTGATTTCTGCCGGGCTGTCCGCAATGGTCCATTGGACATGGTCGTAGGCAGCGAGGTCGTGTTCAGTATGGATCTCCGTGCCATCATCACTAACTGCAAGGATGGTGGTCGAGACTGTCTTCTGAAGCGATTGCGGAGGACCTGGCGAGGGGGCTTTGACCGACTGGAAGAGCCGTCGCCGATGTTGTTGTAGGGACAGCTGGAGCGCCTGGGATCGTTGCCCCTCAAAGTCATCTTTGACCAGCAGCAGAACATCAATAGCCGGGGGTTGTGCCGGAAGGTGAAGTGGAGAACCTTGCAACTTCACGGATCGAGAAGACCACCAGGTAGAGAAACCATCCTGAAATCCCCTGGCGCGCAAGATTGCTCGCCAGGTGTCGGAACGATGTAGAACAGCTTCAGGATGGCTCTTATTGCCCTTGGTGGCATGGCATAGGTGCTGTAGGCGTTTCATCTGCTGGTACCAGTGGATGATAGCGCGGCTCACAAAGTCGCTGACAAGTTGAGGATCTCCAGGACGCCCGGGGCGGGGAAGAGGAGCAGAAACAGCGCGGTCCTCTGGATCAAGCCGAGCTCCACGACCATGGCAGGAGTTCAAGAAAGGTCATCCAGATGAGGAGTGATACTCTCCTCAAAGGCATTGCCAAAGTGCTGGTAGGCTGAGGTGAGGTCAGTCGCGTGCGGTAGTGCTGGCTTTTCTTGGTTGGAGTGCTGCCATTCCTCCACGTTGAAGGAGTCCCAGGGCAGTAGGCCAGGTTTGGGCCAGGCGAGGGCGCGATGAGACAGGTCAGGGATCTCAAAGGTGCCGTAAAGGGGAGCATGTCCCGTACCCTCCCAGGCAAGATCCACGTGGGAGAGCATGGCCGCCAACTCGGGGCTGACGAAGATCTTGTCGATGCAAGACGTGCCATTGAAAGTAGGACGAGGAGGTAGATTCCAGCGGGCCTGGGCCAGGTCCTGTAGTTCACGCCATCCTTGTTGATGCCAAAGTTCAAGATCAGGAAGGAGCTCCGAGGGGTGATTGAAGTCCCAGAGACAAATCGGGGACCAGAACGGCCAAGGACCACCTGCTGGGTGATGTGGTCCAACAAGTCGTTGGTCCACTCTTTCGAGGATGGCCACGTAGGCGAGCGGGGCCAAGCGTACAGGTTGACTCCAGTGATATTGACTGCTCCTACCCAGAAGGAGGCACTCGGCCCAGATGATACTCCTGGTGTGGCCACGGAATCAGGATCTGGCGAGCCGGAACTGAGCTAGTCTGCAGCACACCTGACCAAACACCCGCAACTCGAGCGCCTCCACGTAGCGGTACTGGAGCACCAGGAAGCACTTGTAGGCGACGATGGTCCCGTGACGCACGTCCCTGTATACGTTTCTTGAAGGTATGAAGACCAGCGAGAGTGAGGTGAGTCTCACTGAGATTCCAAATGCCGTTGGGGAGGGACATGATGTAGTCCTCCTTGCCCAGCGCGCCGTTGAGGTTCCATGTCCCAATCGTGAGACGATGAGGACCAGGGTGTGAAGCTTCACCAAAACGAAAAGGGGGCAGACCGCCCCACTCACATTGCTCAGCGACCGGGTCGAGGCCACCGAGCTCAAAATCAAAGCTGTGCAAAGGCCCTGAGGGCCATACCAGAGAGGTAGAGGGACTTGACGACGGAGTAGTGGCGGCACCCACAGCCACCAGTTCCATCCAAACCATCAAGTAGCCAAAATGCCGGAGAAGAAAAGAAGAAGGCCACCCGTCGTCCTAGTCAGGACGACCTGTGCTTCTTGGTCAGGAGGGCCTCAATGTTGGAGAAGCCCTGAGTCATTTCGGCACGCATCAGCAGCTGCAGACTGAATGGTGGCTCCCTGCTGATGAACAGTGTGCTGGAGTCCCTGGAGCTGCTCCTGGTGTGCTTGTACTTTTTGTGCGACAACGGAGATGCGTTGCGTCATGTCCTGATCTGACTGGGCTGCCTCCTGGAACCAAGACTCAAACTTGTAGTTCTGGGCCTTGAGCTCCTGCATGTCCGACTCCAAGCGGTCGATGCGATCCGTGGCCTCGACACCCATGGAGTGGTCCTGAGGTGGTGCTGCTTGGCATTGTTGAAGTGACTGCTGGACCGTCTTCAAACGAAGTTCCATCTGCTGCCATTTGCCAGGAGGAGCAGCAGCGGCAGAGCTTGAGGTAGCGGTACTCGACCATTTAGACCAGGGGTCAGGGCCGATGGCCCACGGATCAGTGGTGGATGGAGTTGACTGCTTGGTGCACAGAAATTGGTGTGTGCGCACTGATGCTAGCAGTGGTCTGGAGGTGCTTTCCGTCTTGGTCGAGTGTGAGAAGGTGACAACCGCCTCACCAGATGCCAGCGGAAGAACTTCGGCTGGAGGTTTTTCAGCTGCCCCGACTTGCCAACTGACGCCGTTGGCATCACTTCGAGCTGGTTGAAGGGGCTTTGCCTTCCATCCCCATCTGGTGAGGGCTTTCTGCAGAGCTGCCCGCTGGATGCCGAAGGGCAAGGGGTAGACCAGCCAGATGCCCGCAATGTCCAAGTGCTGGAATCCCTCACCCGGCTTGAGGACCTTGTGGGCTGCCTCAAGTTGGTTGGCGGCGAAGCGAAGCCCCAGCTTGTTGTGGATCCGGGCAAGGCCAAGCGCGCCCTCGACACTGGATTTCTTGCAGGCAATATCAGCGACACAGGCTCCAGGAAGCCAGACCACGCCAAAGGCAGGGTCAGTGATTCGGCCCGTAGCATCCCTGGGTTCAAAGAAGATGCCGTGGGTGTCTGGTTTGGCCTTTCGGCCATGAGCATCATGCCATTGCCGGCTCCAGATATCCAAAAGTAGGGGCGTCTCCTCGTCCACCGGAGGGTGATAGAGGGGGCACTGATTTCCACAGCTCAAGGAGCGACAGGTGCGTAGGAGTGGGAGTACTGCCTGCAAGGTCCGTACTGGAGCAGTCGTAAAGGTCGCCCAATCTTGAGGAAAGGCATCCTGAAATACTGCAATTTTCACCGTCTGTGTAGGGGCTGAGTCAAGGTCCAGCAACTGGGCAGACTTGCGCTGGATGTGGCCTGTGCCAAGTTGGATCGACGATCCTCGTACAAGAATCGGTTCATTGGTGGCCTGGTAATGCACGGGGAAGAGCAGGTCCACAACCGGGAGAGCACCACGGTGATCAGCTGGGATGGAAGAGCATGTGAGGAGAGCAAGGGGCTGACCCGCAATGGACTTGCCCTGCTGAAGGAAAGGGATGGCTTCCTGGGCGGTGCAAAAGGCCACGCCTTGCTGGTCAGGATCAATGAGGCTGAAGGACACCTGCATCGCGTCCGTCCCATCAGAACACTGAAAAGTGCCTGGGACTAGTTCGAGCTGGTGGGGGTCAAGGTTGACAGGTGTCGGCTGCGCATCGCCGCGTTGACCGCCACGTCCTTGTTGCTTCCGGTTGGAGCGCTCGACCCCGAACTGTGAGGACGCCCTCTCACGAATTTTCCTGGACAATTCGTCGGGATGAATCCACATGAAGGCGATGTGTGCTCTTGATGCAAGCGCTTTGAGAGTGGGCCAGGCGTTCTTGCTGTTGAGCGCTTGCAGGATGTCCGACGGCGGGATCTTCTGCATTGCAAGGGCGATCCTTTCTTCAATGCGGTCATCTGGGACTCCTCTGTCTCGGAGAATCGGGGCGAGCTTGTCTTTGATGTCTGTGCTGTCACTGGGGCCGTAAGCGAGAGGGCCAAGGCGTGCTGGAAGGGACAAGAGAGCGTGGTGCCAAGCCGCAATGTCAATCGGGGTGGTCGGTTCAACGAGGCCAAGCTCAAGTGCAAGGTGAGCAAGCATGACGGCACCGCAGGAGTAGGTGTCCTTTTGGTGGAAGATGCCAATCTTGTCGCGGCCGGCCAGTGAGCAGTTGAGGGCATCAGCCAGCTGGTTGCCAAAATGGGCCATCTGGGCTGGTAGGTCATGAGGAAGACCATTGGCCTGGCACGGCAAGGTGGACCCCGAAGCGATCGTTCTGCATGATGAGAGCCGCAGTCCAGGGATCGATCGTGGGATGGTAGTCCGTGAGGTGGCATGGCGGTAGAGAAGCTGTGCCGTCAGCCAGATCTGGGAGGCAAAGGTGCCACGCTGACCCAAATGTCCAGCACCATGCGGGTGAGGAACTCGGACTGTGGCATGCTTCCACTGCCGTTGGGCTGGTGAAAGATGAGCGCCCTGAAGATCCAGAACGATCCACGAAGCATTCCAAGAAGGGAGTTGCCAGAGGGCCTCAAAAAGAAAACCACCAGCGGGCATGGTGTAGGAGAGGACACTCTCCTGGTAGAGGATCTGGATGCAGATGGGCGTGTGATCGCAAGGGAGACCTGCGGACTTCCTGCAAGTGCGGAGCTGATAGGGGCCGCCAGGTGGATGACCGCATCCCCAGGTAGGTCATGTGGACCATCTTGCAGCACTGGCCGAGAGCCCCAAGGGCACCATTTCCTCTCAGCACGGAGGAGGTCGTAGTGGGATCCGGGAGTCCTCATCGTCGATCAACACCGGTGCCTCTTCATGGGCAGTGATCGTAGGCCAAAGGTGAAAGCGCTCATGCAGTAGGAATTGCTTGAAGCGCATGACAGACTGCAGAGGGTCCGTGAGGTCCTGGACGTCATGAGCTCGCTGGAGAGCACGTAGCAGATGTCCGAACACCCAAATAGATTGAAGTGGGGATGCATCCTGAGGCCAGGCAATGAAGTCACAAAGATTCACATAGTCCGGAGCCAGGACCATCTGGTACGTCGGGTAGGCCATTGCACATGTAGAGGAAGAACAACCTCACCCATTTTGTAGTTCATGAGCTCCGAAAGTTCACATAGTCCACGGCGGATATCCGGGTTGGTGCGGGCCTCCGGGCTCCAGGACCACCGCCTTGGCCTGCATGAAAAAGGCCGATTGGAGCACGCCCCAGAATGCGGTGCTCCGTGGGTCCTGCATAGCCAAGCGATCACCTTGTTGGGAGAAGGGTTGGCAAGGGAAGCCAGCTCCCAGCACCACATCTTTCAGGGGTTCAACTGCATGAAGAGCATGTTGGGCCTCAACTGAGGTGATGTTCATCTCAAGCACCATGAATAAGAAGTTGGCACGGAGGACCCGGCAGCAGGCCGCATTCTTGTCCATTTGAGCTAGAACGGGCATGCCATGAAGCATAGCCCCCCGACCCAGGCAGCCCACACCAGCGCAGACCTCCTTGAGAAAGAGAGTCCTGCGAGTTCAGAGGGATGCCGATGATCTGGTGGCCTCAAGTGAGAGCAGGCCACCCGAGAGTTCCACAACCTGGTACCTATAGAAGGTGGCTCTGTTCATGCCCTCCAAGGAGGCGAAGGCAAGGACACCAGAACCCGTTGGCCAGAGTGCAGGATGCACCCAAAACATCCAGAGCCACCCGACTGGCCGGGCACACCCCAGTGAAGACGCGGCCAGGAGAGGCCGCAGGCAACCAAGAGGGACATGGCTTGGGCATCTATCCCCAAGGTTCAGCCACACCAGCTCGTAGGAACTTGGGCCCGTGGCTTTGAGCGTACCAACAAAATCCCTATTTCGCAAATGATGAAAACGGCGGTAAGAGGACTGACCTGACCCACTCTATGCCATGTGTACAACCTACTTATCTCCAAGCACAGTGAAGACCTGTTCTGTAAAAGCTGGCATGAGTGCGCCGACCCTTTGCCGTTGCTGTTGATTGAGGCCTCGAGACGCGTCGTCAATCCCAGCGTGACCCGCCACGTTTCACTTGCTGTACACTTCCGAGAGTTTCCCCTATTCAAGCAGGTTCCGAAACATACATGTTTGCCAGTTTCGCGATATGTTTATCGTTTTGCGATGTTTCTTTTAAGGAAGCTGTTTGAGGAGCGGGTTCCACCCCTCGCAACAGAATACCCGGCCTGAGTTGGCTGCTCTTGTGGTTTTGAGCTGGAGCACGGCGCTTTGCGCGCAGAAATGGCGCTTTGTGTTTCCAAACCACGGGCCCCTTGGAATGGCAGATCTGTCATGGGCTTCAGGCAAACTGGGCTTCAGTGTTGGTACTGCAAACACCGCCTCGATCTGCACCGTGCGTGTCAACCTTAGGGGAGCTCAGTACCAGCAAACGCAAGCAGCAAAAAGACTCCATCAGAGTCAGGGCCATGAAAAATGAAGACAACACTCATTGTTGGATAAGTGGCAAACTACCGTTCATGGTGACACCAGGTTCTGAGGTTTGTCCATCCACATCTAATAGGCGACGCACCGTACCTTGTGGATAAGAGGAAACCAAGATCCAGGCAGCGCCGCGTTGGCAGTAGCTGTGTTGTTTATCACCTACAGCGCGCGCGAAGCGTATTCCAAAACATCCCCAAAAGACATCCCCGAACATCGCCCGAAACTGCAAAGACATCCACAAAGACACCCCCGAAAACATCCCCGCGTCCCCCACAGACTGTCTTCGCCCAAAACAACCGCGCAGACATCCCCAAAGACACACTCGCAAAGACATCCCAGCAGAGTCATTCCCCGGCACGCCTTGCAAAGAATTCCTAGAGACATACCCAAGACAAGCGCAAGGACATCCCCCAAATACATCCGCTCAAAACAGCCTGTAAAGAAACTTTTAAAGACATCCCCAAAAACAAACACTCTCCAGATTAAGACAACCGAGATAGCTAGCCGCCAAAACCAACACGCCTCACACCCCCCGCCCGCGCCCACCCCAGCAAGCAAAATTGTATGGCTCCGCTGTTTCGGGCTCAAGGCCTTTCTTGTAGCAGTGTAGCACACCTTGCGCTTGCAGGAAAACAGGTTCGCTACGATTGCCTCCCGTGCGCGTGGGCAAGCCAGGAACTCCCAGAGCCCACACCACATCCCCCAGGAATGCCGAGCATATTTTTACAGAAACCATTTTGCAAGAAGGGTGATTTTTTCTACAACATGAGTTGCTACAAAATCCATTCACTTTTGTATATTTTCTCTTCGCGGGCCATGTTGAGGGGTTGTGCTTTGTTAGGTCATCTAGTAGAAAACTGGTTTGGTAACTTTGTCATTGGGGGAGGTGTGGAGTCATGTTCAAGCAAGGTTGTGCAGGCTGCGGGGTGGTTTGGCACAGGTCTGGGGTGGTCTGGCGCAGGCCAATTCGGGTGGGCTGGTGTGGGGTAGGTGCAAGGTAGCCAGGTTGAGCAAGTTTCCGGAAGGTGTGGCGCGGGAAAGTTGCGGGGGTTCCGGCATGGTCTGGCGCACGCTAGGTGTCCAGCAAGGTTCCGGAAGTTTCGGTGCTCTGTTGCGGGCCAGGTGTGAGGTTCCAAACAGTTGAGTTCTCTGTGAGGGTTGCGGGGCTCGCTTTCATTGATCGGGCTGGAATGCATTTGGGAGTCGTTCTAAATTGCCAGTCTAAAAATTAAGTACAGGGAGGTTCTGAAGGTCTAGCGCGAAAAAAAAAACACTGCATCGCGAAAGGCCGGCGAATGGAACGCGAAAGGACTTGAAACATAACGAATACATGGTAGAACCCTCGTTTGGGCTCGGAAACAAGTTTTTCAGGACTGGTTTGTCACCGCGAAAGGAAAACATGGGGCCGCGAAAGGACCGCGTAAGGCCGGCAAAACGGCCGTTTCCAGGAACTTTTATTTTGAACAACCCCCATTTGCGGGTCGGAACGAAGCCGCGTATCACCTGAGCGTATCTTAAGAGTACATAACGCCTGCGGCTCAGACCGCCAACGTTACAGGCCTGCTTCCTTACACGTGTTGTATCTTCCGTTTGGAGTTATCCCTTTGTAAGTTTTCCTTTGGATATTTCCTGTTGGAATTTTGCCTGTGGTACCCTTTCTTGGAATTGTCCCGTTCTCCCTGTGGATTTTTTCGGCTTTTCCCTTGCTACTTTCCCATTGAATGTCTCCCTTCGGCATTTTCCCTGTGACGGTTTCCCACTTGGAATTCTCGAATTCTCCCAATAGAGTTCCCCCAATGGAATTGTCCCTTTGCAGTTTTTCCCTTTGCGCGCCCAATGCAAAAGGAGGGAAACCCACACGGAAAAGTTCAATGGAAGAACCTCAAAGGGACAAGTTCCAAACGCGACACTTCCAATGGACGAATTCCAATGGGAAACTTATCGGAATACTTTGTTTGAAAATTATCCTATTGGATGTGTGGCGGTGGAACTGTCCCAACGGACGTGTGTGTTTGAAATTATCCTATTTTTGGAATTGCAGTTGTTCCATTGGACAGTTCACGCTGAACTTCTTCCATTGGAATTGTCCATTGAACTTTTCCCTTTGGAGCTTCCCCTCTGGAATTCCTCCAAAGTTTCCCTTTGGAAGTTTCCCACTGGAGTTTTCCCATTGGAATTTCCCATCGGAGTTCTCCATTTTTGTTGCTATCTGACTTCTTTCTTTGGAGTTCTCTCCCATGAGGATTTTTCCCCACCGGGTTTTTTCCTTTGGATCTTTCCCTCCGGAATTTTCCCATTGGAATTATCCCAATGGAATTCTTTCTTGGGATTTTTCTACTGAACTTTCCCGACAGAATTTATCCCTTTGGAGTTTCCCCTTCAGAATTGACCCTTTGGACTGTTCCCTTTGAATTCTGCCTTTGTAAAAACAAAAAAGCGGCATACAATCTTAAAACCTTAGCGTATTAACTTGTAAACATCTTACGGCCTCAAGTCTGAAAGTAGTACTGGCTTACAATCATGAAATTCTAACGGCTTCAATCCTTAATCTTGATGGAGTTACATCTTAACGTCTTAGTGATTAGTGACTTGACGAACCTTGTTGGTTTAAAGCCTTAGCGTCTCAATGACTTCTAATCTTTAACAACCTTCAGGGCGTCAAATAGCAAGGGCTCAAACATCTTCAGAATCTCCAAAAATATTCCTGGCGTAAAATCAAACATATTCTGGCTGAAAACCTTAAATCCGTAGTTTGCTTAACGTGTTAAAACCTCAACGGCCTAAATTATGAAATTGTACTGACTTGCAAGCTTGGTCTTTTTGGCTTCAGAACTTAGAACCTGACCAAAATAACAGTTTCAGATCTTAGTATCTTAAGCGCACCGTAGAATCTTTATGGAGTAAAATCTTACAATCTTAGTGGCTTCACGTGTTCAAATCTTCATCGCTTAAAGTATTGACATCTTAATGGGCTCAAATCTTCAAACCTTAGTGACTACCAATCTTATTTCTTGATGGCTTAACCTCAAACCTACTACTGGATTAACATCTAAACATGGTAATAGCTGAACATCTTAGATGCCACAAGACACGAATAGGGACCTTTCACTTCAGCATCTTCACCCCCTTTTTCCACAATCTCATCCAGATCATGCCAGTGATGTTGGTGATGCTGGCGATGCTGCGCTGGAGCTGCTGAGGATCCAAAAGCGGACACGGGGAAATCGAACACCCTAGTGTCACGTCCCTCGTATGAAATGATTTGATCTACGAAAAGGGAGCGTTTAGGAATCATCGCGTGGCACATAGCCGCCGAAACCGTGCTTAATTTTGAAGGGGTAACAAGTGAAGAGGTAACGAGCAGTTGTTGTCCTAGGGCTTCGCCATCACCAGCTGCGCTGGCCGGTCGGACAGGTGGCACTGGGACCTTGTTTCAGAGCCTGATCCGGACCACCCAAGCACACGCTCGCTGCGAACCTACACGCGCAAGAGGCTGCAAGGTTCCTTGCCCAACCCCCCTGACACTGAGCGTGCGCATGTGTGCCTGCTTGCGTCCGGCGCTTGCGTTCGGGGCGCGCACTTATCTCCAAAGACCATCCCCGGCAGCCAGTCCCAGTCCCACAGAAACCGGTGAACAAATGAAGAAAAACACGGTATCGGTATGCGCGATGTTTTCCGCACAGCACTTGCGCAAGAAAAACCGCTCACTCGATCGCAGGCTTGCCCACAATGTCCGCCTACCACCAAAACCTACTCTCAGAGTGCCATTTTTGAAGGGTTTGAGCGATGCAGGGGATGCAGGGGATGCTGGAACGCCCAGATGCTGGTGATGCAGGGAATGCCGGGGATGCTGGCGAGGTTTGCGAGGATGCAGAGGATGTTGGCGGGGATGCTGGCGTGTCCGGGGCGATTCGCACGGTATTTACAGTGTTTTTGAAGGTCGCCGTCTCAAGGCCTGTTTTGGGGTCCAAGTGTTTGGGCCGGCCTGCGTGTCGGTGATGCAGGCAATGCTGAGGAGGAGCTTGGGGTGCAACAAAACACGTCAGCGGTAACCCGGTATACCCTACGGGTAGGGTTGCCTCGCTCTTCGAGCTTGAAGACACACAGCGCAGCTGGATTTCCAATGCGGCATTTGTTGTCGGCGGGTTTTTCCCCCTGCTGAATCTATCATTGCTGGACATTTTTCCAGGGGGCTTAAGCAAATTCAGGTTATGTGGATCCAACTGCCACCGTTAGCCTGCTAAATGCCAAAAGCCCGTCACACGCATCACAACATAACGAGTTTTCGACTGTGTGTGCTGGGGGGCACATGTCGGCTTGAGTTGGCAGACTGCGCCTCCGGCAGCTCCTAGCACATTTTGGAGAGATGATGTTGGCACAAACTGACAAAATGGACAACATGGAAGTTTGTCGGTGGAATTGTGTTTGATGCTGATTGGTCAACAGCTGAAGCTTTCCAAGGGCGCCGTTTGTTGGTGAAACAGATTTGGAGGGGTATTTCTTTCAGGATTTGTTTTTTTGTTTGAATTTTGTTCGCTTTTGGCTTCTTGGCTTCTTGGCTTGGCTTTTTGGCTTCTTGGCTTTTTGGCTTCTCGGCTTCTGGGCTTTTTGGCTTTGGCTTGTCGCATCCTCTGCATTCCCAGTTCCTCTTCGGCAGGTGGCGTTTTGGCTTTTGCGTTTATGCGGCTTTTGGCGGCTTTGGCTTTTCGCATCCTCTGCTTTCACAGTTCCTCTCTGGGCTTTTTGGCTTTTGCACCCTTTCATTGGTTTTTGGATTTGGCTTCCCGTCACCAGTTCCTCCCTATTTGAATCAACACTTCTTCAACCATCTTGGGGGGGGGCTGCCGTCCTCCCCAACCCCCCCGCTACTTTTTAGCTTTCTTGCAGAGATTGAATTGCACCCCTATTTGAATCATCACTTTTTCGAGCGTTCAATTTCGCAAGACAAAATGCTGCAAAATAGGATATTTTAAATCTCATCACTTCTTCCGACATCATGGGGGGGGCTGCCGCCCCCCCCAACCCCCCTACTTTTTAGACTTTTTGCAGAGTGAATTGCACCCCGATTCGAATCATCAATTCTTCAACATCATGGGGGCTGCCGCCCCCCCCAACCACCCCCCCCCCCCAACTTTTTAGACTTTTTGCAGAGATTGAATTGCACCCCTGTTTGAATCATCACTTTTTCGAGCGTTCAATTTCGCAAGACAAAATGCTGCAAAATAGGATATTTTAAATCTCATCACTTCTTCCGACATCATGGGGGGGCTGCCGCCCCCCCCAACCCCCCTACTTTTTAGACTTTTTGCAGAGTGAATTGCACCCCGATTCGAATCATCAATTCTTCAACATCATGGGGCTGCCGCCCCCCCCCCCCCCAACTTTTTAAACTTTTTGCAGAGATTGAATTGCACCCCTATTTGAATCATCACTTTTTCGAGCGTTCAATTTCGCAAGACAAAATGCTGCAAAATAGGATATTTTAAATCTCATCACTTCTTCCGACATCATGGAGGGGGCTGCCGCCCCCCCCCAACCCCCCTACTTTTTAGACTTTTTGCAGAGTGAATTGCACCCCGATTCGAATCATCAATTCTTCAACATCATGGGGCTGCCCCCCCCCCAACCACCCCCCCAACTTTTTAATTTTTTGCAGAGATTGAATTGCACCCCTGTTTGAATCATCACTTTTTCGAGCGTTCAATTGCAACAAAATGCTGGTCAGGATATTTTAAATCTCATCACTTCTTCCGACATTGTGCGGGCTGCCGCCCCCCCAACCCCCCTACTTTTTAGACTTTTTGCAGAGTGAATTGCACCCCGATTCGAATCATCACCAAACATCATGGGGCTGCCGCTCCCCCAACCCATTTCCCCCAACTTTTTTTAGACTTTTTGCAGAGATTGAATTGCACCCCTGTTCGAATCATCACTTCTGCGAACATCATGGGGGGGCTGCCGCCCCCCCCAACCCGTTTTTCAGGGACTGAAATGCCCTCCTGTTTGAATCATCATACCCACGATTTGTTGGTGATGCTAGGGATGTTGGTCGGACATGTGGGGGATGTTGAAAACGATGCTGGGGATGTTGACGCGCTAGTGTGAAATGCGTCAATTTCGCGAGAAAATACGAATTTACTGGCCCGGACGAAAAACGGGAGCAAAAACAACACCAGAAAAAATCGGGAAACAAATCCGCACCCAATAGAGTTTGATGCTGATAGATCAACAGCTGAAGCTTTCCAAGGGCGCCGTTTGGTTTGTGGAATTGCTTTTGATGCTGATAGGTCAACGCCTGAAGCTTTTTGAGCGCGCCGTTTGTTGGATGTGTTTTTGATGCTGCTAGGTCAATGCTGAAGGTTTGCAAGGTTGCGTTTTGATGGTGGAATTGTTTTTGTTGCCGACAGGTCAACGGCTGAAGCTTTCTCAGGGCGCCGTTTGTGGGCGGTATTGTTTTGTGGCTGATATGTCAACAGCTGAAGCTTTGCAAGGGCGCCGTTTGTTGTTGGAGTTGTTTTTGATGCTGACAGGTCAACGGCTGAAGCTTTCCAAGCGCGTTTCTTTTTGGCAACATTGTTTTTGTTGCTAGCGTTCCAAGGGCGCCGTTTGTTGGTGGAATTGTCAACGGCTGAAGCGTTCCAAGGGCGCCGTTTGTTGGCGGCATTGTTTTTTGTTGGTGATAGGTCAACACCGTTTGTTGTTGGAGTTGTTTTTGATGCTGACAGGTCAACGGCTGAAGCTTTCCAAGCGCGTTTCTTTTTGGCAACATTGTTTTTGTTGCTAGCGTTCCAAGGGCGCCGTTTGTTGGTGGAATTGTCAACGGCTGAAGCGTTCCAAGGGCGCCGTTTGTTGGCGGCATTGTTTTTTGTTGGTGATAGGTCAACACCGTTTGTTGTTGGAGTTGTTTTTGATGCTGACAGGTCAACGGCTGAAGCTTTCCAAGCGCGCTTTGTTTTGGCGACATTGTTTTGTTGCTAGCATTCCAAGGGCGCCGTTTGTTGGTGGAATTGTCGGCTGAAGCTTTCCAAGGGCGCCGTTTGTTGTTGAGTTGTTTTTGATGCTGATAGGTCAACGGCTGAAGCTTTGCAAGGGCGGCGTTTTTTGACGGGATTGTTTTTTGTTGCTGATAGGTCGGTCAACGGCAGAAGCTTTCCAAGAGGGCCTTTTGTTGGTGGAGTCGCTTTTGATGCTGATAGGTCAACGGCTGATTTTTGTTGCTGACAGGTCAACGGCTGAAGCTTTCTAAGGGTGCTGATAGGATCAGCTTTGTTGTTGGAGTGTAGATCCCAAAGTCTTTTCCACCTTGTGTCCTGCCGGAATGTGTCCGGCCACTCCTTCGCGGGGCTTTGCAGCCAGGCTGCAGGTGTGACAGGCCAATAGAACAAAGTCGGGAAAAGGGCTGGCTCTGAGGGTTGGAGAAGCTTCTTGGCGCGTCTGGTGGAGAGTGGAATCTTGCGTGGTGCTCACCGGTGATGCAGCCATTTTGGCAGTTGGTAATTAGGCTGGTAGGCCCCAGGATTTGGAGATGATTGCAATGTGGAGATGCGTTTTCTCGCAACTTGTGCTCTCATGTTTGGTCTTCTTGCCACTGCGGAATGCTGATGGCTTGGCGGACTGTGAAGACTTAGTCGCAATGCAGATGCGGTTGGAAAAGACGACCATCACGACCACGACCACGATGTCAGCTCCCGCACACACAGTGAAGTTCACCAGCAAAGGCGGAGAACTGTGGGCCTTTGTGGCAAAAACGTTTTCCGAAGCGCGGACAGAAGCCACCAATCAGTTGAGGATGAAAGGCTGGTTGAACGCTCATGCCCAGTGTGAGCTGTGTTGCGCTTCAGCTCCACAAAACTTTACTTGTTGCTTCCAGTTTTTCTGGGTTGGGAGCGCCCTCTCACAAGAGGCGGAGGATGGCCTGCAAGGCAATGTGCCAGACGTGGGGACTTCGCTTGAAGTGGTGTTCAAAGCGGAGGAGAACCTGGACTCGGACGTGGTGAAGGTTGTTCGGAATTCAGGGCTGTCAGCCGAGCAGCAGCACACTTCGCTGCAGAATCTCCAAGACGCTTTGCGGAATAGCATTGTAGAAAAAGCGTGTGCAAACAAGAACGTGGTTTGAGAACTGGACTCTGATGTTTGTGTACTTTGTTGGTTCAACTGCGGGCTGCACCTTCCACTTTGAGTCGGTGAAATGGTTGCTCTAAAGACCCTCTAAAGTCGCCGGTGTCAATGATGAAGACAACCTAAGGAGAGAGGCATCTCTTCTTCCTCACAGCTCATCCGTGAAAACCCCAAGGACATCTTTGGAGGGTCAGTCTCAAGAATGGCCTTGAACAAGTTGACCCAGGCGCAGACATCTGCAGAGTCCCAGCAGGTCGCAGCCGCTAAGGCTGGGGCATCTCCGCAGAACAAACCCTCGCTGTTTTGATGTTCTTGTAAAGACTACTGTTTCGTTGTCCGTCAGGCGAGCCTGATCCCTAGTGCCGCCGACGAGGCTGCCAAGGTTCAAGCTATGACAGCGGGGATGGCAGCAAAGCTTGCGCAAGCCCGACAGGAGATGGAGCAACTTGAACTTATTGGAAGATAACGCTCAACCTCCCATGAGGCTCACATTAGGTGTTTCGCATCTTTCGAAAACATGGTCATGCGCCGCGTACGCGCGACACACCTATCCACTTGATCCCTTGGTCATATTCCGTTGAGTTTTGGGCGAGACTTCTCCAATGTGTGGACAACCCTCAACAAAAAGCAGCGTGCGGTCTGCAAAAAATGGTATTGACACAGACTGACCCAGAGGCGGCGAATCTGAACTCATTTGTCTGAGGCAGGTGGTAGCCAATGGCCAGGGCCACGTCACTGCGCAAGCTGAGCAGCAAATGAACAATGTGCTAGCCCAGTTGAGGGCCATCTCAGTGGATGACGCAGATTTGAGCACAGACTCTGCATTGACGTCTTTGAATACGGCGATTGCCTCTGGTGGCTTTGTGGGCGGTAGCAAGCTCTTACCGAGCCAACTCATCTCCTTCAACGGAGTCTTCCGGGGCATTGCTTTGATGATCGGCGGTGAGCTGCGGGGCCAAGCCGTTGAGTTCCGATCATCTTATGCACAGATGCCCCAGGATCAGCTGATGCAGCTCTACGAGATGCATCCTGAGGTCAATAGTCAGGAGAGGGCGTCAAAGGCTCGCTTTCACCTTCTCGCATTTCAACTTGGTTTAATTTGCGATTTGAAGGCTGTTTTTTCCCGGTTCTGACAACCGCACAGGCCTCATGCCCCATACTTTCGCAGGAGATGTATCTGGAATCCGAGTTTGCCAGCGACCTTCAATATGCCAACGGCATGGTGGAGGCTTATGGGCAAAGTGCCTTCTCTGCTTCTGTGGACAGTTGGCAAGCAGGATTTGATGTCGCCAGCAGTGGCTTCAGCGGGGCACTAAGTCAAGTTGTGCGAGACAAGGGGCTGCGTTTTCGGCAGTGTCAACCTGCCCCAGAAACATCACCTGTGTCGACTTAAGCTCAACACCTTGTGTTTGCTGTCGCGAGTTCCTGAGCCCACATTTTCCCGATATGCTCGGCCGTGCTCTTACCACTTGCTCAACTTCTGTTTACATTGTACCTTGTTGTGCTTGATCTATGTCCCTAGTTTGCCTTGATGTAAACAACACTTTTGTGTCCTTATCGCCCCACCAACACCTCTTGCTATTTAGTTCAAGCTTGATTCAATCAGATTGTCAACTCCAGGTGGCGGAGGCTCCGGCGGTCAGAGCAGTTCCAAATCTGGTGGGTCTGCGCACAGTCGTCATAATTCCGAGTCGGAAAAGATGAAGAAGAAGATCACCAGTTTGTACAAATCTCAATACTTCTTTGAGCCTAAAATGACATTGGCGATTAGTGAGGATATGCTGCAGCTATCTCAACAGTTTCGGGCTCGCTGTGATGCAGCTTCCTACTCACTTTGCAAGTCCATGGATTTGGAAAACTGCAATCAATGGCTTGCGACCCCTGAGGTAACCCCACAGAACCCAACAAACAAGACCAACAAGACCGAGACAGAGATGTCTTTGGGCTTGACGGCTATTTTGACCAACGTGAACTGGAACGCTTTCGCCAACAACCCAATCCAGTCTGCCTTTGAAGACGCCGCAAGGAATTACTTCGTCAGCATGGCTGGTGTTGAAGGGGTGGACGTGCAAGTTTCAACTGCAAGGCCGGGGGCCTACTGGGGTGGAGACAAATGGACGCAGGTTCTGCTCCAGATTTCTGTTGCTCCAGCAAGCTTCTCGGTAAATTCGAATATCATGAAATGGTGGAACAAAGGGGTGCTTCAAAGTGGAATGCTTTCAGCTGTAGAGGCTGCGAGAGGGATGAGTGATGCTCGGGTTGAAAACCAGACTGATCCCAGCCACTATTTACCACGGACCTGGAGATACTTTGTGACGTCTTGGCAGCCGGCAGAGCCCTCAAAAGCAGTGAGCCAGTTCCAAGTTTACGAGCCAGATGTTCGGGCCTTGCTCGATCCAACATCATCAGCGGAGCAGCTGGTTCTCTCGCTGATCTATGACTATGGGACTCACATTTGTCCCAAGGTCACCTTGGGTGCTTGGTGGCGAATCACGGCCAGATACGTAAGTACTGTGGATCAGGAGCGATTGGATGTGGAACAGGCTGCAACATCATACATCACCAAGGCTGAAGCTGAGAGCTGGGCATATGATGCCTCTGCTGCTGGATCTTATCGGGGGGTAAGTGGTGGAGCATCTGCTGGCCAGGGAAGTAGTGGCGGGAAGGGCAAAGGCAGCAATTCTACTTCCGGGGCAAAGGAAGAGACACTCATTGCCATGAAGAATGCCACTATGAACGTTGAACAGGTGTGGCAGGGTGGTGCAGAGGGAGTCTCTCCATTGGATTGGCGCCGGAGTTTGGATGAGAACTTCAATTCCAACTGGAAAGTGATCGAGCGAGATTTGACCCGCTGCGTGGGCTTATGGATGTATGTGGAAGATCCATACTTGTCCCAGGCTTTGTGCTCTACGTGGGTTTCAAAACTCCTCCAAAGCTACAATCTCACAAGTGATTCTGTGCCGTTGCAGTTGCAAACGGCAGCTTGCACTACAACCAGAAACATGCAGTACCTCATCAACTTTGCTCAGAATGTCTCTGCAGCCATGCAAGAGCAGGAGTATGCCTCCCTGGCGTCCGAGTGTGTCTTGAAGCACCCAGGCAACTATTGGAGCCCTCCCAACACCTGCATCCCAAAGCAGTGCTTCTGCACCCTGAAAGGTGGCACTGTCGCAAATGGTACGACAGGTAAAGACTGCCCTCAGCAAGGCGATCGGGATTGCGTTGGCTGTTGCTTGGAGTCGCAGCGGGGCACTTGCAGCAAGCCCACAGCTTGCGCCAGCGGGGACATTCTGAAGCCGAAGGCGTGCGTCTTTTTGGTCAAATGGGGTGAGATGTTATCTAAAAGGTAACTGTACAGGCAAACATGTCTCCCTAAGCCTCTCAGCAGCTCAGTCGAGGCTAATACCCTGAAGTGCCAGTGAGCCACGTGCGACGTGCTTTATGATGCGGCTACTTGCTGTCAGCCCAGCGGGCTTTCTTCTCAATTCCGGCTGACCTTTCAAGTGAAGGATGGGAGTGTTTCTGGCACAGACAGTCAGATTTATGCAAAACTGCAAGGGAACACCGCAGAAGGAGGCACGTGGAAAGGCGAGCTGAAGTTAATGAGCGCAGCGGATGATGACTTCGAAGCAGGAGAGAGGTATCGCTACCCTTATAGTACCGTTCCTGCAGGTATTCCTTCAGAAGTATGTGTTGAGAATGCTGGAGATGATGAGCTTGAATTGGACTTTGTGATGGTGGAGAACACTCTCGCAGGACTTACGGATGTGAATTTGGGCAAGGTGGGCAATTGGCCTCCCTTGAGTAGCGATAAAACGGACCAGAAGGAGGATGGGGCTGTGAAGGAAAAGTGCCTTCCACTCATAGCCCCCAATCAGCGTGCCAGAAGTGCCGCGTGATGCTGATTTTTGGTCAGATTCTATCTGAAGAACAGCCGGGCTCGGCTTCTGCGCCGCAATAGACGGTGGGTGCTGCATTGCAAAGAAAGAAGCTGTTTGCGCTCAAAGTTGCTGAAGAATCAGACGATAAGTAAGGTAGCATGTCGTGGCTCAGATGAAGGAGGGGCCGAGCGCGGGGCTGCGCATGCGGGAATCGATCTTTCAACAGCCGTGTTGACGACGTTGCTACCTTTTGCGCAAACCACCTTCCAACAAAGCCACAGGGATCAAACTGAGATGTCCTTCGCTGTGCTTAAGCGCAAAGATGTAGCATGAGACAGATACAAGTCGTGCGGCACATGTGCCGCCTTCATAAACCATAAGAGTGATTCTGAGCTATTACACCTTTTGTAGTTTCTTCAGCCAGTTTTGGGCTTATTGTGAAGAAAGCATGTGTTTTATACCCTTGCTCCCAGTAACATGGCACCTGACAGGGGGCTCATTGAAGCGGAAAATGACCTTCCAAGGTACCCTCCCACAAATGATATGTTAGTGAGAGGAGGAGTAAAACTTATTGAAGGTCGCAGTCATCGTGAGCGCAATCCCTATACGTACCATTAAAATAGCAATGGTCTCTAACCTTTGCATCACCCTCTTTACACTTACAGCCACAAGTGAATATGTTTCTAAGACAGTTTTAGTTTCTTGTCTTCAGCTTTGGGCAAGCTAGTTGAGTTGACCGGCGCGGACAGCGCAGCGCGGCCTGGGCGGGTTTGTGTCCGTGGTACAACAAAGCAGCCGTCAATAGTCTTTCTAGTAAAAACATCCATGCAATCCTCACCTCCGTGTAAGTATGGTCCTGACGAGCCATAAATGTTTGGCAACATTCATCATGGAACCACAGAGGGTATGCTTTTGCTGTGAAGCTGTGTGTTTAACTGAGGTAGAAACTGAACCGTGTTTTCAGCCAGGCATTCAACATAAGCATACCACAAATGGAGCCTTTACCTTCTTGTAGTGACATTGTAGTTTTTTTTTGTTTTGATGTGATATTTATTTGGATCTTCTGGGCCTAGCTCTGGCATTTTGATTTGTTGCCCCTCAGTAGCCACACAGCCATTATTAAGATGTGTATTCAATAGCTCTTCTGGACCAAAACACCAACAGAGCAATCTCTACAAAAGTGATTACTGATTGTCTTTTTGTTGTTTTGCACTGACATCAGTCTACAATAGCTCTTGGCGGAAACATGGTGTGATTGTTTCAATTTCATAAGTAGCATTTACCACTGTGCTTTGTTTGTAAAGTAGGATCGTTCGAGAATGCAATTCAGAACTGATACGATAAACACATTGATACCTGACCCTCATTGTTGTTTTCTCGTCTTTGCATGTCAGCATTTGCTGAAGGACACTTTGCACCATCCCAGTTTAAATCATCATTAATGGAGTTTCAACTTATTTATTTGTTTGAGTGTTAGTCCACTTTCTGAGTTCTCCATGTTTTCAAGTTCAATTTCAAGGTCAGTTGCCATTTGGTTCATCATTGTTGTTTTTCTTCAACATTGGTAATCTCATACTTGTAGCCAAGTCCACATCTTCACCAGTCTTATTATTACTGGTCAAAGTGGGCAAAGTGGGCGTCGTCTACATTGATACTTTAGAGCCTCCGGCTCAGTCCGCCGACATTGTCCTCTCCCTTTTCTTCTTCTTCTGCCCTGTCTCCCTCGTGCGTTCTGGCGTCCTCTCTCCCTCCCTCTGCTCCCCATCCTCCCCATCCCCCCAAGCCTCTCTCTCCTCAATCTCCCTCTCTCTCTCTCTCTCTCTCTCTCTCTCTCGCTGTCTCTGTTTCTGTGTCTCTTTCTGTCTCCCTGTCTCCTTCCTGTCCACGCCCCTCTACAGAAAAAGGGCACCCTAATTCGAACCTTTCTACTCTCTCACTTTCTTGCTCTCTCTCTCTCTCTCTCTCTGTCTTTCTGTGTCTCTCTTTCTCAGTCTCTGTTTGTCTCTCTCTCGCTGTCGCTCTCTCTGTCTGTCTCTTTCTCTGTTTCTCTGATTCTGGCTCTGGCTCTGTCTCTGTCTCTCTCTCTCTCTCTCTTTCTCACTCTCTGTGTCTCTCTCTCTCTCTCTCTCTCTCCCTCTCTCTCTCTCTCTTTCTCACTCTTTGTGTCTCTCTCTCTCTCTCTCCCTCTCTCTCTCCCTGTCTCTCTCTCTCTCTCTCTCTCTGCGTTGCAGTCACGTCCCCCCCTGAGTTGCCTCGATGTCCGGGCACGGCCCCTGCATGACCCGGAACTGTCATCTCACTACTGGCTTTCCCCTTGATTTCCCCTTCATGTCCTTTTCACGTTTCCCATGATGTCCTGGTCCTGTCCCTTCCATGCCGTTCAACCCCCCCTTCATGTCCCTGACATTTTTCCATGTACGTCCCGTTCTTTCGTTGCGAGTCATTTCCCTACATCTCCCGTCGTGCCGATTGGTTTCCTTGTGCGTTGTTTCCCTTTCCTTCTCCCTGCACTCCCCTTGTTTTCATTTCTGTCCCGTGCATGTCCCTTTCAGTTCCCTTGGTTTCCCTTTCGTGTCCCGCTGCTTTCCTGTCATGTCGACTTCCTATTTTTTCCCTCATTTCCTTGCACTTCCTTGCTTTGCTCCCCAATATTTGCCGCCAAAAACACGGTTTTTTCCAGCGTTTTCGCAATTAGGACGTCCAAAAAACACAGAGTTTTTCCAGATTTTCGGCAAAAGGAGGCAGGAACCCCAAACCAGCAAAGAGCTGGCAGGGGGAATCGAGCCTGGGACCCCTGTTTTGCGACACCGGCTCCCCGAAGACTACGTTTAGTGGAACGTCATCAAACGGGGGGGGACTAAGGGGGGGGTTATCTTCTATCCTCTCTTAGGTATCCGACACGCCGAACAATGTCGGCGGACTTTCATTTGATTTTGGTCTTTGTTGTATTTCTCAGATTGGGTTCTTGACACTTCAAGTATGATACGCCTTCAATGCCCGTGACCTTGATGTCGGTTATTGAGTTTTTGTTTGCATAGTTGCCAAATGCTTTTTCTTTGGGGTTATTTTTGCTCTGTGGTTTCTTTGGATTGCTGTTCTTGTCAACTCTCAGCCATGCTACATCTTTCTTGGTTGTTAGATCGTGACGCTTGTATTCAATGGTTTCTTGTCTGATATGAGCCTGTTTGTGTTGCATCTGTTTCTTCCAGCGCCAAGTTTGAAATTATGTCCACGCCCTTATTGGTGACTATTTCAGCACGACTAGTGCTTACTAAAGAATCTAGAACATTTCTCTCTGAACCGCGAACTGTCAGGTTCCATCTTGCGTTACATGGTGCTTCGCGGACACTAGCAGGGCCGCCATGCTTCTTCTGATGAAGCAATATCAAAATCATCTTGAACCAGCTGTTACATTTGGTTGAAGGTGTTGATGTCAATTCATGTTTGCCCATCAATGAACATACATGGCACAGTGTCTATCTTACTATATAGGCGGTATGTATTTAAGTGTTTTAGGCTGTGTCAAGATTTTAGGTGATCGGTTGGAGTGCTGGCGTCAATCTGCGATAATGCCATAAGGAAAGTATGCTGCCCAAATACTACATCTGCGACAAAGTATAATGATGACTTTGGATGGTTTGAAGTGAAGGCGTTGTATTTGCGATGATGTGATGATTGGGTGTTAAGTGTAATAGCTCATTGCAGCATAAACGTTGCGTATGATAAAGAGGTATTCAGCTCCCTGAAAAGGGAGGGAGTTACCCTAAAGATTTTGGGTTGCTTCGGTAAATTGGCATGATACATCAACAAACCAAATCCCAAACTATTCCACAATCCTACCCCCTTTTCTCTTTCACCACACAAGCCACGCTCTGGTTGAATGGCTTGACCGCAATATCAAGCTTTGAAGGCTGTTGTGCCCCTTCACTGTCTCCAGTTTTTGTTTGAGCTCATCGCCGAAAGTCTGTCTTGGGTCAATACGCATGCTGTTGGATCTGGTTGATGAGCACTAGCTCATCCGAAAGGAATGTGAAGGGTAGTATAACACATATATTACATATATTTAATATAGAGCATATCACTGGGATAAGTCATATTTGAATATCATATATGGGATTGGGGATGAATATTTTAGTAAGCAGTGTTTTTGGTTAGTGTAAACTATAAAGGTTTGTCTTGCTTAATGTGCCGCCTATTGCCAAAATCGATTTATCCAAAGTCTGGTTGAAACCATTCCTATCTTTGAAGTCCGCTGTATGCACCTTCAGATCTGCATCGTCAATCTTGACTTCATAGCCTCAACATAACAGCTTTGAAACATTATGGGGAGAAGTGAATGCCAGGATGTAGGATTGGAGCTGGGTTGAAGTTATTGCCAAACGTCAACAAACTCTGATTGAAGCGAATTCCGAAAGTCAAGCACTTTTTGTTTTGATGACTGATTGAAGATTGCGTCAACCAAAAAACATCGTTGCAAATCCTCATTGTCATTGCTGATTGGTCTGCATATGTGTGTGGTCATCCTGCAAATAGTAAGTGGTATGTGGATGTGGTTTTAAGCATTGTGGCACATCACATCCAAAATCACCTTTAAAAGTAAAAAAAAACATGTGGATGATCGCATACTTCAATGTTGACCGACACATGGCAGTGTCCAACCCTACGAAATTGCGTCGCCACTTTTGATGCCAATGGCAACCTCCACCTGCCTCGTGATGTCGGATGACAAACGCGCAGCATGCATCATATCTGCACCGCGCGTCAAAGCCTGTCCAAGAAAATCACAGGCTTTGTGAATTGACTCCAACACTCGGCAGGCTGAGTATTCAGAGAATCAAGCTAAGCTGCGAAGTTTAGCGCTCATGAAGGATGCCAACAGCCCTCACTCAGCCAGTCGCCCTGTGCCACGTAGAGAGACAATCAGCTAGCTATTCGATTTTTGGCGTGGCACTGCGCACAGCATCAAAAGAGTCCAGAGGAAAAATGCCGCTGCAGACCATTGGGTATGTGGATATACACCGAACCTTTGCCGCTTTATCTCGCAAGTATGTCACCTGCGTCTATGACACGACATTCACACACCTGTGTCCATTTCAGGGGTTGGCCCACCTGCTGAAAACATGCGCTGTTGGATATTTAGGCATGCAGATTTGACGTGGCTGGAGTAAAGTGTCCGACTGACACGGTCTGCGCAAAGTTGCCCAGTGCTTATGTTGCTATGTCGAAATTGCTTGGGGCATATGTGTCAATTGGGCTGGCCCGCATGTTTGGCACGAGAGTTTGAGCTAGCGTGAGTTGTTCCAGCGTGCAAGACTTCGCCCCGTTCCATTCTGGCGAAGTTGCAAGAGCCGAAATGCTTCCTGCAGAAACGCAGCTGCATAGGGCGCATTGACGTTTTAAATGCATGTGCAAAGCTCGATTTGCTAGGGGCTTCCGCCTTTGCATTTTACATTTGTCCTTGAGCAAAGGACAGGAGGAGTCCAACTTCAAGGGCGTGGGCCAAAGTGTGGATGGGTCATGTGTGAGAGCTTGGCTTGGCCACAATCTTGCCACGACACCGTTATTTTGACAGGGGCCAGCCGTCAGCCCGGTTGGCGCCTTTGGCAGTGAGGGCGCGTTCCACACACCCAGGCAGGGCTGATGCATAAGCCTTCTATGTGTTCGGCTCAGAGCACTCCACTTCACACGCAGGACATTGGAATCTGTGAGCAAGAAGGTGCCAGGGTTTGGCCTGTCATTGCTTGAAATCGAGCATTGCTTGAGGCCTCGATGAGTTCAGGACACTTGGTGTGAAGGGTATAGCGAGTCTGCGTGCGCGCGCCCTTCTGTCGAGGAGAATCCATCCCTTCTGATTTCAGGCGGTCTGTTTTCGATGTGTGTCTCTTTACGAAAGCTGGAGGGAATCTTCCAATCGCGGAGTTAGTGCTGTTTTCGGTTCAGTGAACATCACAGATGCAAGCATCAGCGGTTCCCTTACCTGCCTGCATGTGTAAGATCAAGCTGTTGGCTCTGACCAGGCCTATGGTGGGCTTGCCCAATGAGGCCTTGTGGATTTGACCACAGCACCTTGCGTACTGATTTGGCAGGACCAGAGTTGCTGGTTGAACACGATGATCCAACTGCTTCTGTGTACGCCACGCCTCAGTGAGTCTGTGCAGCCAGATGCCAAGAGTTTGCCCGACAACTGCCAGAATCGGCAAAAGTCTCAGCCTCATGCCTCCACAGCGCTCAGGCAGAGGTGCGCTGTAACGGGGCAGGAGGCACACTTGTCCCAATCTTGTTGCTCACACCATCTTTGTATGTTTGTTTCTATGTATGCATGTTTGTCGTGGAATGAATGCATGCGAAGTAGGTATCTATCTATGTACATTTTAACGCCTCCGGCTCAGGCCGCCGACATTACAGGCCTGCTTTCTTATTTGCGTCCCTTTGGAATTGTCCCCTTGCCCCCCTTCCCCTCTGAGATCTTTGCCCCCCTTTCCCTGTTGAGATCCTTTCCCCCTTTCCCCCCTAAGGCCTTTCCCCCCCCTGAGATCTTCTCCCTTTTCCTCCCTAAGATGTTTTCCCCCCTTTCGCTGTTGAGATCCTTTCCCCCCTTTCCCCCCTAAGGCCTTTTCCACCCTGAGATCTTCTCCCTTTTCCTCCCAAAGATCTTTTCCCACCTTTCCCTGTTGAGATCCTTTCCCCCCTGTCCCCCCTAAGGCCTTTTCCCACCCTGAGTTCTTCTCCCTTTTCCTCCCTACGATCTTTTCCCCCCTTTCCCGCTTAAGATCCTTCCCCCCTTTCCCCCCTAAGGCCTTTTCCCCACAAGATCTTCTCCCTTCTCCTCCCTACTTTCCCTGTTGAGATGCTTTCAAGGCCTTTTCAGGTTTTCTCCCTTTTCCTCCCTAAGATGTTTTCCCCCCTTTCCCTGTTGAGATCCTTTCCCCCCTTCCCCCTAAGGCCTTTTCAGGTCTTCTCCCTTTTCCTCCTTAAGTTCTTTCCCCCTTTCCCTGTTGAGATCCTTCCCACCCTTTCCCCCCTAAGGCCCCCCCCCAGATCTTCTCCCTTTCCTCCCTAAGATCTTTCCCCCCCTTTCCCTGTTGAGATCCGTTCCCCCCCTTTCCCCCCTAAGGCCTTTCCCTGTTGAGATCCTTTCCCCCCTTCCCCCCTAAGGCCTTTTTTTCCCCCCCGGGATCTTCTCCCTTTTCCTTTCTAAGATCTATTCCCCCCTTTCCCTGTTGAGATCCTTTCCCCCCCCCTCCCTCCTAAGGCCCTTTTCCCCCCAAGATCTTCTTCCTTTTTGTCCCTAAGATGTTTCCCCCCTTTTCCTGTTGAGATGCGTTCCCCCCCTTTCCCCCCTAAGGCCTTTCCCTTCCTGAGATCTTCTCCCTTTTCCTCCCCAATATTTTTTCCCCCGGTTGAGATCCTTTCCCGCTTTGCCCCCGAGATCTTCCTCCCTAGGATCTTTTCTCCCTGTTTCTGTTGAGATGTTTTCCCCTCCTTTCTCCCCTTAAGGCCTTTTCAGATCTTCTCCCTTTTCCTCCCTAAGATCCTTTGCCCCCTGTCCCTGTTGAGATCCTTTCCCCCTTCCCCTAAGGCCTTTCCCCCCCTGAGATCTTAGCCCCCCCTGAGATCTTCTTGCTTTTCTATTCTTTCCCCCTTTCCCTCCTAAGGCCTTTTCCCCCCCTGAGATCTTCTCCCTTTTCCTCCCTAAGATGTGTTCCCCCTTTCCCTGTTGAGATCCTTTCCCCTCTAAGGCCTCTTTCCCCCAAGATCTTCTTCCTTTTCCTCCCTAAGATCTGTTCCCCCCTTTCCCTGCTTAGATCCTTCCCACCCTCCCTAAGATCTTTTCCCTGTTAGCCTTTTTCCCACCAGATCTTCTCCCTTTCCTCCCTAAGATCTTTTCCACCCCTTTCCCTGTTGAGATCATTTCTCCCCTTTCCCTCCTAAGGCCTTTCTCCCCCAGATCTTCTCCCTTTCCTCCCTATAAGGTCTTTCCCCCCTTTCCCTGTTGAGATCCTTTCCCCCCTTTCCCCCCTAAGGCCTTTCCCCCCCTCCCTTTTCCTCCCTAAGATCTTTTGCCACCTTTCCCTGTTGAGATCCTTTCCCCCCTAAGGCATTTTTCCCCCCCGAGATCTTCCCCCTTTTCCTTCCTAAGATCGTTTTTCCCCTTTCCCTGTTGAGATCCTTTCCCCCCCTTTCCCCCCTAAGGCATTTTCCCCCCAAGATCTTTTTCCTTTTCCTCCCTAAGATGTTTTCCCCCCTTTCCCTGTTGCGATCCTTTCCCCCCCTTTCCCCCCTAAGGCCGTTTCCCCCCAAGATCTTCTTCCTTTCCTCCCTAAGATGTTTTCCCCCCTTTCCCCGTTGAGATCCTTTCCCCCCCTCTCCCCCCTAAGGCCTTTTCCCCCCAAGATCTTCTCCCTTTTCCTTCCTAAGATCTGTTCCCCCGGATCCTTTCCCCCCCTTTCCCCCCTAAGGCCTTTTCCCCCCAACATCTTTCCCTTCCCCCCCCCCCCCGATCTTCTCCCAGTTCCCCCAAAGATCTTCATTTCCCTTCACTTTCCTTCACTTCGGCTCATGTCCCTTTATGTCTGCTTTTGTTCCCTTTCTTTCATTTCACTTCATGTCATTCATTTCCACGCATTTTCCTGCATTTCCAGATGTTCTTCACCAGCATCCCCAGCATCACTTGCATCATCCGCATCCTTGGCAGGCGCTGATGCGGATGTTGCAGGTGATGCTGACGATGTTCCCCAGGAGGTGCTAAGGATGCAAGAGCGGACCTGGGGGGAATCGAGCACGCAAGGATTTAGTGGAACGTCTTGGAATCACCGCGTGGTACGTGAAACCCCCCCCCCCCCGCAATAGTCTGAAACCGTGCCCCTGGGGAGGGGTAAGGGGAGGGGTAACAAGTAAAGAGGTAAGGAGCATTTCTTATGTCCAACACGTCTCCTGTTCGGCGGATAACGCAATGCAACTGAACGTCAAGAATTGTGAAGTGATGCCATGTGGCGTGATGTGATGCAATCTATCTAGTGTATGTACGCACGTAATTGCAAAGCAGCGTAATTTAACATTGAGATTTAGTGTCATGTAAAGCAGTATAAACGTTGTATATGTATACGCGTATATATATATATATATTTTTATGTATGGTACCCTTTCTGGAATACTCAGGTTTTGACCAGGAATTGACATTTGGGCTGCCAAACATGCATGTAAAAGAACACGTTCCAAAAT
>CAUJNA010003732.1:294260-296760 GCA_963377175.1 Effrenium voratum | reverse complement strand
CCAACTTCGATTTTGCACTTAGCTTTGGCTTTGATGCTATGTTCAAACTAGCTCGTGCGGAAGTCCTATATGCCTTGCGTCGGGACCAAGATTGGTGGATGTGGTCAATTCCATGGCGATTTGAGTCAACAAGAAATTGTGATTTTCTCTCTGGAAGGAACGAAAATGGACCACATCCACGGATCTTAGTCCCAACATGCGAAAAGCAGCAAGAAGACGAGCCTTTTAATCAGTCAGCGAACAACGCCGTTCCGTAGAGTCACCATGATTGCACAGAACTCATGAAATGCGTTTTCAATGAACAAGAACGGTACCATCTCCCCCCCCCCCCCGTGGCAGGGAACAATGCGCGTACTGTGAACCAGCTTTTTTCTCAGCACTTGCTAGTTGCCACTTGATCTGCGCAAAAAAGGGGTAGCAGCGTCGCACAGATTTGCACGGTCAGGTCAACCCAGAAACTAATTCCAATTCAACGTTTTTTACAACCTTTTGTAGCGCATCTCATGTTTAATTGTATCTCTTAGCTCTTGCTGTTTCTCTTTCCTTGCGATTATTGTTGTCATGGAATTCAGAAGTCTTATCAATGGAGCAAAGTGGAGACATGACAGCGTGTAGATTATAGACCCTTCCAATCTCTGCACAGTAATCCATTTATAATGGGGTCTGGAGATTCTATAGACAGGAAATGCCTACCACGAAGATAGGAAGGACGGGCTGAGGAATCTCCATTTCCTATTTCTCGCCCCTTCTCGTCGAGAGAGAAAAATTGCCCCTGGCACACCGTCCCTTTCCAATCCCATCACCTCACTTTCATTGCTAATTGCTGGCCTTATTATGACCTTTCCATTTCTTGCCTACATCAGTCAATTGGACGAAAGGATGTGGATGACGAGAATGATGGACGAAAAAGGAGAGAAGCCTTGTAAAACCTGGTCCAGCATTCATCTCTATCCCTGACTCTCCATCCTTCCTCTCCCAATCCTCTATCCAACACAGCTACTTTTGGTTGGGCGTAAAGGCGTGGAGAAGAGAAAGGAGTAGCGTGAAAGTGTCAGGAAGGAAGGAATTGCCTTCACCCACCCTTTCCAGCTAATTCTCTTCCTACCCCTTTTACGATCTAGTGAGAGGCATGTCCTCCACCTTCCCATCCCTTCCTCACTCTTTCCCACCTCTTTGGGGCGACGTGCCTTTCGCGTCCCAGCCCGGGAACGTACAGAATCTTTAGTGTTTTTTGATTTTGAAACTATAGAATTGAACTCTCACATATTCTTCAATAGATGGTCTCAGCCCAGGGGGGGCCAGCCAGGACCCTTGATTTTTTAGATGGTTTAGAATTCACCAAAATTTAGTTCTTTTTGAACCTGTAGAATTCTAGATGTCCGATTCGTAGAATATTTAGAACTTTTAGAACTTTTAGAATTGAATTCTCGAATTGAGTTCCAAAAGCTCAGAATTCTAGATGGTCCCAGCCCAGGAGGGGCCCAGCCAGGACCCTTGATTATAGACTGTTGATAGAATTTTTGAGCTTTTAACATTGAATTCTTAACATTCTGGAAATTCTAAAAAACCGGACCCCAAAAAAATTCAAATTTTAGAATTTTAAGAATTGAGTTTTAACAATTCTAAAACTCTAAAAATCAAGGGTCTTGGTGGGCCTCCCCTGGGCTGGGAACATCTAGGATTCTAAGAAATTAAAAAATCCAAATGTTGTCCGGTTTTTGAATTCAATTTTAAACATTCAATCGATTCTATGAATCAAGGGTCCTTGCTGGGCCCCTCCAGGGCTGGGACCATCTAGAATTCAATAACTCTAAAAACTTTAAATTTCGGGGTCCGATGTAGAATTGCTTTAAAATTGAAGTCTTACAAATCTAAGAATTCTAAAAATCAAGAGTCCTGGCTGGGCCTTTCCTGGGCTGGGACCATCTAGAATTCTATCATTCTACAAATTAACACTTGGTTATCAAAAGGCGACTGGCCCGTTCACATTTTTCATAAAATAAAGTTCCCTCGTACATCTCCCCCCCCCACCCCCCTGTAGCGCAAATAGGGCTCAATATTGACTTTTATTCCCAGGCAGTCAGAGTACCAAGACGCGGAGACAGTGGGTTAAGCCACTGCGGAACGCACAAGCAAAGACATCAAGCTGTGACACAGCACAAAGTATGAT
Organism: Effrenium voratum; assembly: GCA_963377175.1. Classification (NCBI taxonomy): domain Eukaryota; class Dinophyceae; order Suessiales; family Symbiodiniaceae; genus Effrenium; species Effrenium voratum. The sequence goes on along the minus strand of CAUJNA010003732.1, from coordinate 294,590 downwards.
GCAAGGGATTGCTACATTGCTGTAAGGTTCAATCATGCACAGTTCAAGTAATGCCTGAATTTAGTTTATGAGCAGAAGATGCATGAAATGATTGAACAATAGTCTGAAGGATTAAAGCCACACACATGCTTCAAAGTAGAAGCAACTACCATTCAAATGGGTGGCAACGGCTTAACGAATCACCTGCGCAAGTCTGCCAACATCAAAGCTGATACAAATCCTGGCAACATCCATGTAAAATGAACTGGCTTCCTTGACACAAGCAGCGACCGCGGGCTTTTTTGGCCGGGGGGGGGGGGTTTGCCTATATATACATATAGAAATGTGTAT
>CAUJNA010003732.1:236760-289260 GCA_963377175.1 Effrenium voratum | reverse complement strand
GAACAGTCCGCCCTGAAGCATGCGCATGTGGTCAATGGACGCGCGTTGTTTGCAATAATCTCAACAAATATGACTGAGCGAACAAACTTTGGCAATGCGGGAAAGAGGTTTCCGTCTCCGTCTCTGCGGGTCCTTTCGGCAAAGAATCGGATACTCTGTTAGCCAACCAGCGCGATTGCAAGGGTTGCCGCAAGAGCAAGCGGAGTATCACAGCTGCCGAAGGTTTATCCCCGGACCATGCATGATGTTGGATGTTTAGTTTGCAGAAGCTGTTGCTTTGGATAGTATTCTCGCTTGTTGCCACTGTTGCCCTATTTGTATATTTCATTTACGCATCAACTGGTTGGGGGTCAAGCAGCAAGACACCAGCTTTCCAAACATGCGCGAGCATGGCAAAAACAGTTGAAAGAAAGACAAGCCAAACAGCCTCTGTGTGTTTGTGTGCGTGAGCTGTGTCAGACGACACGTGTGAGATGCTAAGTGCAATGCTTTACCACCGGCAATCAAGTTGTTAGTCGCGCAGAGATTTCGACAATGTGTCCAAGCTGGCGTAGGACAATTCAATTGTCTAGGTGGCTTCCATTCTGTGCTAGCTAGCAGGCGCTACAAATTCCTGGTGGGGCAACGCACGATGCCGTGGAGTTCCATGCCAAGCGCAAGATTCAGCTGTTCTGCTGACACGTTGCGGGAGTGCTGCGCAGGGTTGTATAGGGCTTCAGCTTGGCCAAAAGTTTGCTGAAGTGTTCGCAAGTGACAGGCTGATGCGTGAGAAGGGGGGAGAGGACTACGCTCCATGGCATCAGGCATTCCGCAGTTGACATTCAAGCAATGCATCCTGGGCCGCTGCCAGGCTGACGCATGTGCTGCCTTTTTGTATTTCCTCAGCAGGAGACTGCGCGTGGCTAAGAATGCTTGCGCGCCACGCAAGTCAGCGACTCACGAAAGTATTTTGGATCGTTCGATAGTTCTGAATGACGATAGATGAAAGTGTTGTCTTGCGACTCAGTATTTTGGTAAATCTTTGTAGGCCCAACAGCCCTGTCCTGAAAACGTAGGAGGTGTCTCTGTGTGTGTCTTCGCGAAAGAGTACAGAGCGTCATGCGCAGGATGGAGGAAGAGGGTGTTGACACAGGCTTTAATTTTGTCACAAGGCGCTGGCCTGACTCTGCAACGAACATGAGTGCATCGAGATAAATGAGACACGCAGATGTTGCAGATGACGCGCGCGCTGCTGCAAAGACGGCATTGCTTCAAGATGCATGAGCGTTACCATGACTGCAGACAAGCCAGTGTACTTTGAGGCAGGGCTCGTGCTTCGGTCGCAGCCGTAGCGTGGACAGGCACACCTTGAACTGCTGCCATTGCAGCAGCCAGCATCAGAAGGAGGAAGAGTCTTTGCACCTTTGTGTGAGGCCCGCCGGTGTTTTCCATCTTTGGAGGCTTGATCAACAAGTATTGAGTACTGTCTGTTTCAGTCGATGTTGGAGGGAATTTCTTTGCGTTCACCCGCTCAGCGTCGCGTGCATGCCTACTGACAGCACTGCGCGCACGCCTAAAAGCGCACTCAGCTGCTGCGCAAAGCCTGGCCGGAGCAGAGCAGACGACTCGCAGAACAAAGTTGCTACCGCTGCCTGTTTCGTTTTCTTTGATAGACGATACATGTTTCTACAAGGAGAACTCACGGCCCCTCCGAGCAGTTACTGCCTTTTTTTTCTGGTTTTTCAGGTTTTTGTTGCTTGTGGGCGTTGTATTGGCTTGGGCTTCAATCCTGCCCCAAAGCCAACCCTAAGCCCCAGTTCTCTCTAATGCTCGGAACTCAATGGAGTAGAAAACATTAGTCGAAAACACACGTGTCTTCCAAGCGTAACGGTCAAAGACATGGTCCCAATCATTTGCGGTGTACCTGGACTGAGAGGGTCGTCAAATCACATGCCAATGCCAGGCTACAATCGTTGTGAGTTGAACTTTTAGGAAGACTTAGAGTAAGCTGCTTTGCGAGGCGCACACCCGGACCCGGAGGGCCACCGTGGAATCTGGAGTCCCTTCTGGTCAGCTTTCCCTGGCGAAAGATTGCCGAGGCGCACTCCCAGTAGGTTCCATGCACAACGGAGCGCACATGGACACCCACCAGCTGCGTTTGTCGTAGCTGGTTTCCGTCTGCCTGACGTGATTCTCATCATTCTGAAGAAAAGCAAACTCGATGTGATTCCATTTTCACTCGGAAAGTGACTGCAGATGCCCAAGGAGTCACGCACCGGGAGTGGCCCGCCATCTTTTCTGCAAGGGCTGCATCTTTCGCAAGGGCTTCTTGGCTTCGCCCACTTCTTCTGGGATACCAACCTCCCGCAAGCCCTGCGAACCTGATATGGCATGGGTGTGGTCAGGGGCATTCGGCCTTGCCGCTGCGACACGCGGATCAAGGACCACAAGAACTCCCAGCTGACACGTGCAGCTTCGAGCGGAACCAATATTGCTTCCCTCCGACAGGTGGCGTTGCGCGTCTCACCGGACCGGCGGCGCCTTAGGTATTCGGATGATCCACTTGTGATGGGACTGTATTGAAATCGCTACGCGATCCGCCGTCGCCAGTGGGTGCAAGGGATTTTATGACCTTTTTTTCCTTTTCGTGGAAGTCTGAAAGTGTCACAACAAGGCCTTCTTGGCACTTTCCTAATTTTCAGTCAGGAAACATGTCCCAGATGCTGGGGATGCTGGAAATGCAAGGGATGCAACCACACAATGTGCAGGAACAGACCCAATCTTCGCGTAACACTGAAATACCAGAAATGTCGGGAATGCTGGGAATGCACAAAAAGTCCAAAACACCAGGATTTGTTGATATTTCCCAAAATCAACCATCAAAAGCAAAAACTAGCAACCCCCTTCAAATGCCCCAACAATAGACTTCCAAAAACACGATAATGCAGGGGATGTTTCGCAGTAACTGCTCCGTGAAGTTGCAAAAAACTCATTTTTGCAAATTCAAACAGTTCCTCAACGTATCACTGCACTTGGCCCCACCCAGACCCCTAACAGGCAGATTCCAACATCGCTTGAAACAGCAAAACACTATTAGTATCTGCAAAAAAACGACAAATTCATAGCAGCAAGGTAACCCTGATGATGCACTGGGATCCAGATTCATCCCAGTTTCCTGACTCAGCCCCCGCAAGGCTGCACTTTGAGCCGCTCCATTGAACTTGGCGTCGGTTGTGTCTCGAGCAGAGAGCATGCCAGAGTCCTTGTATAGCCGGCTAGGATTGAGACCAATCCGCGCTCTCTTGGGTTCGCCAAGACGCTTGCTGCATATTCAACTGCTATTTGCGTGGCCGCAGCTAGACTGACCTACAGAGGCTGGATTTGCAAAGGCAGACGCACGCGGACACACGGCAGTTGGAAGACGCAATTTGCGCGACGTGCACAAGGAGCGTGACACGCAGTCGCTTCGCCTGAACATGGACGGCAACAAGATTTGAGGGCTGTTTTCCAACTAGCAGGCTGAGCTGCCTGTCGTTGAGCCAAGGAAGCAAATGAATTTACAACCAGCTGCGGGCACGCAGCTGGTTTAATCATTGGACGCTTACTGCTGGGATGCAGTAGTAAGGTTGAAATTCACGTAGTTCAGCTGCTGATCGGATCGCCGCAGTTGTTGCCCCACGTCCTCCCACGTCTCCCACCTTCCCGACTGTGTGTCGTAGACGCACAGTGGCATCCTTTGTATGGAAGCAATCCGAGGTTCCTCCACCAACCCCTGATCTCCAAACAGCCGCAGCTGAGGTTGCGAGGCGCAGAACTGCGGAATCCTTAGCACCACCATCGACATATTCTCTTTTGCACATGTCAGGCAATTCCCAACATCTTCCAGCCTGCAACCGCTTCTGGACTGCTTAATTCGCAATTTCAATACATTCTCAACGCATCCAAGAACCGCCGCAGATGATAGCCAGAAGTATTCAGCCCAGAGCACCCCTGGAAAACTGGGAGCTCTGCTGTCCTGACCTTGGCGTTGACCTCCAAGCTGTGCAAAAGGTTGGCATGCGCATCCTGCTGAAAGGATTGTTTGACAACCTCCAGCTTCCGATTTTCTCAACTGTATCCAAGGCTGTGATGTGTCCAACTATCACCGTTGCAAGGGGAGTTAGATGGAGTTAGTGTGCGTGTGTGCAACTCATTCTGGACGTGGACCATCACGCCTGCTGCGGCAGCTCCTTGGCCAACACCACCCATGCCTGTGCACGTCTCAGTCAGCGATGACAACATCTCACGGGACAACAGTTGGTGCGCCCAAAGCTTCGAGTCGGGAACCTCGACCTTAGTGGCGACCGTCCTGCAGATATGTGGGCCTGCAACTCCTCCTCGAATTAAGAATTCAACAACGGCAGAACCACCTGTAAATCATCAAGCCTGGTGTCCATGACACCCAAGCTATCTGCTCGCATGACCTCCCTGGTAGGTTCCTTGGGCCAGGCCAAGCGCTGAACAACTGGTTCTTTGCTGCAAGCGTGGGTGGTCTATGAAAGGTTGTGATGCTTACCGACAGATTCTATCCGATAGATGCCAAGCACAACTTGGCTCTGAGCGACGAGTGTGAACAAGTACTTTGCATGCTGCGCGTGTGATGTGCTTTTGATGTAAGTGTATGGTGTCAATCTAAAGGTACGGCGTATACCACGCCTGTATCAATTGCACATGTGCAGTTGCGAGGAACTTTAGCGTGCCACTGGTTTGCTATCCCTCAATTCATGCGACCTCGGTCTTTGTCTATTAAACACACCTTTGGCGCAGAAGGCCCAGCGCTGCCTGCTGTGGCTTGCGCGAATTCATGTTGCATGCTTGACGCGCTGGGATGATTCCAGCTCTGATGCGCGAAGGTGGTACTACTCCAAATGCGATGCGGTGCGATGTGACACAGATTCATGTTGCAGCCAGCAGTCAACAGTGACATCGGATGTGATGATTGTGATTTGCTCGGCTCTTTCATATTATGGAGGCCAGGCTCCTTTAGGATTGCTCAGAATCTGTCCAGAGTTGGAGCCTCGATTTGCGCGCCCGCTGCCAGCCTTGTTGACGAGACGATGGTGAAGACCACGAGGCGCAGAGTGAAAGCGAGAGCACGACTACAGTTAGCAGGGTCCGTGGGTCGCCAGGCAGCGAAAAGTTCAGCCGCAGGCTTTTAAATTGGAAGACCTGCTGCACGCGCAGTGCTTCAGGCTTTGGGGTAAGAGTCTTCGTGCCTGCTTCATGCGCACCACTTGCACCTGCACCGCAGAGCTCGGTGGTCAGGACAGAGCGCATCAGTCCCTGGAGATGCAGCAAATGTCACAATGACAGGACCCTGCGACCGGACGCCGCTTACGGCTTGGAGTTGCACATTTGTGTGTTTTTGTGTTGCTCATCATGGGCTGGCGGGGGGGCTTTTGTTTGTTTTCTGACTGCGGAGCTTTCACTCATCCCGCGCAGACCGGCAGACACCGCATTGCAGGGAACACAACCTGTGAGGACTGCTGTTGAGCGGTATCCCACTGTGAAGAGCTGGCCACGCCTTTTGTCCATATGGATCAATCGGATGGCCGGGATCTTCTGACTTTGCTTGATGTCGTCAGATGCCCTTTCTCAACATGGATTGCAGGTCACAGAGGATCGTCAAGTCCATTGTCCGGTGGAGCCTGGGCCCAAACATGGAGGCACAGGGAGCAGTTAGTTTCATTCGCAACAATGAAATGCATTTGTGCCAGCCCTCGGTTTTAGGAAAAGGAAAGCCCGTCCAACCGTCCAGCGCGGTGATCATAATCCGCTGAGGTTTCCAGAACGGCTTAAAATCAAGGACAGGGACATAACAAGCATTAGCCTTGAGCGTGCTCACTTCTTCCAGGACGAAGCTCCAATGTACATGCTCTTCGGTGTTGCAGAGCCTTGGCAGCCAACTCTCAGCCAGAGAATAGACAAAGAGCCGCAGAGATCAAGTGGGACATGAGCAGAGCGACAACAACTTCATTCCGCTAAAGGCTTGTTGAGATTCCGGTCCTTGATCACTGTTTGCTGACAACTCAGTTGTACAGTTTCAATAAGATATGTAGATGCCCTTCAGTTCAGCTTGCTCAACGTGCACATACTGGCTTAACTATTGGCCGCGCATTATTGTGTAGTTCTTTTGCTCGTCCTGTCTGAGGAGCATAGTGGCCTGAACGGGCATGGGCATTATCATGCCTACGTGCGCTCGGCTTGTGATTGCAAACCCGGTTGCCTTGCAGCCGCACCGGGTAGCTGAGCCAGGAAGGTGGGTTTCTCAAAAGCAGACTGCTTTGCTTGGATTTTTTTCCCTGACGTTCGCGCCGATTTCCGCATTTCCATGGTCGGCTGGCTACACTCCCAGCTGGTTGCCATTGTAATCAGTTATGCGCTTGCCAGCTTACTGCTTGTACCGGTGCACGCATCGGCGAGTGCAAGCGCGAGTCAATGGCCCGGGAGCAAGAACACAATGAGGCAAGGGCAGAGAAGAACAAAGCCGAAAGGAATTTTGCAATTTTCGAGATGCTCATGGAGATCGCCAGGTTTCTGTGAAGGAGATTCTGTACAAACAATCTAGTGACATTGAGGCTCTAGGAAGGAGCTCAAATCTGATGTGTAGGGGCCTAGTGACATTCAGTACGATACCAAAGTTGGGATACGGCCGAAGGCCTCGCTCGCTCCATGCCGGGGGGGTCGGCCTTAGATCTGGATCTGGGCGACGTGTCGGGTGTTTTCCTGAACTATTCATCGCCGCGTAATCTTTATCGCGATCCCTCCCACGTCCTCAGTGTCATTCATAGACAGAAGCTATCTACAGCAAGGCGTGCGCTGTTCTTTTTCTCGAGCCACGGCTCGGCGGAGGCGCGCGAAGTAAAACTCTTCCACCCCGCGCAAAAGAAACTGAGATCCAGACCACACGAAGCTTCAAGCGGCGCAGGTTTGAGGGCAAAATGCTGATGGACAGTCGCGGAAAAAATGTGCCAATTTGACGGCGTGAACCAGCCAGGGGCCATGAGGCACAACGACGCAATTTTTTCACACGAGGGTGTTGCCTCGTTACCGCTGCGCCTCGGCCCACAATCCTCGCTCCTTCGCGGTTAGACAATTATACCAGAACCCAACCCCAGACAGGTTTTGGGGGAAACTTGAGTTCAACGTGCCGTGGGTCGCTTCGAGAGGGACTTTCGCACGGGGTCAAAGCCTACAGCTTGAACATGAACACGTGCCGACTCTGAAGCAGCCGGTCAGTCATGTCAACGTTATTTATACGCTGACCTGTGGACTGAAGATCCTCAAGCGGAGTCGAGGAGCTTAAGAGCTGAGAATGGTTTACGTGAATGCCTTTGGTTACTTTAGTTTGCTTTCTGCCGCTCCTTAATTCAGAACTCTAAGCTACAAAACTAGCCGAGGTGGCCGTTGGCCATGATCTGGGATCCGGAGTCCAGTGTTCTTTCTCTTTCTTGGGTTGTGTCAAACATACGCATGAATTTCTTCAATGCAGAAAGCAAGGTCCGCGCTTGATTTTGTTTGACATTTGAGTTTGGTCAGTGTGATTCAGTCACGGTTGGATCCGAAGGAGTTTCAGGCTCCGTTCGAGCTGGTTGTTCAGTGCTGGAGCTTCCCGCGTCGCAGCTGGGAAAAGTGTTCGAGCGTCGCGGCGTCTCATGTAAGAGGTTTGGGGCAGCAGGGTGATCAGTATCAGTGATAGTTGGGGGATGACATGACTCTTTCAGCAGTTGCTTTGCTTTGCAGCTGCTCCAGATCAACTTGTTTTGGTCAGACTGATGCATATTTCCGTTGGACGCCAGGTCAAGAACAACATGTGGTGGAAAATGGATGACCTGAGGATGTGGGAGAGTCCGAACAAACCGGAGCGGGCTGCAAGCCCTGCTTGTCACTGTTTGAGTGGTTTGTTGTCAGACCAAGATTGCACTTGCACTCCATGCGGCAGCGGCATTGTCAAAACAGAAATGGCATTCACATGGGTAGGTATCTTTGCACATGTGGAATCCCGAACCTGTGCATACTGTACTAACTGGCACACCGACTCATACACCCATTCGTACCTCTCGCGCACTCATACTTCCACTCGTACACACGCTCGTCCACTCCTACGTCCGCTCGTACGCTCATATGTCTACTCGCACCCCTGCCCGTGCACTTGTGCCCATTTGACCCGTACGGTTTTAAGGCCGATTTTCGGGAAAAAGGTTTGGACTTGCGTAAGTCCAAATGCACGGAAATAAGGCTGATTTCCGGGAAAACGGTTATTGACAAGAAACTCGGCCTTGTTCCACGTGTGGACTTGCGCAAGTCCACAGTGAGGAATGGGGATCCAGCTTAGCTCTCTGCTTGCGCTTGCCACAACCTTCTACGGGAACGAAGCCGCATGCTCATGCGAGGAGAACGGTGACTTACTGCTTTATGCGCGATGCTCTGAGGGGCCAGCCGCAAGCTCAGCTTGAAGGAGCCGAACATGTCTGATTTTGCCAGTGTCCTGAGAATTTGCAGTTTTATGTGCATGAGCTGTGCAGCGCTTGACCTAGGCTTCGTCATTGCCTTGCAAATCTGATGGTCCTTTGCGGCAAAGTCACATCGAGTCCTCTCCAATTCCAGTTGTGCCTGAAGCCGCGGCCTGAGTTGTGTGATTGTTTGTTTTCTGTGTGTGAGAGAGAGACAGAGAGAGCGGGAGTTTGGAGTCTCTGCCATGGAAGCTCGATGCAAGATTTTGACTGAGGCTTCGTCATTGCCTTGCAAATGTGATGGGCCTGTGCGGCAAAGTCACATCGAGTCCTGTCCAATTCCACTTGTGCCTGAAGCGGCCGCCTGAGTTGTGTGATTGTTTGGTTGTTTTTTGTGTGAGAGAGAGAGAGAGCGGGAGTTTGGAGTCTCTGCCATGGAAGCTCGGTGCAAGATTTTGACCGAGGCTTCGTCATTGCCTTGCAAATCTGATGGTCCTTTGCGGCACAGTCACATCGAGTCCTCTCCAATTCCACTTGTGCCTGAAGCGGCCGCCTGAGTTGTGTGATTGTTTGTTTTCTGTGTGTGAGAGAGAGAGAGAGAGTGGGAGTTTGGAGTCTCTGCCATGGAAGCTCGGTGCAAGATATTGACTGAGGCTTCGTCATTGCCTTGCCAATCTGATGGTCCTTTGCGGCACAGTCACATCGAGTCCTCTCCAATGCCAGTTGTGCCTGAAGCGGCCGCCTGAGTTGTGTGATTGTTTGTTTTTTGTGTGAGAGAGAGAGAGCGGGAGTTTGGAGTTTGGAGTCTCTGCCATGGAAGCTCGGTGCAATATTTTGACTGAGGCTTCGTCATTGCCTTGCAAATCTGATGGTCCTTTGCGGCAAAGTCACATCGAGTCCTCTCCAATTGCAGTTGTGCCTGAAGCGGCCGCCTGAGTTGTGTGATGGTTTGTTTTCTGTGTGTGAGAGAGAGAGAGAGAGCGGGAGTTTGGAGTTTCTGCCATGGAAGCTTGGTGCAATATATTGACTGAGGCTTCGTCCTTGCCTTTCAAATCTGATGGGCCTGTGCGGCAAAATCACATCGAGTCCTCTCCAATTCCAGTTGTGCCTGAAGCGGCCGCCTGAGTTGTGTGATTGTTTGCTTTTGTGTGTGAGAGAGAGAGAGAGCGGGAGTTTAAAATCTCTGCCATGGAAGCTCGGTGCAATATTTTTACTGCTTCGTCATTGCCTTGCAAATCTGATGGGCCTGTGCGGCAAAGTCACATCGAGTCCTCTCCAATGCCAGTTGTGTCTGAATCGGCCTGAGTTGTGTGATTGTTTGTTTTTTTGTGTGAGAGAGAGAGAGAGAGCGGGAGTTTGGAGTCTCTGCCATGGAAGCTCGGTGCAAGATTTTGACTGAGGCTTCGTCGTTGCCTTGCAAATCTGATGGTCTTTTGCGGCAAAGTCACATCGAGTCCTCTCCAATTCCAGTTGTGCCTGAAGCTGCCGCCTGAGTTGCGTGATTGTTTGTTTTCTGTGTGTGAGAGAGAGAGAGAGAGCGGGAGTTTGGAGTCTCTGCCATGGAAGCTCGGTGCAATATTTTGACTGAGGCTTCGTCATTGCCTTGCAAATCTGATGGTCCTTTGCGGCACAGTCACATCGAGTCCTCTCCAATTCCAGTTGTGCCTGAAGCGGCCGCCTGAGTTGTGTGATTGTTTGTTTTCTGTGTGTGAGAGAGAGAGAGCGGGAGTTTGGAGTCTCTGCCATGGAAGCTCGGTGCAATATTTTGACTGAGGCTTCGTCATTGCCTTGCAAATCTGATGGTCCTTTGCGGCAAAGTCACATCGAGTCCTCTCCAATTCCAGTTGTGCCTGAAGCCGCGGCCTGAGTTGTGTGATTGTTTGCTTTTGTGTGTGTGAGAGAGAGAGAGCGGGAGTTTGGAGTCTCTGCCATGGAAGCTCGGTGCAATATTTTTACTGAGGCTTCGTCATTGCCTTGCAAATCTGATGGTCCTTTGCGGCACAGTCACATCGAGTCCTCTCCAATGCCAGTTGTGCCTGAAGCGGCCGCCTGAGTTGTGTGATTGTTTGTTTTCTGTGTGAGAGAGAGAGAGAGAGCGGGAGTTTGGAGTCTCTGCCATGGAAGCTCGGTGCAATATTTTGACTGAGGCTTCGTCATTGCCTTGCAAATCTGATGGTCCTTTGCTGCAGAGTCACATCGAGTCCTCTCCGATTCCAGAGGCGGTGCATCAAGTCAGTCAAGAGCTTTGTGCGACAGAGCCGACGAGCAGTGGCTGGCATGCGTCGCTTGGTTCTAGCTGCGTGCCGGCGATGCGAGCAGCGCTTCAGAAAGTGTTTCTTCCACTCTCGATCACAGATGAAGATTCTCAGCGAGTGCTTGAGGCACGGCGCAGCATGGACAAGCTTCAACAGGAAGTTGCCAGGCTGTGCTATGCCGCATTCCCCCACTTGCACTGCGCTGGCCCGAAGGCCTTACTTGCACGCATTAAACAGATTGAAGGTCTCTACTGCGCGACAGGCCACCTGCCAGCAAAGCGCATGGCCTTATTGGGTGGCGCTAGTCTGGAGCTGGCAGAAGGCTCCAGCGCAGAGAGGATGGCAGAGGTGCAGGAGGAACGGACTTTGAAGGAGGGAGAACATGGATTCCGCGGCGGCGCTGAGAAAGGTAAGGTGGGCTTTCTGTTCAGCCCTCTTGGCATGCGTGGAGGAGTAGGGAAGGCTCTCTATCAGTCTGATGCTGCTTTTCAGAAGGCAGTGGAAAACTGCCACGCTTGCTACAGTTGCGCGATATCTGATGGTGTAAGCCTGGACCAGTTTCGGAGCCTTGTGTTTGGGCGATTTTCGTCCGAGCCTTCGCCTGATGAGCTTGTTTGGATCTTTGTGCTCCAGTATGCCTTTTTCCAATCCATTGTGGCCATGGGGCTTTTTCCCGATGTGGTTTTGGGCCACAGCAACGGAGAATACGCTGCGGCTGTGGCAGCCGGAGTTATGTCATTGCAGGATGCTATGGGCATCTTGCTGGTCAGGGCAAATGCATTGAAGAAGCTTGCACGCGATGAAGCTGGCTGCATGATGACCATCAAGGCAACGGCTTCAGATGTTGCTGAAGAGCTCGCTGCTGCCAGCATGCCTGAAGTTGTCATTTCTGGGTTCAACAGTCAGTTTGACACGGTGATCAGCGGCCCTGAACCCTGTGTGAGAATCTTTTGCAGTCGCATGCGGCAATTCACCATTCACTTCGACGCTGAAGGAGAACTAGGAATCGAGCAGGTTGAAGTCCTCAGTGATGTGACAGCAAGTCCTGGCCAGTTCAGCCGGATTTTTCAGGTTGCGAAGATTGAGGCTGGGATAGTTCGCGATTGGAATGAGGCGCATCCCGGCTATGAGGTTCTCCCTTCTGACCTCATTGTGAAGGTTGACGGCCGAAACTGCTGTGGCGAGGTGCGAGCTCCCGTGAGGAGCAATCAGGGAATCAGGGGTTACATCATGAGAAAAACCAACCCTATGGACACTGTAGCTAAGAGGAGACGCACAGACCCTATGCGTAACAGCTACAGGTTAGCATTGCTGCCCTGTTTAGCCTCGTGGTCCACTCTCCGCCCTTCAGCATACAGTTAGTTGAAAGATTTTGAAAGTATGTTGCCGCTCTGATTTGTAACAGTTCTTTCTAGGCATCAACACAGAGTAAGCGCGGCCTGGATCGAATGCCCCATTGGTTCTTGGCCCACTCTCTTGGACCTAGGCTCTTGCCCCGTAATTACCGAATTTGCCCAATTGCCGGCGTCGTTAGGCAGTCTTGATGGATATACCAGTAGAGCCGGCAAAGCCGGAAGTTTCAAACATATTAAAACTATAGTTATCTTTCTCATTATTGTATTGATTATTGTTCTCTTCATCTTCCTTTTCACTGTTTCTCGTTTTCTTTGTCATTCTCTCTTTCTTTATTTATTTATTTCTTTCTTTCCTTCTTTCTTTCTTTCTTTCTTTCTTTCTGCCAGCAAAGATATCTAATCTATTTGTCTGTATCTATCTATCTACCCATGTATCTATTCTATCTATCTATCTATCTATCGATCTATCTATCTATCTATGTATCTATCGATCTATCCATGTGGCTATTTATGTATCTATGTGGCTATGTATTTCTCTGTTTGTCTACCTATCTCTCTTTTTCATCTATCTATCTCTCTCTATATCTCTATCTATCTATCTATCTATCTAGATCTATCTATCTATCTATCTATCTATCTATCTATCTATCTATCTATGTATCTATCTAATCTATCTGTCTATTTACCTATCTGTCTTGCAATTTCACTCTCTCTCAATCTATCTATCTGTCTGTCTGTCTGTCTGTCTGTCTGTCTATCTATCTATCTATCTATCTGTCTATCTATCTATCTGTCTTATCTATCTATCTATCTATCTATCTATCTATCTATCTATCTATCTATCTATCTATCTATCTATCTATCTATCTATCTATCTATCTATCTATCTATCTAGTCTATCTAATCTATCTAATCCATCTAATCTATCTAATATATCTATCTAATCTAATCTAATCTAATCTAATCTAATCTAATCTAATCTAATCTAATCTAATCTAATCTAATCTATCTATCTATCTATCTATCTATCTATCTATCTATCTATCTATCTATCTATGTATAATATATATATATATGTATGTCTATCTATATATCTACCTATCTATCCATCTATCTATCTATCTATCTATCTATCTATCTATCTATCTATCTATCTATCTATCTATCTATCTATCTATCTATCTAATCTATCTAATCTATCTATCCATCTATCCATCTATCCATCTATCCATCTATCCATCTATCCATCTATCCATCTATCCATCTGTCCATCTGTCCATTTGAGCAGCGCTTTTTTCTCAGATGATGGATTTTAGCTTCGTGGGGAACTCCAAAAAGCTCCGCGAAGGCACTTGTGCGATACATTGTGTACCGCGAAGCCCCGCGAAGCCACTTCGCGTAGCCCGGTAACATTGACACAGGCGAAGCCACTTCGCGAAGCCACTTCGTCGTTTGAGCGTATTGCGTGCTTTCATGGCAAGTGTGTTGTGCGCTTTCATGGCAGTAGTATTCCAAAGGTTGATGTTTAGAGTCAGCAGGCTACGACAAGATTACAGGAAGATTACGGGAAGACGACCGGAAGAGCACTGTGCGTTTCAGGCTCGGTTTTGCTAGAAACGATGGAACGTTTTCGCGAAGCCTCTGCGAAGCCCCCGCGAAGCCCCCGCGAAGCCTCCGCGAAGCCACCGCGGTCCAACTTCCATGCTCCGCCCCTGTGAGGCCCAGCCATGTCCCCTAGTCCTGAAGCTCAATGCCTCTCTTGCCGCCTTTCATCGAACCCTTTCGCATGGACTCAACTTGATTCAACAACATGGGGGCGCAAATGTGAGAGATGTTTGTGGAACAAACATCCGCGAAGCCCGGCGAAGCCACTCCGCGAAGCCACAGTCTTGCCGCGAAGCCTCGCGAAGCCAACCCTTCCACAAATTCTGGCCCCGCGAAGCCCCCCGCGTAGCCTCCCCAGCCTGAACCTCTAAAAAAACAATGCTCATTTGTCCATCTGTCCATCTATATTACATTGATTTTTCTATCTATCTAGATCTAGCTACCTATCTGTATCTATCTATCTATGTATCTATTTGGCTATCTTTCTATCTGTAGCTATCTATCTGTCTCAGTCTATCCACCTATCTCTGGTTTTATCTCTGTCTCTATCTATCTCTCTGTTTGTACTTGACCTTGCGAAAGAGCTGCGCCTGCCACGAAATCTTCACTTGACATTGCAAAAGTGCTGCGCCTGTCACCAAATCTGTACTTGACCTTGCGAAAGTGCTGCGCCTGCCACGAATTCTGTACTTGACCTTGCAAAAGCGCTGCGCCTGCCACGCAACTCATAGTCAATACAATGTATGAATAAGTGCTGAGACAAGCTGTGTCCTTGTGAAACTATCGATTTACTCACTTCCGGAAAATTCCCTTATAGATGATGAAGTTGATATCGCATTCGGAAGAATCTTGAAGACGATGAGGTCAACACAAAGAATTTTGCGAGGATGTCGACTGCCATCGCATGTTTCGAGCTGGAGAATGGTCAGTGCTTGAGGGCAGTTCTTGCCGATGAACACCCTTCGCGCCAGCTTTCGCAGTAGTCCTTCCATCCCGAGGGGTCATAGCCCTTGTGGTAGTCGTACCCGTTGTAACCCTGCTTGTTGATATCTTTCCGACTATCTTGGTCTCGCATTTGCTCTTGGACCACACAGCCGCTGTCCGTCCCTGCGCTCGTGATAGTCTCATGTCAAGCAGAGGAAACCTGATAGTCGCTGATGGGTCATCCCCGAAACCGTTCCGGCGCCGGCGACCGCGTACTTCACCATGCAGTCAGGATAGGCCATGTTCACGCGATGATCCCGTCTTGGCCTGAAGCACGCGGCGGGTAATGTCACGGACACTTGCTGAGGAGCTGTTGGAGAAATCCGGCCTCACTCTTGCCCATGCTGCGGGAGCTGCTCCTCCAACTTGACCAATGGCTGCTACTGACCTGCTGTTTCTTGGTGTGTTGGCACTTTTCTGGCCAGCGAGTCGCGCTGAGTATCTTTTTGCAATCACCAGGTTGAGGAATTCAGTCTTGCTCCCCAAGCCCTCAGGACGATGCCTGCGTCGATGAACGCCTTTATCAGATCGTAGGATTTTTGCTTGCTTGAACTTGAAGTGTCTGATTTGAAGGATTTGAAGAACGCGTCATGTCAATCCCAAGAAGCACTACCCGGAGGCAAACTTCCTTATGTGGAAAGGTCCGGTGTGGCGGGCGCAGCCAACGCTCCCGATAGGCAACAAGAAGATCAACAACTGGTCACACCAAGATCCTGGACTCGCTTCTTCAGCCAACAGTAAAAGAAGTCTGTGAGCGCTCCGCCGCTTCAAAGTTTCGATCGTCGGAAATGCTCCTCGCGCTTACGGTAAATCCTGCAAGTTTGGCGAAAGATCCGAAACTGGACGGAAGGGTTATCAGGAACATCCCCATCAGCGAGGCTCGCGTTGTGTGAGGCGGCTTTTCAGGGATGGTTGTACTCATTTGTGATGACTGATAATCCGACTTGGCCTGGTGAAATTCCCGTTCTGCCTCATCAACCGTCATAGTCTATAAACGTTGGTTGGCGTGCTGATGCGTTCAGTGATCTTTCGCCTGCGCTTCTCTGCGTCTTTCTTGGGAGTGTCGGCGGGCTGCAGGACGGTCTGTTGATGTGATGTAGCTGCAACGAGGAATTGTTCTGTCCATGGTTCTCTCTTCTGCGGTGGTCTTGATGTCGTAGTGATTCTCCGGTGTGACCACCCACCCACCCACCCGCAAGCCCGCCCGCCTGCCTGCTCGCCCGCCCGATTGAGCGCGCGCAAGCACATTCGCGAGCACGCACCCACGCACGCGCCCGCACGCTCGCTCGCCCGCCACGCGCGCCTCGCGCACACACACACACACGAGCGCACGCATGCTCGCACAAACACAGACAGACAGACAGAGACACAGACACAGACACAGACACGAGCACAGGCGCAGGGCACAGAGACACACACACACAGACACACACACACACACAGACACACACACACACAGACACAGACACACAGACACACAGACACACAGACACACAGACACACAGACACACAGACACACAGACACAGAGACACAGACACAGAAACAGACACAGACACAGACACAGACACAGACACAGAGACACACACACACACACACCCACACCCACACCCACACCCACACCAACACCCACACCCACACCCACACCACACCCGCACCCGCACCCGCACCCGCACCCGAACGCGCACGCGCACGCGCGCACGCGCACACCACTCGCACACGCGCACACGCGTGCACGCGCGCACGCGCACACGCGCACACGCACACACGCACACACGCGCACACGCACACGCTCCCCAGGCGCCCGCGGCGCCCGCGCCCGAGGCGCCCGCGCCCGCGCTCGCACACTGCACCCACTCCCGCAACGCAATTCGAGACAACACAACACAACACAACACAACACAACACAACACAACACAACACAACACACACACACACGAGCGCGCGCGCACCGGCAGTGCTGCCCTTTTCCCGACCTGACTGTGGCACTTGAGTGACGTTCTAGACCCCCTGCACTTGAAAGTTGTATTCGGGAGGAAGTATCGTTTTCAAAATGTTGACTTTTCCCGGGTCGCGCAAGCGCCGCGCAAGGTTCGCGGAATTTGTTTCTCAATTATGCACTCGCGGAAGCTTCGCGGAAGGGCTACGATTCAATCACGAAAGCAAGAAATTGTATTTTTCCTTCACGCGCGGAAGCGAAAACGAACTGCAATCCCGTTTCTCAATCCGCGGAAGCGACGCGGAGGCGATTTCCTCTTCAAACCTCTTGCGGAAGGAACCTTTTACGCCTCGCAAGCTGCTCGGAAGCCTTCGCGGAAGGAATTTGATATGTCTCTTCGGCCGCAACTGGGTTTAGAACACTGCTCACTTGGGCATTATGCCCACAGGTCTGTTGCGCTTGCTGCTAACTTTTCAGATGAAGCCGCCAGAACCGTCACCATGTGGACTGCGTTGGCTTGAGTCGAGAATCATTGTCAAACTACCAGAAGTGTTAACACATCAACTTGCATTGGCCTGAGCCCTTAGATGCGTTCAAGCAAAGAACAAAAAGCTCAGAATGGCAGAAAGTCAGACAAATGGGCTGCGAAACACAGCACGCGCCTTGAAAACGCACTGGTAATTACCATAGGCTTGGTGTTGGCCACAAAGTGGCCGCAGTCATGGTGTTGTGGGGTTTCACGGTCTCTCGCAGCGCTGTGACCTTGTTTTACCCCCATTCATACACTTAGTTGTATGGGATGTTGTGACGGCATGCCTGGCGTTCAAGTGCTGCTGCCCACTTCATTTTGGGGAGGTTGTGTGAGCACTAAAATGTTGCACACAAGTCCTTGCGCAGCTCGTGCGACTGCGCCCGCCAAAGGACAAGCGCACCATCGCTAACCAAGCGCAGGAAGGGGGTTTGTGTGGCTCAGAGGAAGGACGCAGTCAAAGAACGCGGAAAGAGCGCAGGATTAGGTGGCGGGTTTTGTGGGGAACCGCCACGCGCGTGGTGTTACAGGGCATTTTTCAAGAGCTCGTGGAGTTCGAGACTGTCGCTACTGGCATTTCTTGTCACTGCCGTTAACTTTGGCTGCAGCCAACAAACGTTTGGGCACCACTAAGACAAGCAAAGCGCCGCGCTAGTGCCTTCTCAACAATGTCAGAAGCAGCAGAGTATTCGCTGCGCACAAGGTGGGCTCATAGAAAGCGCTTGATTTGGGAACCAGCATGTTGACAACCGCTCTCTCTCCAAACCTGTTTGGTGCGGAAACCGAACCCCGAGGAGCCTGACTTTCCTCAAGCACGGTGGAGTGAAGTGCATGGAGCTCCGAGCCCCGGCCGCCATGCACTCTCCACTGGTTGCCGGCGTCAAGGCGGGCCGTGCTCACAGGCGACAGGCCAACCCAAAGAACGAATTTCGATCTTCTAGGAAAGGCTCACGAGCGTGCCAATCGCAGAAGTTTTTGTTGGTTCCATCGTGTGTGCAACACTAAGTACTCATTTTACGTGTCGCTCAACTCATGACATGATGCGCTGATTCCGTCTTGTGCTGGGAAGAATCGTGGTTGTTCGTGATCTTCCACGCTGGCACGTGGCGCAGCATTCCGATAGCTACCCCAGCAGGTCGTTCCTTGCATGTTGACAGGAAGCAGTCCAGCACCGCGCGGCGCAGAGCAACCTGCTGGCGCCGCAAAATTGCCAGATGGTGTCCAGCCTCACCGGCGCCGAGTGCGGCCAGGAGGCCAGGAAGTGGCGACTCTGAGCGACTGCTCTTGTTGTACAACTCTGCAGTTGTTCACATCTTGTTTTGCCGAGCTGCCAGAAGATACTGCGAGTGGCATCCGTGAGGTATGTTTGCGTTTTGTTCGCGCTGCCCAGTTTGCGGGCTGCGAGTTTGATAAGAAGCAGATGCCTGTTGTCCGGACACACGATCGCCTTTTCACCGCGTCTTTTTCCGTTTCGTGTCCGGGTGGAACCGGTCTGCCAGGTGGCCAGCGCAGAGCACTGGAGCGGGCACGACGACACGCGACCGATGCGCTTTGAGGAGGCCATGCTCACCATGCAAGGGCTGGGATGCACGCGGTTCCTGGAGCTGGGGCTGGGCCTCCTGGCCGTGGCACGGCGGTGCCTGCTAAAAAGCCCCAGCCTGACGTGGGAGTCGGCCATGGAATGGGGTGGGCAGTTGCCACACCTGCAGCAAGTGGTGCAACAGATGAAGGGGGAGACGGACCTAGACTTCACGGAAGATGTACAGGATGCGAGGCTTGGAGGGAAGGATGAACTGCTCATGCTGGGCAGGCTTGAGCCCTCTCTGCCGGAGATAATTGCTGACGACCAGACTTTCTTCATGCTTGGATTAGACTCCAGACATGTGGAGGAGCTGTATTACAAGCTGAAGAAGGAAGGTTTCATTTGCAAGTTGATGCCTGGTCGCAGTGCAAAGTGTTGGAGGAATACGTGCCCTTTTTGGCTTGTTTTGTTCCAAGGCTGGAGTTGGAGAGCATTGTGACATGAGTGGATCAACTTGATCCGAGATGGAACCGTTAATTGTGTAAACGCCGTTATTGCGTTCCATGGCACGACACCTTGCCGCCGTTTGGGGCGCATCAAGGGGTCCTTGTCTTGTGAAAAGTCGCGGTGGCCGCACTCTGAATTGCCACAGAAGTGGCCTTGACAAGTTGGCGCCGGAGCCACCTGTTTTTTTTTGGGGGGGGAGCTGCGTGCCGGTTGACGCCATGTATAGTCAGGTTCGGACGACGAGGCTGGACGAACGACTGTATGGAGCGACAGCGCTTGCGCCAGCAAGAAGTTCTATCACCGTAACAACGCGGCCAAGCGCCTGTACGGTGCCTGATGTGGGCTGAAGCCGCCACGGGGCACCCTGCCAACTACGATGAAGCAGCCCCCACGCCTGCCGCGATTGGGAACTGCACATCCACGCTTGCACCACCGCGCCAAAGCGTTTGTTAGTCAAGGAGCTCTACAGGGACAGCGGGGTGGAGCTGATCCTGAACAGCCCATGGCTGCACCAGAAGAGAAAGTTTCTGCACGTTCCATCAAGTTGCAGGTAGACGCACTTCTCCTGTGAGGCAAGCGTAGGGGTACGCCGCTCTTTTGCCAATGATGTGGTGAGTCTGGCGCAATTTACGTTGTTCCCTCCGCCAACGAAGGGGGTTCCGGGCACTGAAGCGCATTGCCTCAGCTCAGAAACTGCCAGGCCACTCCGGTTTCTCTGGCCTGGGCCCAAGTGCCAGGACTGGTGACAGCCAACATCGTGCCTTTCTCTGGACGGCGCCGGCGCACGCTTGCTCGAGGGACCTTCAAGAGAAGATGGTCCGTCCATCACCGCATCCAACGCGCAGGTCACGTCAACAGCCGCACCAACATGACCTCCAACACAGCCGTTCTATATCAACCAGATGAGTTGCACGACATCGTTCAACAAAAACATGCCCTCGAAGCAGATCTTCCAGTGCCCCGTTCTTGGAGGCCATCTTCAAGGAAGGCGAGTCATGGATGGACTGGCATGTCACAGCCGCAATATCAACGTGAGGGCGGAAGCGTGCGGCGTCGGGGAATCAAAGTGCCGAGCGCTATATGGAGTCGCAAGAATCCATATACGGATTTGCGAATGCACCTTCGGACTCGGCTACCCTCGAATTCCGAGTTCACGCCTTCGACCACCAACTGAGAAACTCGATGGGCGCCGACAAGGTGCCCGTTCGGCGACAAGGTTGAGGACAGCCTCTGCATCGCCTGCAGCGCGTGGCTCCCGTGGCAACCCTCGCCGATTCAGCCACAAGGCCTTCGAACGAGCAAGGTGCCAGATAATTAATAAAGAAGGTGTGTAAACGCCCTGGCATGGCACCTAAAATTGATTTTCTTCTCGATGGCGATGCATTCACTGTATATCCCTGGCGATGCACTGTTTCGCGCTGTACTGTTGATTCTTTTGACAGAAAACGAAATTCCGGAGATGCTGTGGACCTTGGTGCCAACGCTACCGGGCTCTTGGTCGGACCCATCAGATCAAGGTCGTTGAATTACCTTTACTTTCTCTCGTGCGATCTTGCCTATTTTCTGCCCTTCATGCTTGGGTCCTGTTTTTCATTTGTTGGTGTTGAGATCTCTGGCTACCTGGCTTTGGCGCATTGGTCGCGTACTCTGCATGGGTGGCCACGGCCTCCGTGATGCCCTGGTTCTGTCACGCCTATAAGAACCAGCCGCGCAGTGCGAACCTACGCTCCTGCATTTCCGTGATTGGCAGGTGAGTCTTGTGTCATGTCTATGTGCATGGCGTATTCGCACAAAGAGCATGCGTTCTGCTTGCTTTTGCTGAGTACTTCTTGCTTTTGGCAGAGGTATTGAAATTGATGTTTTGCTCATGACTCGGCGACTGAATTCTCTGTTGTTGCCGTTTTGATGAGTGATTGCGGTGTCTTATAACTTTCTTTGGAGCACTTTTCGGATCTTCCCTCGAATTCATGACTTCTGTGGTATGTTGTGGATTGCCCAAAGCCAAGCAACCTATTGGTAAGTACAAGCAATGTGCCAGAGACCTTGCTAACACCAATGGTGACGCCGAACTGCAGCATAGGACCTCGCAGCAGGGCCGCCAACCGGACAGAATCATAGCGGTGTGTAGCAGCTGGGCTCCAGCATATCCAATGAAAGCCATCCATTGTCGTAATAGTAATAGAAAGGCAAATCCTCCTCAATCTGCAGTCTGCAGCGCGGATCGGTATCGAGTGAGAATGAACGGCAGGAAAACATCCGGAGGGGTGCGCTTTGAGACAGGCAACACCAATCCCCACCGGTGCAGGCCATCCAAGCCAGCCTGTTCCCGCCATCCCGCTGCCTGCTCTTCTTACTCTCTGCAAGCCCATTTGCTTGCTCTTCTCATGAGCCAAGGAAATGCTTGTTGTGCTTGTTTCGCGTTGTTTTTTGCTTTGGTTTGTTTGGTGGTTTGCCTGTGTTGTTCTGGGTGTGTCCGTTTTGATGAAAGGCGCTATGGCCGGACTTTGAGTTGCCGCAGAAGTGGCTTTGACAAGAGATTGAGACAGGGCAGAAATTGATGTTCCCGCCAAGGATTGACTTGCAATGCACACCCATCAAGGATGTCAAGTACTGGAAGCTGCCCGAGGCCAGGCCAACGGCTGATCCGATTGCGAATGTTTCGGCCCATCTGCCAACCACCGCTCTCCAGCGTGCGTATTATCAGGGGAGCCACGAGGGGCAGCAGCTCGGGGGCACCAGCTGCAGGCTATTTTGGGAATCCGATTTCAAGGAGCTGGACACAGCGAGGTTCTCGGCGTGTTTCAGAACATTGGTTAGCTGGCACGCCGCTTTGCGGGTGCAGATCACTCAGTTTGGCCAGAGACAGGCAGGTCAGATTGCGGCCAAAAACCAAGTGTTCCAATGCTTGCGGTCCCTGCCTAAAAGTCTTAGTGGTTGTGTCAAGCCCCTCCAACCGCAGGAGGTGCAAGACCCAACTGCCTATAGCAGCTGGGAGTTGCCATGCTCTGACTTGCGCGGTGCCAGCGATGCAGATCTGGACTTGCACAAGCTCCGCGAAACATGCCAAGGATCTGATGGGCTTTGGGACTTGCGGGCTGCGCGCCTGCCTGGGGGTGTGGTGCGGCTTATGGCGCGCGTCGAGCTCATAGCGTTGGATGCCGGCAGCGTGCTGCAGCTGGCCAAGTATCTTGATGCGTTGTACGAGGGCAGCCTCCCTGCAGAGGGGCTGCCAAAGGATGTGTTCAGCGAGGCAATGCAGCTCGCCGTCAAGACCCCTCCGTTGACGGACTCATGGAAGCGGCGGGCTCAAGCTTTGCCTGGCCCCCCAGCAGTGCCGAGGATCCACATGCCCAAGGAAGTGGACATCAGGAGAATCTGGGGAGCGTTAAGTTCAGACACCTGGCAGGCCTTCCTGGCCCTTTGCAGGCAGCATGGCTTGACGCCCAGTGCAGCGCTCACATGCTGTTTCCAAGATGTTCTCCGATGCCATACAGGGCACAGCAAGGACTTTACCTTGAACATGACCCTGACAAAGAGGTTCGAGCTGGCTGCAGAGCTTGGTGCTACGGGCTTGGTGGGTGACTTCACCAACTGCCACTTGATTGCCTGTCGCCCTGGGCCAACTTTCTTGCATCGTGCTCTAGACTTGCAGGAGCAGGTTGCAACAGCTATCAGCGAGCCGTGCTGTGGCATTGAGCTACAACAAGAGGTGCGACGCTGTCATGGTGATGGCACAATGCTCTTTGACGTGGTCGTGACTTCCTTGCTGGCATATGGACCGTGGAAGCCTGAATCCCTGCCTCACCTGGGCGTGAAGTATGCTGTCACGCAGACCCCGCAGGTGTCCTTGGACTTCCAGTTCATGGAGCAGTTGGACAACGTGCTTCTCTTGTCCATGGATGTGGCAGCGCATGTTGTCCCCCTCAAATGGGCGCAA
Organism: Effrenium voratum; assembly: GCA_963377175.1. Classification (NCBI taxonomy): domain Eukaryota; class Dinophyceae; order Suessiales; family Symbiodiniaceae; genus Effrenium; species Effrenium voratum. The sequence continues at coordinate 266,158 of CAUJNA010003732.1, read as the reverse complement.
ACCGTTATGCAGGAATTGGAGACTCATTTGGCACAAGCTGTTTGCAGCAGCTTCCTCGGCCAGATATTGCCTCAGGATCCCCGCAGGCCCCATGCATCCTTTGAGGCGAAGGAAGCAGCTGGTGGTAGGCTGGAGACCTCAGTGCTCAAGACAATCCACAAGCATGGCCTACGCAATGCTGTGGTGGAGGCCGCGAGTGGAAAATATTTGAGATACAACGACATGGGGCACTTAGTTGCGTACTTTGCGCAGGAGCTGAGAAAGCAACCCTTGGAAAAGGAGCTTTCGGCAGTGGTGATGCAGAAGGGATGGGAACAGGTTGTGGCTGTCGGCGGCCTCAGCCTGCGTGTGTGGCTTGTGGAGTGAGACTTTCAGTAACTAGCATGTGTGTTAGCGAGGGGGTGGCTTTCACGATGGACTGGTCAGTAAATGAGACCAGTAGCAGAAGCAAAAGCCGCATCTTGCATGAAGGCTGGGTGCCTATGCTGAGGTCTTGGCAATCTTGCTGGCTGGCGGTGCATATGTGCCAGTGAACGCCTCCAACCCTGACAGCTATGTGAAGGACATTGTTGAGGAGAGCGGGGCGAGATGCATTATGACTCAGCCCTTTCTGCGACGCCGGGCTTGTGAATGGGCAGGTGCCCATGTTGCCATTCTCGAGGTCAAGGAGCACTTCTCAGCGCTGGAGCCTTGTTGCACGTTTCAGGATTGCAATGACCTGGCCTACGTAATTTACACCTCGGGGTCCACTGGAAAGCCAAAAGGGGTTGCAATCCAGCACAAGGCTGCCCTGAACACCTGCAAGGAGGTCAACGCCCTGCTGCAGCTGAGCAAAGAAGATGTTTGCTTCGGGTTGGCTTCCCTAAGCTTTGATCTATCTGTTTGGGACATCTTCGGGACTTTGTCTGCTGGTGCTGCACTGGTCCTGTGCGGAGCAGATGACACTGAGAATCCTCACAGCTGGAAGAAAGCCTTGGAGGAGCACAGCGTGACTATTTGGAACTCGGTTCCCATGGCTTTCCAGCTCCTTACTCATTATCAGGCAGGCCTTGTTGATATTGGAAAACCACCTAATTTCGATTTCTGATTAAATTGATGGTTGCATCGCGCACTGCCAAGCCAAAGATGCATGGAGTTTGCTTTTGCCCGATTTGCAGCTTTCCAGGGTGGCGGCGCTTTGCACTTCCCTCGCGCTGCCTTGCTTAGTGGGGACTGGATCCCAGTGAAGCTTTGCAGAGAGAACTGGCAACGCTGCCGGCTAATTTGCTTGGGCGGCGCCACCGAAGCTTCGATTTGGTGACCCGGTTCGTCCACTGGCATTGGTTTTGTGTCTGGCTTTCTCAGTCAAGCAGATGTTAGCACTGGCAAAGCCCAATCTTTTCTTTCCGCAGCTGTCTGCTTGCTTTTATTTTATCTTACTTCTCACTGCCAAGCGAGGTCAAACTTCCACGAGGTCTTGACAGCTCCAGAGGAGGACCAGGTCTCCATTCCCTACGGGCGTGCGCTCCACAACCAGCGCCTGGTAGTTCTTGAAAAGGATCCTTTGCCAGGAGAAGAACCTCGGGAGATGCCTGACTTCCAGGCAAGCCGTAGTGCATCCCAAGCAGGCTTGCTGATGTGTGCTTTTACAGGTTGGGTCTTGTTTTCTTCTTTGCAGATCAATTTTGCAAGTCGTTTATCGCGTGGCACATTCAAATGGCATTCTGTGCCATTCTGACTTGGGCTCATGATGCTACCCAAATGACAATGAGCCTGGCCGACAGGGAGCATGGGTGCAACTTGCTCTTTGCATCCTGCCAACGCTCGCCGGCTCATTTGCCAGCTTGAGTCATGACACAGTTGAGATGAAAATTGGAAAACAAAAGAGAACATTCATTGATGTTTGCGTCCAGGCGTACGGCAGGCAGATGTGCTGTGTAGGTTTGCAAACAAAGCAGGACACCCTGGGAGTGCACTTTTTGACTTCGTTCAACCCTTTCCAATCACATCCAGATGATCTTCCTCTGCCAAGGACTGCCTCTGCACATGCCTAAACAAAGGCACGCCTGCGCAAAGCCAGTCAATGAGAACAACACCAAACAACCAAAAGCAGACTCAAGAAACAGAAAAGACAAGACTGCAAACCGCAACCCCCCTTCCTTCGACCTTGGAGTCTGCAATCTTGTTTTTTTTTTTTTTCTAGTTCTTGATGTATTAAAAAAAGAGAAACAAAAACCAGATTGCAGACCCAACCCCCCCGTCCCGTCTACCTTGGGCAAGCCTTGGGGTCTGCAATCTTGTGCTCTGGTTCCCCCACTGCTTTTCTTGCATATTGAAGCATTCTGAAGACAATGAGACCTATTTGTGCAGTTTTGCTCAAGCAATTGGCATTCCCCTGTACTCTGAGTAAATTGTGTTTAAAAGTTTACTGTTGTGTAAAGACAATCCTATTGGAGTGACATTCAATTTGAACTACTTATGTTCCAAAATCAAAGTTGAATATCCATTATTGTAGTCTTTCCTCATAGAATTCAATTTCATTTTAGTTAGAAGCTGCGTAGAATATATTAAACATATTAAGTAGGAATCATAAAGCAAGAATTCAGAGGTCCTAAAAGAAAAAAGACTGGCCCCATCACCATGGTTAGAAAACACCGTTAAACACAGCGTTGTGAGTACCCAATTCGCATCTCCGCCAATGGCCGCTCTCTAATACTCAATTTGAGTTTGAATAGAATTTAAATGGGACTCAAATCAAGAAGCACTTGATCGGAGTTCTACTGGAAAGAACATATTATGTTGAATTAGATAGAAATCCTTTCGCAATAGAACTTTATAATTCAATTAGAGTTTAAGCCGAACTTGACAAGGGCATCATCCAAGCATGATGTCCATGTTACATCAGAATTTAGATTCAGCTTGATGTATTCTATTTCAAGCAACTTTTTACACTGGAATTTATGTTCAATCAAATTCCTTTACACAACATCTATCGTGTCAACTCAAATTATTCAAACATAGGTCAACTGGAGTTTCCACCCAAAACGTGAAACGAGCACAAGCTCACAGCGTCCCGCTCTCTTTCTTGAATATGTAAGTCTTGTGAACGATACTCCAGAAAGCTTGAAATATAGCAAACAATGCACTCCCACAGCTGTTCTTGTATAGATGTATGGCTGTTCAGCTGCATGCGTGATCCTGCATGTATAGGTGCGCTAGATTTCATCAGCGAAGATAAATTCAGACATCCAACCAGAAAGTCAAACACCCAAATGTCAGACATCACCGCGCAAAGAGTTAGACATCACCGCGCGAAGAGTCAGACATCACTGCACGGAGAGTCAGACATCATAGCCGCCGACACCCGCCGCCCGCCGTTCGTCAAGATCACAACTCGCCACCCGACCCCCCAGTTTGGATGATGTGGGGACGCGGGATGAGGGATTCTTGTGTCTGTGATGCCGCCTGCCTGCCTGCCTGCCTGCCTGCCTGCCTGCCTGCCTGCCTGCCTGCCTGCCTGCCTGCCTGCCCGCCTGCCTGCCTGCCTGCCTGCCTGCCTGCCTGCCGGGCCTTCCTCTTTTTTTTTGCGTCCTCGTGCATCCTGGTTTGCATGCTGCTTGTTTTCTTGGCTGCTTGCCTGCGTGCCTGCTTGCTTGTCTGTGTTGCTGCTTGTTGTCTTGGCTGTTTGTCTGCGTGCCTGCTTGCTTGCCTACTTGTTTGTCCGCGTGCTTTGCCCGGCGGCTGTGCCAGTTTCCGATTGAAGCGGCTCCCATATCCCAATAGGCCGGCAGGCCGGCAGACAGACGCGCAAGCAAGAAAGCACGCGGGCAAGCCATCGCCCGGGCAGGAAGCAAGCGAGCAAACAAGAAAACAGGCAGGGCAGGCAGGCAGGACAGCACGCAGGCAGGCAACAGGCGAGCAGACGAGCAGAACAAGAAGACCTGCGAACAGACAAGCAAGCAAGAAAGCAGGCGCACAGACAGGCGCCAGGCAGGAGAAAGAAAAGCAGACAAGCAGTCACACAGGAAGGCAAGCTAACAGACAAGTGGGCAAGCAAGCAAGCAGGCAGAGACGCAGGAAGGCAAGCTAACGGTGGAGGAGGACGCAGAAATCGAGAGCGCGCCGTCGTACTTCAGGCACCGTGCGAGGGGAGTGTTCTTCTGAGGTTGACTTTGATTTGCTAGAAGAGGGGAGAACAGAAGAGACAGTTTCATGCCCTGAGCACGCGATCCGAGGGGATTGACCCGAGGATTGACCATGGCGGGGGTTGCGCGGAGATTGATCCGCACGCGTGTGCAGGGCTTGAAACCGTCTCTTCTGTTCTCCTGTGTTCTGGCGGGGGGGGGTTGATGGGGGGTGATGATGATGCTGGTGCGCTGGTGATGCATTTGGTTTTTACATAGCCCCCGGGTGGCTATAACTCCCGACCCTATGTATGTATGTACGTATTGTATTGTATTGTATGGTAAGGTATTGTATTGTATGTATTGTATGTATGTATGTATGTATGTATGTGTGTATGTATGTATGTATTTATATGTAATGTATGTATGTATGTATGTAGGTAGGTAATGTAATGTATGTAATGTATGTAATGTATGTATGAATGTATGTATGTATGTATGTATGTATGTATGTCTGTGTGTATCAATGTAATGTAATGTATTGTATGTCTGTATGTTTGTTTGTATGTATGTATGTATGTGCGTATTGTTGCAATGTATTGTCATGTAATGTAATGTAATATCTATGTATGGTTGTATATATGCACGTATGTATGTATGTATGTATGTATGTATGTATGTATGTATGTGTGTCTGTATGTATGTATGTAATTAATGTATGTATGTATGTATGTATATGTATGTGTGTATGTAAGTATGTAATGTATGTATGTATCGTAATGTATTGTAATGTATTGTAATGTGTTGTAATGTATTGTATTGCATTGTAATGTATTGTAATGTATTGTAATGTGTTGTAATGTATTGTACTGTATGTATTGTGTGTATTGTATGTATTGTATCTATTGAATGTATTGTATGTATGGTATGTATGGTATGTATTATATGTATGGTATGTATGGTATGTGTGGTATGTATGGAATGTATGGTATGTACGGTATGTATGGTACGTATGGAATGTAAGTATGTCATGTCATGTAATGGTATTGGTAATGGTAGTGGTAAGAGTAAATGTAATGTAATGGTAAATGTAATGTAATGGTAAATGTAATGTAATGTGTAATGTAATATATGTATGTATACATGTAATGCCATGTAATGAAATCTAATTATGTATGCATGTATGTATGTAATGTAATGTAATGTAATGTCTGTATGTAATGTAATGTATTGTACTGTAACGTAATGTAATGTAATGTAATGTATGTATGCATGTATGTAGTGTAATGCAATATATGTATGTGTGTATGTAATGTAATGTAATGTAGTGTAGGTAATGCATTGTATTGTAATGCAATGTAATGTAAAGTAATGTATGTATGCATGTATGTAGTGTAATGCAATATCTGTATGTGTGTATGTAATGTAGTGTAGTGTAGTGGAATGTAATGTAATGTAATGTATGTATGTATGTATGTATGTATGTATGTAATGTGTCTCTGTACGTATGTACATACGCACGTACGTGCGTATGTATGTAATGTGTGTAATATATGTGTGTAAAGTATGCATGTTTGTTAATGTATGTATGTAGGTAATGTAGTTTATTGTAATGTAATGTAATGTATGTATGCATGCATGCATGTATGTGTATGTATGTATTATATGTCATGAATGTATGTATGTATGTACACAGTGTCATGTAATGTAGTGTAATGAAATGTAATGTATGTATGTATGCATGTATGCATGTATGTAATGTGTGTATGTATGTATGTATGTATGTATGTATGTATGTATGTATGTATGTATGTATGTAATGTATGTATGTACTGTAATGTATTGTAATGTATTGTAATGTATTGTATTGTAATGTATGTATGTATGTAATGTAATGTATGTATGTATGTATGTGTGTATTGTTTGTAATGTAATGTATGTCTGTATGTTTGTATGTATGTGTGTATGTATGTTTGTATGTATGTATGTATGTATGTATGTTTGTAATGTATGTATGTATGTATGTATGTATGTATGTATGTATTTGTGTTTGTATGTATGTATGTATGTTTTGTATTGTTTTGTATTGTATGTCTTGTATGTATGTATGTTTGTATGTATGTATATGTAATGTATGTATGTATGTATGTAATGTAATGTAATGTAATGTATGTATGTATGTATTTATGTATGTGTGTATGTGTGTTAATGCAGTGTATTGTAATGTAATGTAATATGTATATATCTTTGTATGTATGTATGTATGTATGTATGTGTGTAATGTATGCATGCAATGTATGTATGCATGTAGGTATGTAGTGTAATGTAATGTAATGTAATGTAATGTAATGTGATGTATGTAATGTATGTATGTATGTATGTTACAGTGTAATGTATATATGTATGCATGTATGTATGTATGTAATTAATGTATGTATGTATGTGTATGTATGTATGTAATGTATGTATGTATTGTAATGTATTGTCATGTATTGTAATGTATTGTAATGTATTGTAATGTACTGTAATGTATTGTACTGCATGTATTGTATGTATTGTATGTATGTATGTATTGTATGTATGGTATGTATGGTATGTGTTTTATGTATGGTATGTATGGTATGTATGGTATGTATGGTATGTATGGTATGTACGGTATGTATGGTATGTAGTGTATGTATGTCATGTAATGTTAATGGTAATGGTAAATGCAATGTAATGGTAAATGTAATGTAAAGGTAAATGTAATGCAATGTAACATAATGTACTGTAACATATGTATGACACATGTAATGTAATGTAATGTAGTCTAGTTATGTATGTATGTATCTATGTATGTAATGTAATGTAATGTAATGTATGTAGCATGTATGTAGTGTAATGCAATATATGTATGTGTGTATCTAATGCAATGTAATGTAGTGTAGTGTAATGTAATGTCATGCATGTTGTATGTCTGTACGTATGTACGTACGCACGTACGTGCGTATGTATGTAATGTGTGTAATATATGTGTGTAATGTATGCATGTTTGTTAATGTATGTATGTATGTAATGTAATTTATTGTACTGTAATGTAATGTAATGTATGTATGCATGCATGCATGTATGTGTGTGTGTATGTTTTGACTGTGTGGCATGAATGTATGTATGTATGTACACAATGTAATGTAATGTAGTCTAATGTAATGTAATGTAATGTATGTATGTATGCATGTATGCATGTATGCAGGTATGTAATGTATGTATGTATGTATGTATGTCTGTGTGTGTGTCTGTGTGTATGTGTGTATGTGTGTGTATGTATGCATGTATGTAATGTGTGTAATGCTTGTATGTATGTAATGTAATGTAATGTAATTGTAGTGCAATTGTGATGTAATGCAATGTACTGTAATGTAATGCAATGTAATGTAATGTAATGCATGTCTGTAATGTATGTATGTATGTATGTAATGTTATTTATTGTAATGTAATGTAATGTAATGTAGTGTAATGTATGCATGTATGTATGTATGTGTATGTATGTATGTATGTGTGTGTATGTATGTATGTGTGTGTATGTATGTATGTATGTATGTATGTATGTATGTAATGTGTGTATGTATGTATGTTTGTATGTAATGTAATGTAATATAATGCAATGTATGTATGTGTGTATGTAATGTAATGTAATGTAGTGAGCTGTATGTATGTAATATAATGTGATGTACTGTACGTATGTATGTAGTATGTATGCATGTATGTAATGTATGTCTGTACGTATGTACGTACGCACGTACGTGCGTATGTATGTAATGTATGTAATGTATGTGTGTAATGTATGCCTGTCTTTAATGTATGTATGTATGTATGTATGTAATGCAATGTATTGCAATGCAGTGAAATTTATTTTAATGTAATGTAATGTAATGTAAGTATGTATGTACGTATGTATGTTTGTATGTGTGTGTGTATGTATGTATGTATGTAATGTATGTATGTATGTGTGTGTATGTATGTATGTATGTATTAATGTGTGTAATGTGTGTATGTGTGTATGTATGTGTGTATGTATGCATGCGTGTATGTATGTGTGTGTGTATATGTATATGTATATGTATATGTATATGAATATGTATATGTATCTGTATGTAATGTATTTATTGTAATGTAATGTAATGTACTGTATGTATGTAATGTAAGTAGTATGTATGTATGTATGTAACGTAAATGTAATGTAATGTAATGTATGTATGTATGGTATGGTTTGGTTTGGAATGGCATGGCATGTATGTATGTGTGTATGTAATGTATGTAATGTAATGTAATGTAATGTAATGTAATGTAATGTAATGTAATGTAATGTATGTATGTATGTATGTATGTGTGTATGTAATGTGTGTATGTGTGTATGTATGTATGTACGTACGTACGTATGTATGTATGTATGCATGCGTGTATGTATGCATGTATGTATGTATATGTATATGCATGTGTATATATATATATGTATATGAATATGTATATGTATATGTATGTAATGTATTTAATGTAATGTAATGTAATGTACTGTATGTATGTAATGTAAGTAGTATGTATGTATGTATGTATGTAATGCGTGTAAATGTATGTAGGTATGTATGTAAATGTATGTATGTATGTATGTAATGTAATGTAATGTATGTAATGTAATGTAATGTAATGTAATGTAATGTAATGTAATGTACTGTATGTATGCAATGTATGTAATGTATGTAATGTATGTATGTAATGCGTGTAAATGTATGTATGTATGTAAATGTATGTATGTATGTATGTAATGTAATGTAATGTAATGTAATGTAATGTATGTAATGTAATGTAATGTAATGTAATGCAATGTAATGTAATGGAATGTAATGCAATGTAACGCAATGTAATGTAATGTAACTTGATGTAATTTGATGTAATGTCATGTGTGTATGTATGTATGTAATGTTTTGTTGTGTCACGGTATGCCATTTCTGCCATGACATGTATTTACGTATGCATGTATGTATGTGTGTATGCATACGTGCATGTAGTGTATGCATGTATTTATTTATGGTAATGTCATGTAATCATATGACACATCACCCAAAGTCTGCAAATTACACATCTTTCATGCACTTTGTGTGCAGGTGTCATGCATGTTGTATGCATCTTGTATGGAAGATGAGTGCATTATGTTGCACAATTTTGCCTAACACCATGCGCAGACATAGAGTGGCGGTCAGGATGGTCGGGATGGTCGGGATGGTCGGGACGGTGGGCATGGGCGGGACAGACGGTCGGGACGGTCGGGATGGTCGGGATAGTTGGGACGGTGCGCATGGGCGGGACGGACGAGGTGGCGGTCGGGGCGGGCGGGATGATTGGGATGGGCGATACTAGGTTCTGGAAGGACCAGACACATGTTGCCAGCAAGAACATACAAAAGGGGGGGTCCTTTTTTTATCTAACTGACCGTGCAACTCATTTTTCCTGTCCGTGTGATGTCACGGGATGATGTCCAACCAACGCCTGCCGTGTGTCCGACTCGCCACATTTGGATGTCCGACTCGCGTCGTCCCCGATGTCCGACTCCCCGAGCACGATGTCCGACTACCGGTGTCCGACTTTCCGCTTAGCCTAGATTTCATCCCTTGTGTGTGCGCATGTGTGTGTGTGTGTACACAAAGGTGCAGGTTTTGGTGCATGACTTGCCTGGCCGACAGTCAAGGAAACCTCTCTCACATGGCTGTGGCTCAGAAACATGTACTAAAATGGCACCTTGGTAAATGAAACTTTAGACTAAAACCTGCGTAACAGAAGCTCTGGAATTTTGAGCCACACCCATATAAACATGTTCAAGCTTTTCGGCGGATGTGGTTTGAACACATACCTCAATTGTGAATCAGTTGAGTCTGGCTTTGCTTCTGAAAGCTGGTGATCTCAAACTGTTTCGCTTGGAGTCTTTGATTGCTGCTCGCAAGAGTGCCTTGAAGCAGGTGGGTGAGATCTACATTGGAGGTGCTGGCTTGGCTCTGGGATACCACAAAGATCCCACGAAAACCCAGCTGGCATTTATTGACACGAAGCTGGGAAGGCTTTACAAGACTGGGGACTGCGGACTTTACTTGGAAAACGGAGAGATCCAGTTTCAGGGCCGCCGCGACACCCAGATCAAGCGATCCGGATTCCGAGTTGAGCTTTCTGAAGTGGCCGCTGTGGTGGAAATGTTGTCTTGGGTCTCCAGGGCACATGTTGTTGCAGCTGAAGAACGGATCATTTGTTACGTCGAGCTGACGGCTTCTGCGTGGGAAAGTGCTACTGCAGCAAGAGCCTCGCATCTCAACCTGCTTGAGCGTCATGACCACCTTCAACATGCGGGCTGCGTTCACCAGACATATGCATCAGTTCAGACAGCCTTTGGGACTCTGTGAGCCATACTTTCTTTTGCAGATGATGCATCTCACAGTGCCAAGTTGCGCTGCGTACTTCCAGTTTGGAATTGTCTTCTATTGAAACACAACGAAAAGTTTCGGGGCTGTGAGTGGCTCATTGCCGGTTGCACTTAAACAAAAGGGGAGCTCCTTAGCCCTCATTTGGACAACTTGCCCCTGAAGCATGACACTGAAATACTCCAGTTTGTCACCTCCCTCAGCGAGCACGCTGCAAGCCCCCAACCTTGTCGCGCAACCTGAGGCATAGCGATACCGCCATGCCCACGAGAGAAAGTAAAAAACTGGGCCCTGAACGTAAACGTTTTGGAAGAGGCGGGTTCATTCAAGGGACGTGTACGCCAGTTCGTCCCCGAATAAGCATTTTGGGTTTCTTTTCGGGGCCATTTGCGTCGGATCCTTGGATGGTTTTAGGTAGACTCCGTTGATATCAGGTTTGTGTTTGGGATTTGTTTGGTGTTTTTGCTGAGTGCAGGACAGTTCAGATGATGCGGCAGCAAGCCTTTTTCTGACAAGGTGCACCACCCCCCCCCATCCCAATTGTGGGATGGGCTCTCACCAATTAAGGCCTAGGAGTCATGTCTAGCAGCTTGTATTCACATGTCGCCTCATTTGCGCAACTGACTGTCTTGCAGTGGTGGTCAACAGCCAAGTGGGAGCATCGCCCAGAAGCCACTTCCAAAGTTATTGCCCAAGCTTTGTTTCGTCCAAGCATGTTGGTGGCTCGTAATAGCTTAGAATCAGTCCTGGTCCCCGTAATCAGTCAACGTGCTCCACTCTGGTTGCATTTTTCAACCCCAACAGATTACCAACCTGGTTCGAGCAACTGCAAGCCAACAACTACAATCACTCCCCCAAAAGCAACTGCCCATGAGTGACTGAGGAACAAGCAGACTTGCGCCTGCAATTGAATTAGGAGGGGTATTTATTTAGGTTTTGTTTCTTTTTGTTTTGGATTTGTTTTCGCTTTTGGCTTCTTGGCTTCTTAGCTTTTTGGCTTCTTGGCTTCTTGGCTTCTTGGCTTCTTGGCTTCTTGGCTGTTCGGCTTCTTGGCTTCTCGGCTTCTCGGCTTCTTGGCTTTTCGGCTTCTTGGCTTCTTGGCTTCTCGGCTTCTGCTTCTTGGCTTTTAGGCTTCTTGGCTTCTCGGCTGCTGGGCTTCTGGGCTTTTCGGCTTTTTGCCGGTTTATGCGGCTTTTGATGGCATTTTGGCTTTTCGCATCCTCTGCATTCCCAGTTCCTCTTCGGCAGGTGGCGTTTTCGCTTTTGCGGCTTTTCGCTGGTTTATGCGGCTTTTGGCGGCTTTTGGCGGCTTTGGCTTTTCGCATCCTTCGGGCTTTCTGGCTATTGGTTTTTGGATTTGGCTTCCCGCATCATCACCCGCTTCTGTTTGCAGAGTAATTGCACCCCTATTTGAATCAACTCTTCTTCAAACATCATGGGGGGGGGGGGTTGCCGCCTCCCCCGTTACTTTTTAGATTTCTCGCAGAGATTGAATTACACCCCTGTTTGAATCATCGCTTTTTCGAGCGTCCAATTTCGCGAGAAAATGCTGCAAATCCGACATTCTAGGTAATCTGTGTAATCCATGTATGTCTGTATGTATGCATTTCTTCGAACATCATAGGGGAAGCCACCCCCGCCAACCCTCCCGCTGCCTTTTCAATTCTATCACACCCTTTCTTGAATCATTGCACCCCTAGTTGAATCATCAATTCTTCGAATATCATGGGGGGCTGGCTGCCGCCCCCCCCCCCCCCCAACCCCCCGCTACTTTTTAGACTTTCTGCAAAGATTTAATTGCACCCCTATTCAAATCATCACTTCTGCAAACAACTTTTTTTTACAGGGATTGAAATGCCCTCCAACTTGAAGCGTCATTTCTTTGACCCCGTCACACGATTTGTTGGTGATGCTAGGGACGTTGGTCGGACATGCGGGGGATGTTGAAAACGATGCTGGGGATGTTGACGGGCTAGTGTAAAATGCGTCAATTTCGCGAGAAAATGCTGTAAAATACAACATTTTACTGGCCCGGCAGAGATTGGGTTGCACCCCTGTTTGAATCATCACTTTTTCGAGCGTCCAATTTCGCGAGAAAATGCTGCAAAATACGACATTCTAGGTAATCTGTGCAATCCATATGTATGCATTTCTTCGAACATCATAGGGGAAGCCACCCCCGCCAACCCTCCCGCTGCCTTTTAAATTCTATCACACCCTTTCTTGAATCATTGCACCCCTACTGGAATCATCACTTCTTCCGACATCATGGGGGGGGCTGCCGCCCCCCCCAACCCCCCTGCTGCGCTTTAGATTTTCTACAGAGATTTAATTAATTGCACCCCCAGTTGAATCATCAATTCTTCGAACATCATGGGGGGGGGGCCCCCCCCCCAACCCCCGGTACTTTTTAGACTTTTTGCTGAGATTTAGTCGCACCCCTATTAAAATCATCACTTCTGCAAACAACATCATGGGGGGGGCTGCCGCCCCCCCCCCAACCCCCACGCTCTGTTTCTGTAATGTTTTTTTTGCTGGGATTGAAATGCCCTCCTGTTTGAAGCATTTTTTTACCCCGTCAACCGGATGTTGGTCGGACATGCGGGGGATGTTGAAAGCGATGCTGGGGATGTTGACGGGCTAGTGTAAAATGCGTCAATTTCGCGAGAAAATGCTGTAAAATACAACATTTTACTGGCCCGGACGAAAAACGACGAATTAAAAAAAAAAAAACACAGAAAAAATCCCAAAATAAATCCGCACCCATTGAATTATCAGTGTAGCTGTGTAACAATTGGTTGCCAGCCTTCCCGAGCGCCTCCCCCCTTGTCAAGAAGGGGTCGGCGGAGTTCACAATTCAGGGCAGCCGTGCTACAGCCGTAATCTTGGACAGATGACCGTTTCTTGTGTGGTGAATCCAGCATTTCCATGCCAGTTGCCACCCCACCAGGAATGTCTTCACCTTTGGCAACGAAGAAGCTTCCGCGAGTTCGAAGGTGAAGTTGTTCCAGCTGCGACAGTCCTGGAGCTGCTGGTGCCAAGTGGCGCTGGCGTTGCGCAGGCAAGTTTAGCGGGGCAAGGATGCTGTGATGGCTCACCCCCGGGCGGATTGAATGATGAGGCATCACTTTCTGCAAGTCAAAGAATGTTGTAGCGCGGATATCAGCCTTTGATAACTGTCAGCAGTAGAACTTGAAGGATGAAAGTTGTTAGCGCCAGGGCTGGGGAGAGGAAACTTCCTGCAGGCGAAAAGCCATTGGTGGCTTAAAAGGTGTGCTACTGTTCCGCCCACTTACACGGTAAATCTTGGTTTACTGGGGCCCAAACAGGATTCTATAGGTTATCAGCCGTAGGCCTCTGGATTATTAGTCATCCATAAGCATGTTGACCCTCGATGGTGCGAGTGTGCCAGTTGACAGGGCCAGCAATCCACTGCCTGTGAACGCCGCCGGCAGCGGTGCACAGCAAACAGGCCCATCATGGTTTGCGCATCAAAGAAGGACTCTACACAGCAGTATAACACAGCCAGCCGTGCATGCTTTTGGAAATGATGCATGCCGCACAGCAAGCACTGCGCACGTGCAATAGTGAATGCCTTATTGTCCAGGCCCACCAGGCCCACACGTTTCGCAAGGAGCTAGCTATGGCAGAAGCTGGCGCAAGCCGCCTGCGAGGCTGAAGTGGAAAAGCAAACCGAGAAGTTTCAGGTAGCCGTGAGCGAGACAATCGTTGATGCCCAACGGTATCTCAAAAGAGCAGCCAAAAGCATCGCGAAGACATGTGCAACATCGAGGCAAAGCATTCGATGTACGCCATGGCATAGCCGCCAGAACGCAGGAGGAGATTGAGGAACTCAACGACCGACTCATGCAACATGTCGCGAGGAGGCGAGGAGAGGCGCAGCAACATTGACCATAATTTGCCCGAAGTCTGCCAGATCTGAGAGTACGGCAGGGCTGACACGGACGAGCTAGTCCTGCGACGAGGTGGGGCAAGTAGCAGAACCTTTGTGGATCGCGCGCCTTCAGCTTTGCCGCTTCGGCAGGCGGCACGGCGCACTGCAAGGCACCTGCGTAGCCGTGAGTTGGTGCCAGCGCTTTCAACTTCTCTTTAGTTAGGTCGGGATTAAGGTGATTCTCTGCCTCGACCCGAGCGGAGCGGCTGCAAGAGGACAGATCTTCTCTTCAGTTTCAGGCGACTCACAGCTTGTTCTTCTTGTCCTGACGGCCAGACCAGACTTCGGCTTCCACTCACACGGTCTCATCTATTGCAAGGTCTTCGGCTGCTCATCATCATGGTGCCCTTTGAGGTACCTCATCAGCATCTTGGCGAAATGCTCCTGACCAAGATTGGCTTCATCATCGCTTCCATCTCCATCAAGCTCGCGAAGACGAACGCCTCATCGAGCGTGGCCGACTGAGACTGAGAAGCGAGAACGTGTCTCGAAGTTTCATCAAAACAAGCCCCAAAAGCTGGAGCGCCTGAAAGATGAAGTGAAGTGAGCAAGGCGAAGCAGGACAAGAAAGTGTGCTTTGCTTTTCAGAAAGGTGAAGGCATCAAGTGGTTTGGTCCTTACGCGCGCCGCAAGGTTGGCGCGACCCGAGAGTGGCAACACCTTCTCCGAAGGAGCCAAAGTGTGGTTGCGACTCCGGAAGCAGGGCCTTATCAGCCAAGGGAGCCCGCGCAACCACACCTGCTTGCAAACTCTCCAGCTGTGCTGTCACTAGGTATATAGCGCATTGATCAAGGAGCTGATACGCGCTTTGCTGAAAATGCAGCAGTGCCTGTTCTTGTCCAACAAGGCAACATCACCCTCAACTGATGGCCATCTAGCCATCAAACCGTACGACGCCATGCCCGCACCAAGGAATGATTCGGGCGCGAGCGATCCCGAACACGATGACGGCCCCACACACTAGGCCAAAGGGTTTGGAGACCAAAGAATTTGGAAGGACTGCATCCGTGCTGGTCATGTGACTCAAGTCCAACAGTGAGCCCGGAATCCGCAAAGTTATCCACCGCAATTCCGTTTTTTGTTTGCACCCGCGAGCAAATGTTGCGGGGCTGCAGCATCTCCTTGCAGGCCGTGACACGTTGAGAGTGTCTCACAATTCTCGGCAGCGGTACCGTCCTCAGACATCCATGGAATATGTTCATCAGTCCAAATCGTTTGTTCGGTGCTTTCTTGAAAAATCGCAAGCCACTTTTGTCCAGCCTGGATTGCCCCTGCCCATACAACGATTCGCCTTGGTTTCTCAGATTGTTTGGTGAGGTTGAGATTTCAATCCAGCCTGGCTTTGCATGGAAGGGTGAGTACCCTGTCGCTACGCTTGAAGCGTTTGAACATTACATGGAAGACGCGTCCCTTACATCAGCCACCAGACCAGTTGTACGGGTGTGTCGGCTGGCGCTGGGCAACCTTGGCGAGAGAAACCCAAATTGTTTGACCCCACCTGTTCCAGATGGTTCTGTGTGGGAGGCGAGGGTCGTCCGCAAGAAGAAAGCGTGTAGAGCGAGTACTTGGATGGTATGATTGTATTCCTCACGTGGCTAGCAAGAGTTTGTTGACTCTGAAGGGCTTTGCGTGTTGCAGATCTACACCAAAGAGCCGGAGCCCTGACCGCGACCCCTAAGATCCTGCGTGGGCGCGGGACGCAGTGACCTCGCTCATCAGATCGCAAGGGCAGGTTCTTCGCCGGCCGCTGTGGTGACATGCCTGCGTGTGTCTGGCCTTTCAAGCCCAAAACTTCGCAAGGGCAAGAAGCGTGGCCCGCTCTCTGGAACACCTTTCACAGGCCTCCCTTCGCCGCACTGACCGACGAACTTGCCGTGACATCTTGAAGAACGGGGTCATCCCCGCCAAAGGACGCGGGGTCAAGTCTGGCCGCCCTCACGCGTGCGTCTCGATCAAGCAGCCCATGAGGCGCAGTATGTCAGCAGGCTGAGTCGGACAGACCCGCTGAACTCATGTTGCCTTCCACATGGCAATCATGGCAGGTGTGGTGTTTTCCGCACGCAGTGCAAGGGCATCTTGACGTGCGACAGCATCCCCAGGTTCTATACACTGTTCCAAAGACGATCGCTTGTCCGCATTCAAGCCGATTGCTGTCAGCATGACTCCCCCCACGAGGATGCAAAGAGACAAACGCGTTCAACCCGAAGCAGAATAGCCGGCAAGGAGAAGTGTGGCATTTGCAATGAGACGTGTCAAACCTTTGTGGCAGGTTGAAGCAAGAGCGGCGCAAGACCTACACCAAGAAACGTTCAGCATTTCTGAAGGCTGGTCTTGGCGAAAAGCTCACGACACGCGACAACTGTACAACGCGAAGGAGCTTGACGAACTTCTCAGCCAAGTTGCGATCGCAGCACCAAAGCAGTCCACAGCACAGCCAGTCAGGTTCACGAAAGAGTCGCGCGTCTTGCTTACATCGCGCGCGCCAGAACGTGAGATTTCAACGAACTCCAATGGCTCGGGCATCAACCAACAGGCGGCCATCAAGCCCACCAGCTTCGCCATCTAGCAACCAGAGCGAAAGATCCCTCAGAACGAAGCCGCACTCAACAGTTTGCGCACGGGTGTAGTGGAGCGCACTCGTGACGCCCGCGCACGGGACCGCTCAAGCAAGTTTCAAGAACGCATCATCATTCATCTTGCACGAAAACGGCATTCCAAGAATGCTTTCAGCGCAAAGCGCTGCTTCCCACACACTGCTTGGTTCCCGTTCCATTCGTGAGAGTTTGGCTGCTGTAAAAAGCCCTTTAAACGCAGAGGGGGGTGTTGAAACATAACGAGGGCCCTGTCATAATGTATGCCCAGCGGGGGGAGGGAAATGTATGCAACACACTTTCCATGTTTGCCATTCAAGAGATACGGCGACAGCCTTACGGAAGGTAGCCGCGCAAGTGTAGGCGCGTGCGCAAGTGGACCTGGAGTGATCAAATTCGGTGTTGCGCGTCGCCCAGCGATCTAAAGGCCCATCTGCCAGCAATCCGCCACGCGTTCTGGCACTGGTTTTGCCAGCGCGCGTGTAGCAAGCTTGGCGGGGCAAAGCCCAAAAACACATCCTCGAGGTCGCTTCAAGTAGCTGGCCCTGGCCACTACAATTTAACCGCCGTTGGCGTGTTCCGCCGGCTCCCGCGGCTTCAGGCTGTCAAATTCGTGGCCCCTTCGTAGGCGCCTACTTGCGCAGAGAACACCTGCGATTCTTATAGTTGTTCCAATCGGCGTTCTTGCATGTTTCTGCGCCGTGTTTAGAACATGCATTCATTGCGCAGCTTTAGCCACGCTCGAACCCCCCCCCCCCTCCCCCCCCTTCCCCTGTGTTTGGTTTGTTGAACACTTGATCTCCTGTTCAATTGTACAGTCATTCGACGTATGGTACATTGATAAAAGGCTTGCAGAGACCGCTTTACAGGTATAACAGTCAGTCCAAGCCACCAGGGGCAATCCATCCTCCAATCATCCATATTGGCATATTGGACTCTCTCCGGAATAGATGCAGGGACTGAATAAACGACCTCCTACCACAGGGTACCAGTTCCCTTCTGGGATAGGCACCCCGGCAGGTGGGCCTCAATCTGTGGTCTATCCAAGGGAAAATGTCATCCGATGGAGAAGGCGAGGCCTATCAAGTATGGCCAAATCATCCGGCTATACGGAGGAAACACTCAACTTATCGATGAGCGCCAAGCAGCCGCCGTCGTACGACGGAAAAGTCAGCTGGCTCAGGTATGAAGAACTCGTGGACGACTGGGTGACAATCACCACGGTGGAAGCACCCAAGAGAGCCCCTCCTCAAAAGCAGACTCACAGGAGATGCTTACATGTAGAAGGCAGTCCTCCAAAATGACCTTTTGCAAGATCCTGATGAAGGAGTCAACTATTTCAAGAACACGCTGAAGAAGTACTTCTGAAGGGTGCGACCAACGTGTATCTGTACAGGCTCCTCAGTTTCTTCAATCATAGAAGGCAGAACCAAGAGTCCCTCATTTTTGCATCAACATTCGAAATCCTTCCTATGAAATTGAAGGCAGCATGGATGGACTTGATGCCCGTCTTCACGGCACAGTCCCCATCATTTCGACAGTCCGTGCAGGACGCAAATGCAAGAACAATTGCTCGACATCAGCAAGCAGCTGGTACTCGAGTACCGCCTCCAGTCCTGCTCAATGAGGATGATCCGACAGTCCTCAGACAGTGTATCACGGGAATGCAGGACAGACAGCGGGACGCATTTCCCTTCATAAAAAATCTCATTGCGCAGTTGTTCATCATTCAGTCAGAGTGAATTGTCAGATCAGCAGAGAGAAAGACTGACCAGTGCTATGTCACTGAGAAACATTTCACTAGAGAACTACTCCTATGAGATGCTGAAGACGCATTACCATGAAGTCTTCATCACGACCAGGACATCCATCCAAGACCCATCCATCCGACCTCAAGGAGGCAACCGAGGCAACACATTCTTCATCCTCGAACAAGGCGAATACGAAGGAGAAGAAGGCTTTTAGGTTGAAGATGAAGATGGACTTGAAGGATTCATGTCAAACAACGATGAAGAGACATTCTGGGTCCTCGAAGAGAACGACGCGTTCATAGCAAGAAAAGTGTCAGGGCGGAATTTCAGATTCAAAAAGAGAAAGGGAAAAGGAAAATCAGGAAACAAAAAGGGCAGTCACCAACAAGGTGGCTTCAAACCCTTTCGAAAAAGCGGTTCTGGCGGGAAGGCCAATATGGCCAATGAAAATTATGATCCCTACGACCAGGCATATTGGGGAAAAGGCAAAGGAAAGAAGGGAAAGAAAGGAAAATCCAAATTCCAATATCCCTATGATGGAAGCAAGGGTTATCCATCCTATGAGAATGGCAAAGGAAAGAGCGGACATGACAAAGGAAAATCCAAGACGTTCGCAGCCATCGCAGAGAAGTCGGAGGAGCATCCTGCCACACAGCCAGTTGCTGAACTCCAAGAGCCTGCCTATGCCAGTTGGACAGAGATTGGGATCAATCATGGACATGGAACGAACAAGGCTGGTACTCATCCCATGAGACATCCAGCACAGGACAAGCGTTAATGGCATTCCATGATGCATATGAGCATCATGAGAAAGAGGCCATCCACAGGAAGCTGATCCAATCAGATGCAGTTTCAGAACACAATTTGTCCGTAACAACAAATCACAGACTTTTGGCAACAAAGCTGATGGCGCCTGTCATCAACCCTCAGCACAATCCGACCTATGCGATCCTGGACAACGGATGTACCAGATCCATGGGCAGCTGGCATGCAATCCAGCGTTTTTCTCAGGCCATCGAACCCATGAAGGACCTCATCTCCTATCAGTACATCCCGGCCGAGACCAAGTTCACTTTTGCAAACGGAGAAACAGCCAAGGTACATTGGACCTCGCATCTCCGACATCACACAACTCCTCCACGCAGTACTAACATCGACGTCCTTGAACAAGGAACTGCACCGATCCTCCTCAGCATTACACACCTCAATGTGACAAGATCACATGCAAGGCTTCTGGCATGAACCAGTATCCGGCACAGGACATGCACTCGTCGACCTCGCTGGAGTTGCAAGAGTGAAAGCACATGGAGAAATTGCCATCAAGGGCCTCACCAACTACGTCTACGATGATGACCACAGCATCAGATTTCCCTCCGGGGATATCTCCAAGAGTGAAACTGTTTGTGCATCTAAATCATCCGAGACGAAGGAGGACCTAGCAACTCTTAAAATCATTGGGTCTCAAAAGCAGGACCATTGGATCCTTGACAAGAAGAACAAGCGGCTCATCCGTTCGAATACCTGGGAAGCCTGGTCGAGGGAGCAGCAGCCCTCGCGCCCACGGTGGGTGAGGTTGCTGGGACGTTGGCTGCCACGGAGCAGCCGCAACGGCGGGACTGGCCGTGGGGCTTGCGGGCGGCTCTGCGCGTCACGCCTCGCAAGGCGCTGTTCACACCAAATGGAGCCAAGGAATGTCCAATCAATCCTGATAACATCAGCCGAGAGCGTACCACGGAAATCATTGATGCATCCGAAGGTGGAGATCCAGACATCCTAGAAGACAATTGGAGACTTACATGGCAGGCAAACAAACCAATGATTAACCTGTGGATAGGTAAGACCCTTTTCACCTTCACGGACAATTCGCCTCAGGACGAAGAAGCAGGTTCAGGATCGGCAGCAGACAGGATCATCGACAAGAAGGGCCGGTCGACCATCGAGCCAGATCCTTTCGCACCATCCTCAGATGAACCTACATCGCTTCCGATTGCCTTAGGCAAAATCCACAAGCGATTGTCAATTCCCGAAGAGTTGAAGAAGCTCCACCTCCAGCATCATCACATGACAACAGATCAATTTCGATTCAGAACCCGTTCGCTTCACTTGCCAAAATCAACAATCGATCTATTTGACAAAATCCGAAGTGAATGTGAAGTTTGCCAAGCGGCAAAACAAGCACCATCACGAAGCAAGACGAGTGGACTTAGAGCGGACACCTTCGGTGACATGACATTCATTGATCACTGTCAAGTTCCTCTTGGAACAGGAGAACATATCATTGTTTTTGTCATCCTGGCTGAAGCAACAACATTGCTCACTGCAGAGGCAGTGACAACTACGCAAGAAGTCGAAAACATCACTGTCCTCAGGAACTATGTTGACCAGTACCACTTGCAGCCCAAATCAGTTGTCGCAGATCAAGCCTTCATGACGGAGACATGGGAACATTTCTATCAATCCCTTGACATCACACCGATATCCTTGGGACGAAACACACCATGGCCAAATCGAGCTGAAGCTGCAGTTCGACTCCTGAAGGCACAACTCAAGATCATGCTAAGTTCCATCAAGGCAGGCGCAGCACCTGCAACACTGAAGAAAGTGACATATAGACAGCTGGTGAAGGCAGCTGCAACTGTCAGGAATCAGACTGTCACCTATGGGGGTGTAACACCATTGGAACTCGCATTCGGAAGACGACCAGCAGATCTCATCCAACTCGATGTAGCAACACCAACTCAGTTGACGATTGACAGGAATGAGGAAGAGCTGACAGCCATCCAGATCAAGCAGCTGTCTAAGCAAGCGTTCCAAGAAGCACGTCAATCCGAAGACATGAGTTCTAAGCCTCTTCAGGTGAAGGACAAGGTATATTTCTGGCAGGAAGACAAATCCAAGATCCGTTCCGATGGAAGCAAGGGAGGAATATGGCTAAAAGGAAAAGTCATTTCCATCGAAGGAGCAATGGTAGGACTTGATCTTGGGACTCGACTCATCAAGGTTAACATGACGAAGGTCAGAAAGGATGAAACCATCCCTCCAATGAAACCTGGAATTGATGTTCTCTTGCCAGAAGAGCGAGAATCCTTGCAGAAAGAGCAAGCCGGCTCCTCAGCCGATTCCAAGAAGAAGGAGTCATCCGCACCAGCTCCTAAGCCAAAATCGTCAGTGCCATTACGCATCGCGGGAAAGACAACTCCCAAACCTGCAGCACCTCATCCGGCAGAGAACATGTTCGTCGAGGACCTCACATCCGTTCCTGAACAAGCACATTGGAATTGTGTACGTAAAGGAAAGATCCACGTTCTCGAGATCTTTGCAGGAAGTGCCAGATTCAGTCAATTGACATCCGCACCGGATTCGACGTAATGACATCCAAAGGACGACACATGGTCATGGAGATCATCAAGGAGCAAGCATGGCACCGGTCTGTGGACCGTGGTCAAATATGCAGAACACCCAAGACCAACAGAGAGTCTGGGAAAAGCGGAAACGCTATCTTCCCATGGTTGAGTTTGTGGCATCCATTGCGCGATATCAGTTGAAGCACGGAAGATACTTCATCATTGAAAATCCTCAGACATCCAAGATATGGTGTCTGAACTGTATGCAGCAACTATTTTCAGATCCATCCGTGACCTGGGGAGATTTCCATTTCTGCGCATATGGACTGAAAGATCCTGAATCCGGACTCAGAAGTCTCAAGCCCACGAGCTTGATGCACTGTTTACCTCCCGAGGTAATGAGACCAATCTTCAGAAAGTGTAAAATTTTACCAGCTCAGCCAAACACGAACATCAACCCCTAGAGGGAAATGCTGGTACTTTCGGAAGCAGGACCAAGCTGGCACAGGTGTATCCTTACCAGTTCTGTCAGGATCTCGCGCACATCCTCCTGCGACACTTGAAGGTGAAACCACTTGACAACGAGGTGTGCCTCTTGGAGGACCTTTTCGAACCATTCACCATCAAGCAAGTTGACATCCTAAGAAAGGAGATGGAAGCCATTGACAAAGAGTTCAACATGACCAGCAGTCTTGCGGTCAGACTTCAAGATCTCCCGTTCAACAAGGACGTTCAACCGTTGGTCATCCAAGATCCGCTAGTCCAAAAGTTTCAGAAGACGATGAAGCAGCACCCTCCGGGGACTGAAATCGATATGTTTAAACAAGATCCTAATGACTGGCGATGTCAGAACATGTGGAATGGTTGCAAGAAGCTGAGACAATTGTGCATCTCATCCACTCAGTGTGATGCATGCACAGCATACGTCCACACCATCGGCATTAACATGCCAATTACGTCACCTCCGGACGATGCGATTATATCCTTCTGGCAACCTGATCAGCTGAATAGAATTTGGGTCTTGCCTGCATCCAAATGCAATTGGGAGGATTATGATCCGAAGACTTGGCACGCAGTGATGTTTTCATTTGTTCATCAGTCATTCTCAGATGCGCCGGCTATCAAGCCGATGCCCGTCGAGACGGATCCAACAGATCCAACGGATGAACCACACAGCAGCCACCTGGTCAACCGGACCATCCCATGCCTGATCCAAGACCTCCAACTCCACCGGACGAGAACATGTTAGATCCGCTGCAAACGTTTGGGATTTTCCTTTGTCATGTCCGCTCTTTCCTTTGCCATTCTCATAGGATGGATAACCCTTGTTTCCATCATAGGGATATTGGAATTTGGATTTTCCTTTCTTTCCCTTCTTTCCTTTGCCTTTTCCCCAATATGCCTGGTCGTAGGGATCATAATTTTCATTGGCCATATTGGCCTTCCCGCCAGAACCGCTTTTTCGAAAGGGTTTGAAGCCACCTTGTTGGTGACTGCCCTTTTTGTTTCCTGATTTTCCTTTTCCCTTTCTCTTTTTGAATCTGAAATTCCGCCCTGACACTTTTCTTGCTATGAACGCATCGTTCTCTTTGAGGACCCAGAATGTCTCTTCATCGTTGTTTGACATGAATCCTTCAAGTCCATCTTCATCTTCAACCCAAAAGCCTTCTTCTCCTTCGTATTCGCCTTGTTCGAGGATGAAGAATGTGTTGCTTCGTTTGCCTCCTTGAGGTCGAATGGATGGATCTTGGATGGATGTCCTGGTCGTGATGAAGAGTTCATGGTAATGCGTCTTCAGCATCTCATAGGAGTAGCGCTCGAGTGAAATGTTTCTCAGTGACATGGCACTGGTCAGTCTTTCTCTCTGCTGCATTCCCGTGATATACTGTCTGAGGACTGTCGGATCATCCTCATTTAGCAGGACTGGCGGCGGTGCTCAAGTACCGGCTGCTTGCTGATGTCGAGCAATTGTTCTGTTGTTTGCGTCCTGTACGGACTGTCGAAATGATGGGGACTGTGCCGTGAAGACGGGCATCAAGTCCATCCATGCTGCCTTCAATCTCATGAGAAAGATTTCGAATTTGATGTAAAAATGAGGAACTCTTGGTTCTGCCTTCTGTGATTGAAGAAACTGAGGAGCCTGTACAGACACACGTTGGTCGCACCCTTCAGGAAGTACTTCTTCAGCATGTTCTTGAAATAGTTGACTCCTTCATCAGGATCTTGCAAAAGGTCATTTTGGAGGACTGCCTTGTACATGTAAGCATCTCCTGTGAGTCTGCTTTTGAGGAGGGGTCCTCTCTTGGGTGCTTCCACCGTGGTGATTGTCACCCAGTCGTCCACGAGTTCTTCATACCTGAACCAGCTGACTTTTCCGTCGTACGATGGCAGCTGCTTGGCGGTCATCGATAAGTTGAGTGTTTCCTCCGCATAGCCGGCCTCCATAATGCCTTCTCCATCGGATGACATTTTTCCTTGGATCTCTGCGGAAAACCTGCTCCGCTACCACAAATTGAGGCCCACTGCCGGGGATACCTATCCCAGAGGTCGTTTATGCGGTCCTGTTCCGGAGAGAGTCCAATATGCCAATATGGATGATTGGAGGATGGATTGTCCCTGGTGGATTGTCTTGTTGTATATTGTCACGCAATCATGAGTATTGCTATGGTGCAGAAGGGCCTTGAGCCAAATGGTTGCGGGCGATCAACATTGGTCAAAAACAGACACAAGGCAGGGGGGGGGAGGTCAGTTTACAATTCTAGCACTAAAACACAAACAAGACTACATACAAGAATATCCACAAGACACGCCGGCAGAGCCGGCGGATTGTCTCTCCAATTTGGCCCCCCCTAGGCTTCAACGGCTCAGCTCCTGCGCACACGTGCGCCTCCGAGAGGGCCCAGGGTCTGAAAGCGTGACAAGCTGTAGACGCGCCGGCAAGCGGGGGTCGTAAACCACGTTTCCTGCCCAGCCCTCAACTTGGGCGCGCCTGTCTCGCTGACGTCTTCGCACTTAAAGAAGAGGCAGAGGTGACATAGTGCCCCAGAAGACGGCGGTGTCAGCAGCTTCCAGACAAGGCGGGTGCTTCCCCTGAATCGGATCACCACCAACTTGTCGTCGCAGTGCCACGCTGAGAGGACGCAGCCCATCAAGCAAACTGAGCAGCCGGTCCCCTGTGACCACTCGCTTCTCCGCCCAAGCCTGAAGTTGATCCACGCCGCCCCGTGGCGCTCGTGGGCTCTGAGGATACACGCATGGAGCCCCCGCAATAAGCGTGCTGAATCCTGGCAAACAAGCTGTTTTTTGCTCAGAGCAATCGGAGCTTGCCTTTGAGCTGATTCATCAAGGGACTTTGCCGCCCAGCAGTCCCAGCATCAGCGCTTCCCACATCATTCGAAGAGGGGCCGGGCTTTCAGAAGTTGCGACGCTTTATGCGATTTAGATACTTCGTTGCAAAGAAGGCTGCCTTCTTGGTGCTCACGCAGACATGTTCGTGCGCGTGGCGAAGCGGCGAGTTGCTGGCTCTCAGAGGCGGTGACCGCAGCTGTCCATGGAACGAATTCGCGCCAACGGCCTTACCTCGGCCAGGCTCTTTTCCCGGATGCTGATGTAGCGGACGTGGGCGTGCAGCGCTTTTCCTTGCTTGCTTTTTCCCGCGCTGCAGCCCAAGCGGCCTTCCTTGGCTTCCTTGTGACAAACCAGCTAGCCCTTGTTCGCGCTTCTTGGCCCTACGCATCGCCAGCTTTTCGAGCAATGAAGTCTAGCTGAAAGCCGCCCTGACGAATTAGCTAATTCGCCGGCCGTCGCTTGATCTAACCACCGGCATCACCGGCATCAACAGCGACGGCCGTCCGCCTGACGAATTAGCTAATTTGTCAGAGCAAATATCAGCTGCACTTCATTGCTGGTGACGCTGGCGATGCCAATGATGCAGCCTGTAGATTGAGCGTGACGAAGTAGCTAATTCGCCGGAGCGAGCTTGTAATGCTGGCAATGCTGGCGATGCCAGTGCAGTCCGTAGATCGAGGCGACGGCTGTCCGCGACAAATTAGCTAAGTCGTTCAGAGCAAATGTCA
This sequence comes from Effrenium voratum, assembly GCA_963377175.1. Taxonomy (NCBI): domain Eukaryota; class Dinophyceae; order Suessiales; family Symbiodiniaceae; genus Effrenium; species Effrenium voratum. The sequence goes on along the minus strand of CAUJNA010003732.1, from coordinate 239,895 downwards.
GCTGCACTTCATTGCTGGTAATGCTGGGGATGCTGGCAATGCCGGCTACGCATGCAGAAGACCAACACCCGCAACAAATTGGCTCATTCGTCAGAGCGAATATCAGCTAGACTTCATTGCTGGCAATGCTGGTGATGCTGGCGACGCCAGTGAGCGCGTATTGCTAGTAATGCGTTAAAAAGCCCCACTTCACAAAAATCATCAGCCAGACAAGTAGGCCAGCGCCAGGCCCTGAAACAGACCCAGCTGCTCAAAATAAACGCCGCGCAAAATAAAAGCCCTACCTAAAACAAAATTCCAGTTCACGAAAATCATCAGCCTGACAGGCCAGGCCCGAAACCAACAAAAAGTGCAAGCGAAACAAGCACAGCCCCACACAACAAGCAACTTGATAAAGAGCAGCAGCTCGACCAAGCAGTATGTATACAGACAACAAGCGAATTAGAAGCTCTACAGAAAACATCCCACTCCACGAAAGCCGCAGCCCGGCCCAGCAGGCCAGTGAACAAAACAAAACGGCAGCCGCAGCCAAGGGGGCTCGAAGGGGCGACCGTCGAGGGGGTCGGGCTGCCAGCAGGGTTGTGGTCCGACCGCCTACGAGCTGACAGGGGTCGGGGCGCCGGCGGGGTCTGACGGGGTCGGCGGGCGCTTTGGAAATATTAGATCAAAAGCAAGAGAGACGTCAAACTTGTTCCTTGGTCTCCCGACCCTTTCGTCTCCTGATGTTTGGGGCAAAACCGGCAAAAGCGGGGTTCTATGTATGTTTCGGGGGGTCTGCTACGATTGTGGGCGCAGGTCAAATGTATACGCGGGGGTCCCCACTCCCCCCTTCATAGGGGTCCCTCAACATAAGGAGCATGTTGTCGCAAGACCACTTGAACAATTTCCAGGACCAATATCGCTCTGACCAGATTCCACCAACGGTGACAAGTTTGACGAAAGAGCAGGAGGGGCGATTGAGGCTCAACTGCAATCGGCGAGCCCAGACTGCGGCAGGCAGTAAATCAGGTTTCAGCTCCAATAAACATTCAACCTGATGATTATATAGCTTTTGTTTGGTCAACGAATATTCCATCAATGTGTCATTAGTTTTAAGCTGGTTTGCTATTTCCCGCTTTTCATGTCTCTATTTGGCTTGTGTTTGATGATTCCTACCCATGTAAGGCCTTTTTACCAGTAGAGTCGGCAAAGCTGGTTGGCGGAAGTTTCCGAAAAATAAGAACGATAGTTCTCTAGTCCTTTCCCTGCTTTTCTCTCTTGGTCTCCTTCTGTTCCCTTTTCCTCTCAACTCCTTCTTCTCGCTCTCTTTCGGTTTCTTTCCTGCTTTTCCTCTTTTTGTTTCTTCCATCCTCTTTCTCTTTTCTTGCCTTGTCTTCCAGGCATGCCTGTGGTTTTGGCTGCACGCCTGTGCCCAACCCTCCCCGTTGTCGGCGAGCCCTTTTTCTCTCTCAAGCAGCACGGGTGCCGCACAGTACCTCCAAAGGCCCAAGACAGGCGACGCAACAACTCACGGCCCAAACAACGAACGCGCAGGCAAATGTTGCAGCCGCGGGCAGCCTTCTTATCCACGGCCTGCAATGGCACGCCACCGCGTCGCAATCACAGGGCTTGCTTTACTTGAGACAGTGGCGGCGAGCAAGCCGTCACTCAGGCGCTTCGTCAAGCTGCAACTGGCGCCTTGCCTGAAACGCGACATTGTCCAAAGGCTGTTGGCGCGCAACCGAAAATCTGCCCAAAGCAAAGCAGCCAGGGATGATGGGTCATAGAACATAATGGGAACACCGTGCTTCTTCTCGTTGCGACGTGTGACGGCTGGGAGAAGCTCTGTTGTTGCAGCCGCAGATCTTTCCCGTCCACCAGCCGTGGCCGGCGTCGTCGACCAACGCGCCAGCAAGCAAATGCTGGGGCACCCTTGAGACGAGTAGAAGAGGAAGCTGCAGGAGTTGAGCTGCAAGGTTTTCATCGCCACCAACCAGGCAAAAGCTCCGATCCGCAAACTCCTCCCTCCTTGCAGTGCTCGGCTTGGCTCGCGAGCGTCCCAAGTGTTGGAATGATCACTGCGCAACCTGAACCAGCACTGGGTCTCCATTGGTCTCGTCGACGTTCATGAGAATCATGAGAGGGCATCGCGTTGTTGTCGCATGTGTCCAGCATCATATTGCAAAACATGCTGTTGCGGTCGATGATGTTCTGATGTGTGCCCTCCGCGAGTGGGAAGGAACAAGACAGTTGATGGCAACACCAACCAATTGAACCAGGGTGGGTTGTCAGGGTTGTAAGGCAGTGTGGGATCTGCCCGGTTGCTCAGCCGAACACTTCTCCCTTTGTGTCTTGAGCCAATATGTGCGCGCCAGGAATCAGCACGACAACACGGAGTTAGGGACCAAAACCAGGAAACAAGGCTGCAAGTTACGGATATTTGGTCGCTCACCATGGCTATGTCATTCGACTACTGCAACGCTCTACGCTAGTTTCATCGACTCGTGAAACCCCCAGGGTAAGACACCGAGACTGCTACACTTCTTTTTTTCGAAAGCAGCGCGACCAGCGCGCAGCCTTTTGCTACAGCATGGTCTGAAGGTCTTCATGCGCCCAAAGAGGTCCTGCGTGCCGCCTTGGCGCTGCAGCCAGGTGAGCCGGTTGCTTCCATCGACGTCGCGCGTCGCGATTCGTGCTCGAAAGCCCATGCGCTGCCTTATCGCGCGCCCGGCCCGCAACACGTTGCAGGCTGCGTGGAAGAAATGACCTCGAAGCGATCGCTGGGATCGTTCCCGAAGAACCGGAGGTTGGGGTCGCTGATACAAGGGGCTGACCCTGGCAAGAAAGGTTCTATCCGGTAAGAACGATGGGTTCAAACTACTCAAAGCTACACGACCATCGTGCTTCACCCCTGACGGTTCGGTAACAAGAGAGGCAGCGAGGATGAAGTTGAAAATGCGCCAAATGCCACCGTGCTCAAAGAAGGATGGAGGGGCGACCGTGCCTGGAATGTACGTCGTGATGCACGTAGAACGCAGGTACGTGCGGCGCCGGCCTTGTTAGCGCAAATGCTTATGGAGGTGCCTCTGCCCCTGCATACTCATTGTCAACAGTGCAAACATGACCCTGGCATGGTTATCAGGGTTCCCCCACACA
>CAUJNA010003732.1:224260-231760 GCA_963377175.1 Effrenium voratum | reverse complement strand
TCAACGCTCACGCAGCACACATCAACACGCCCGCATGTACGCGCACGCGCACTCGCCCGCACACGGGCACGCCACAAGCGCACGCGCGCAGGCACACTCATAGGCACGCGCAAATGCACACACGCACAAAAACACGCACACATACACAAACAGACAAACAGCACACACACACACACGCACACCCAAAAGGCAGCTTAAGCGGAAGGCTGCAAAAGCCCGTGTAGCGGTGCGCAACCAAGCTTTTGACAGATGATTCTCTTTGGATGACAGCTCAACAGCCCGTGGCCTTTCCGCGACAGCGGCCTGCGGGCTGAGACATGGCTGAGACAATGTGTTTTCGCATGCGCTTGCCGCATGAAACTTTTCTCACCAAGTTGCAGACGCACTTTGAGCCCGTAAAGTGTTTGAACAGCCAGGTTGCCTGAAGTGCCAGGGTACACAACCCGCTTCTGATTCTGAGTGGCAGATCGCAGGTTTCGTGAACCCTTGCTTCAATTAGCTAGTGGCCCGAAGAGAGTGCAAACACACACACACACACACGCAATATGCAAAATGTCAGCAAACATAAAAAATAACTTAGGAATCGTAGGAGGGGTCATCAAGTATTATTTTGCACTCATACGCATGCATCCAGGTGGAAGTGGAACTCTCGCAGCACGGAAATACCAGGCAGGCGCAGATTTGTTTGGGCTGCGCAGTGCAGCGTGTGATGACGCGAAGCAGTGGCAGTCTTGTTGGCTGGTGTCCTATGTATGTCCCGCATTCACCGCTGACCATGCTACTGCTTGGCGGCCCGCTTGCGCCGGGGCAGCAGTCCAAAGCACAGGCGTACTGGTCCCAGGAGCAGCGGTGCTCTCTCAGCCTCCAAATGTTCTTGTTGAAAGTACTATTCTAGAGGGCAAGACATGATGTTGAAGGCGGCCAAAACGGGACATGCAAGCTTGGTGGTGGGCTTGCTTTGCAAGCAACAAAAGAGAGAAGGTGGCCGAGACAAGACGTGAGGTGCCTTGTTTTTTTTGAGGGAAGACAATGGTTCCTTTCCGAATGTTTGGCCAGGAGTTTGCAGAAAAGTCGATATGGTGGCACTTGAGGAGCCAACGTCCAGACTACTACCACCCAGATGAGGTGGTGATTGTTCCCAAGCTGCCGCTGTCCCAAAATGGCAAGATCCAAGTCTCGGCATTGCGCTGCATGGTGCCTGTGCGTACGCCGGAAGTGCCCCAAGAAGTTCTGCCAGTTGCAGAGCACGCAATCATTAGCTGGCTGCTGTCTGAGTGCAGGCGAGCGAGACATGCAAAGTCGAGGGTCAATGTTATGCAATCTTCAAGATGTAAGGTTAGCTTTGCGTCTTCTCTCGAGCTCGCTTTCCTCCTTGCTGCCCTGCCGCAAGGACCATGGGCGTCGACATACCTGACGCACACTCGAATCTAATCCAGTATGGATTGAAGAGTGCGGCCGCCACGAATTTGGCGTCTGCAGCCTCGAAACATTTCAAAGTGAAGATTCTTGCCACTCACGTCTACATCCATTACACCATCGCAAACCTTGGCCGCTTTCTCGCTGGCAAACTCGAGGCGCGCAGCCCAGTTTGTTTCGGCAAGTCACCAGAGGTCAAAGAGATGCTCTACTTGACACCAGACAGAGCTCCTGCTGCGATCTGCAGCATGGGGGTCATATCTGGGCGCTGCCGTTCCTGGCAGACCTTCTGGCAGCATCTCTTTCAAGGCATTGATCAGGTTTGTCGAGCCCCATCGCCGCGATTGTCTTTGGGCTTGCTATCGAGAGAAGCGGGGTTGCTAGGCTGCGAACACCTTGCGACTGAATGCTCGACGTTTGCACGTGTGTGAGGTTGCTCACTTGCATGTTTGCGTGTTTTTTCGTTGTGTGTTATTTGCTTGCTGGCGTGCTTGCTTGCTTGCTTGTGTGTGTGTGTGTGGGTGCGTGCGTGCGTGGGTGGGTGCGTGCGTGCGTGCGTGCTTGCTTGCTTGCTTGCTCGCTTGCTTGCTTGCAGCTTGCTGGTTTGCAGTGGGTGTGTGTGTGTATCAACGTATGTATATATATATATATTATATATATATATATATATTATTGGGTATGTATAGGTTTGTATATGTATGTGCCTTTGCGTGTTTGTGTGCCTCTCTGTGGTTTTGTGTCTCTGTGCCCGTGTGCTGTTGACTGTGGTGAGCGTGAGAATGAATTGACTAAGGACAGAATACTAATAGGATGTATGCTGAAAAGAGAATGCACATAGGTTTGTTTAACAGACGGTTTTGATAGTTGGAATTCGTATTTCAAGTTAGATGGTCAACAGGATGTTTTTGCATGATGATTTATTCAATTTCTCATTAGAATCTAAATGGAATGCAAAAGTGGACAGCACCTACGTAGTATAATGTCTAGACTTAAAGATGATTTGAATAGGGTTTCCATTTTGAAGAGTATTGCTAATTACTTTCGCGGGATATGGTTTCTTCACTTTCTATTTAGAGTTAGCTGGAATCTAGTAAGGAAAACAATCTAAGTATAATGTCTAATTTTAAGGATTGTTGAATCGGATTTCCTTTTCAAAGAAAACACATAATTGGAATTGTTATTCCCAATTAGACTTGAAGAGGAATTCCTTGCTTAGGGTGAGCTGATGCTGGTCAAGTTGCATGGGGCATCCAAATAAGACAACTGTATTTCATCTCCAAAATGGCCCTCAAACAGCAAAAAGGTAGATTCATGGGGGGGGTGCATGTGTGTATCTATGTATCTGTATATGTTGTGTTTGTTTGTGTTTCTGCAGGTTTGTACGTCCGTTGCATGGTTTTTGCGTGCATGCGTGTGTGTGTGTGTGTGTGTTCTCCATGAAGTACCGTACTTTGAGCTGCTTGACAGACACACTCTGGCAGGCTGTTTGTCGGGGACAGAATTGCCATCATGTTGGGTTCAAAAAGGTGACACGCTGGGTGGCCTGAGGTTTATTGATGATATCGAGTCTTTCGACTTCGCATTCTTTGCGGACATGCTTTCTTGGAGTGAGGCATGCCACATGGATCCCCAGCAGCGTCTCTTGCTGGAACTTTTCGGGGGGGAGGCGCCCCAGCCGGGAGATGCGGCGGTTTGTGTCGGCACCATGACCCTGGCGGTGGAGTGCAATGACCTGACATCCCGTGCTCCCAGCATTTTGTCCAACCGTTTGTCCTACGTCTTTGACCTCATTGGCCCATCATACACTTGCGATACTGCTTGCGCCTCTTCCCTCAATGCGCTCCAAGGCAGGGCAGCTTCCGAGAGGCACTCCGACGAAATTCTATTCTCATGGCACCTAAACAATTGAAACATCCTCCAGTATTTTGTGCTTACTGTTGCTGGCTTGCGCTTTTGAGGTAACATACCAACTATGAGGCACAAAAGGAGGTCGCTCTTGTAAGGAAAACATAGGACCTCAGTGTCGGCATGGATGAACTCTTCCTTGCGCAATCTGAGCTCATTCAACTGACATGGGATTGTCGCATTGCAAAGTGCCGTTTGGGCAGGGTGGCTTTGTGGGAGTGGCTTTGTGGGAGGCCCTTTCCTATGAATCGGGGATCTGCGAGGGGCTCTGGAGCAGGCTCCAGAGCCTTGTCCTATGTGTTCGCCTAGTCCAAGGATAAGTAAGGTCCCCAACGTTCAGGCGCTGCGCGCGAGCTGGGGGAAGGCTGCAGCAGGGCGTATGCGGCCGGTTGCAGCGTCATTTCCGAGCCACGCAGTTTCAAGGCCCGTCGGAATCAATGACGCCTGAATCTGAGACTCGGCCTTGCCTCAACCTGCCCAAGGGTTTTGAGGGTTCAAGCTGTGAACCGGTATTGAAAGGCACGCAACCTGTCGAACCCTTTCAGGCGGCCGAGGCGATGCATCATTTGCTTTCTCCCAAAGACCGGTGCAAGACCTTCGATGCCTCAGCGGACGGAATTGCACGAGGCCATGTCACACTCTGCCTGAATTGCAAGCAGTGGCGAGGCTTTGGCCAGGTTGTAGGTGCTACGCATAGTTTACATTTTATCGTTGCTTACCTCTAGGGGCTGCATGAAGCCAGCTGGGGCGGGGAACGCAGAGGTGGGGCTCGTTTGGGATGTCATTTGGGCATGGAAGGTGGGGCTTGTTGATTGTGCACTGTGGAAGGGTGCTACAACCCTAAAGCCGCATAGAGCAGCCTTCAGTCCTTTCCTCTGCTGTTTGCGAAGGCGAAGCTGTGGGATTGTTGTGCCTCCAGAAGACCTTCGACAATGTTTGCGGCAGCCTGCTTGCCGTGTCCACTGGACACAACGGCCGCACAGCTGTCCTGACCACGCCCTCCGCAGACGCCCAGAGGCCCGGGCACCAATAAGCTTCGTCACAGCCCTTCACTTGCCTCAAGGGAATTTTCGATACTCCGATGCCTCCCCCAGAAAAACATAGAAAAACGGGTTTAGGTGACGTTTTGGCTCAGGTCAGTGATTCTCAGAGCCCAAGAGAAGGCCGGCTTGTCTCCCAGCCAGATCGATCTTCTAGAGGCTCATGGGACAGGAACCCGCATTGGCCCGGCCCTGAGATAGAATCCGAACTCAAAGGGTGCCTTCATGTCAGCAACCTGAATTCAAGACATTTCAAGACATTTCAGAAGTTTGCAGTGACAGATTCGTGAAAGGGTAAGACTGGATTGTCGAAATCCGTGCCGGCCACGAATCGTTTGCGAGGTGATTTGATGGAGCTTCAGGGCCTGCACGTGGTCTTTGGCCAAGACCGCACGGCTCCGCTGGTGCTGGGGGCGCTAAAGACGCAGATCGGGCACAGCGAGGGGGCGGCTGGGGTGATGTCCGTCATCAAAGCCCTGCTGAGCAGTGAGAAGCGCTGCATGCCCAGGAACTTGCACTTTGAACAGCTGGTGGAGGTTGACTTTGACATGAGCTGGGCTGGGATTCCAAGCACCTGCGTTGAGCTCCCGAAGCATGGAGCACACTTCGGCATCTCCAGTTTCGGCTTTGGAGGAGCGCTTTGTCATGCCATTGTAGCTGGCGCGGGTGAGCGGCTTTCGGAAGTCACACAGCCAGTTGAACCCCAGCATCAGCGCCAGCAGCTGTACCAGCAGCACCTGCTCTTGGGACAGCAGTTGCAAAGCGACCCAGGACAGTTCCACTTTTTGTCCGGCATCGATTCAGACGCCCACCGTTTCTGGGACCACATAGTGGATGGCGTGCCGGTATTTCCGGCCGAGGCCTCCCTGGAAATGATGTTTGCCCTGGCCAGGCTCCTGCGGCTACCGCTCTGCCTCCAAAAGGTGCGCTTCATTCAGCTCTTGGCCTTGACGGAGCCAAGGGAGTTGCACACGGCAGCTTCCTTCTCCGGGTCTGACCTCCATGTGACCATCCGAGCCATGGAGAAGCCGCTGGCCACTGGCATTGTCGCCAGTCCGGACCCAACACAGGAAGCCTCCAGGAAGTTGCCCTTACAGCCCCCCAAAGAGTTTACACCCGCGCAAATATACAGCACCTGGCCCAGCTACGGAGTATCCTTCCGGCTCATCGAAAGGCTTCAGCTTTTTGAAACCTGTTCCTGGGCAGTGCTTCGTCCCCCAGCGGACCATGCCTCTCGCACAACTCCCACTGGTTTGTTGGATGCTGTTCTCCAGGTGCTTGCTTTCTCAATGTTGACTGCGTATGAAGCTCTCCAAGCGCATGCGGTTTGGGTGCCAACGCAGGTTGGCAGTGTCAATCTGCTTCGGGTGCTCTCTGCCCAAAGCTACAAAGCATATGCCTGGTGGGAGGACATCAACTCGGACATGCCAGATTTGCTGGTGGGGCATGTGGAGCTTCTATCAGAGGGGACTTGCGTCGCCACGCTGCGCAATTGCCACTTCCGGAGGCGAGACCCACATGTGTCTTCGAAGCCTCCGGCCGATCTTCAAGCTTTGACCCTCAAGTGGAAGGAACTGAAGAAGCCGATTCCAGCTGAGGAGCTGAGCACGTTGGCGACCCTACGCCTGACTTATATGCCCGGAAGGCAGAGCCAGCTAGTTTTTCAGGGTAAGCAGGCTGCCTTCGCAGGAATGGATGGCATGGGCATGGAGGAGACCCAGATGCTGGCAAGGGTGATCAATGCACTCAAGGACACGCCCGTTGTCGTTCGATATATTTGGCCAGCTCCAAGGGCAGCTGCACAGGCCCAATCAGATGCTGACCTGATCGAGGAGTCAGAAACCATTTGCAAACAGATGCTGCACGTCATGCAGCAGCTCGAAAAATGTGATGTGAATATCCATAAGCTTCTGGTGGTGACGCAAGGTGCAATCCCAGTGGGCAATGGTCCAGTCAACCTTGCACAGAGCGTGCTGAGCGGCATGTGTCGCGGGCTCCAAAGTGAGAAGCTGCGCTGGAACGTGACCCACGTGGATGTTGATTCCGGAGCTGAGGAGTGGAGCCACTTTGGTGAGCCCGTGATCGCTGCGCGTGGCGGCCTGGCTTTGGGGCTTCGATTGGAGCGGGTTGACCAACCAGATGCCGCCTTCCGACCCCGTGAAAATGACCACTTCTTGATCACAGGTGGCCTGGGAGGCGCGGGGAGTTGTCTTTATTTTGTTGTGTGTGATGGTAAGTGCAAGTCAGTCCCCTATTGCGGCCTGGCCGCTCGTGTTGCCCGTTTGCCATTGCATGCTCCGTTGGATCTACTTGCTGATGACCAGCTGGCTTGCACTCGCGACTGTCCCTGCCTCACTTGCAATCGTGATGTCAGCAACTGACAATATTACTGCGGGGCACCCCTTTCATAATGTATGCCCAGTGAGTGGGGGGGAGGGGAATGTATGGAATACATTTTCCGTGTTTGCCACCCCAAGAGGCTTCAGCGCTTGGCTTTCTCTGTGCCAAGGCTGAGAACTTAGAAAAACGGCCACAGCGTTGTGATAGGTTGGTGCAAGTGTAGGTGTGGGTGCAAAGGGACCTGGAAAGGTCTGCGAGTTTTAGGCTCAGTGTTGGGATGCTTTCCAATTTGGTGTTGCGCATTGCCCCGCGATTCTAGAGGCCCATCTGCCAGCAATCCACTGCACGCATTCTCTGATTTTTCACTTTTAATAGTAAATCAATGAGAACAAGTTTTTGTTTGATCCCATTTAATAAGTTTTTTTTGATCTTCAGAAATAAGTTTTGTTTGAAAAGTTGCTTTTGATCCCTCACCCCGGGGACAACCCCCGTAAAGTGAATTGCCGCAGTCATTGTTTTAAGCTTTTTTGTTTTGAGAGCTCCCGGAGGTGTTTTTGTGTGTTTTTGTCCAACCCGAACGGTGCTCCCAGGTACCGCCCCGGCCTTGCTTCGGGCTGTTTTCGGTTTCTGGGTTTTGCACGTTTGCGCCGGTTTGGATGGTGCATGATGGTGCGGAGACGCGGGGACGGGATTCCTGTGTCTGTGATGCCGCTTTTTAGCACCAGGCAAGCAATCGAAAAAGCGGGCGCACGGACAGGCACATAGGCAGGCGGCAGGCAGGCAGGCAGGCAGGCCGCTA
>CAUJNA010003732.1:214260-221760 GCA_963377175.1 Effrenium voratum | reverse complement strand
GATGATGATGACCACGAGGATGATGGTAGGATGATGACTGTCATGATAATTATCATCGTAGCATCATCTGCATTAACAATGCTGCCATGAGGATCAATGATGATAAGGATGATGACTGTGATGATCAGGGTGATGACTGTGATGATAACTATTATCGTAGCATCCTCTGCGTTGACGACTGTGATGACAACTATCATCGTAGCATCCTCTGCATTACCAATGCTGCCTAGCGCCACAATTGAAATGTAGACAGTAGTAAGAAACAAGAAAGAAGCAAGATGACCACAATGACTGTGATGATAACTATCGTAGCATCGTCTGCGTCATAAGAGATGGTGACGATGAGGGTGATGACTATGATGATAAGGATGATGACTGTGACCAATGCTGCCGATGACCATGAGGATGATGATTAGGGTGATGGCTGTGATGATAACTATCATCGTAGCATCCTCTGCATTACCAGTGCTGTCTTAGAAGATGATGAGGATGATGACTGTGACGATAAGGATGCTGCCTGTGATGATAACTATATATCCTCGTAGCATCCTCTGCATGACCAATGCTGCCTAACGCCACAATTGAGATGTCTATAGCCATAAGAAATATGAAAGAAACAAGAAAAGGATGATGATGACCGCAATGATGATGATCAGGATGATGGCTGTGATGATAAGGACTGTGGCGTTAGGCAGCATTGGTCATGCAGAGGATGCTACGATGATAGTTATCATCACAGTCATCATCCTTATCATCATAGTCATCATCCTCATCATCACCATCTCTTTTGAGGCAGCGTTGGCACTGCAGAGGATGCTACATCGTCACAGTAAACAGAAATAAGAAAGAAGCAAGAGTACGATGATGCTGACCACAATGATGATGATCAGGATGATGACTATGATGATAAGGATGACAACTGTGGTGATAGCTATCATCGTAGCATCTTGAGCATTACCAATACTGCCTAACGCCACAATTGAAATGTATATAAGAAAGGGTAGGATGATGACTGTCATGATAACTATCCGACCATGAGGATGTTGACTGTGATGATAAGGATGATGACTGTGATGACAACTATCATCGTAGCATCCTCTGCGTTACCAATGCTGCCTCAGAAGAGAAGATGATGATAAGGATGATGACTGTGATGATAAGGATGATGATTGTGATGATAACTATCATCGTAGCATCCTATGCATTGCCAATGCTGCCTAACGCCACAATTGATTTGTATAAAGTAACAAGAAAAGGGGATAGGATGATGGCTGTGATGATAACTATCATCGTAGCATCGTTTGCATTACCAATGCTGACTGGGATGATGGCTATCATTGTAGCATCCTTTGCATTACCAATGCTGCCTAACACCACAATTGAAGTGTACACAATAAGAAGAAAGAAAAAATGATGATGACCACAATGATGATGATCAGGGTGATGATGATGACCACGAGGATGATAACTATCATCGTAGCATCATCTGCATTACCAATGCTGCCGACCATGATGATAAGGATGATGACTGTGACTACCATCGTAGCACCCTCTGCGTTACCAATGCTGCCTCAGAAGAGATGATGATGATAAGGATGATGACTGTGATGCTAAGGATGATGACTGTGATGATAACTATCATCGTAGACGCCACAATTGAAATGTAAATAGTAATATGAAATAAGAAAGAAACAAGAAAAGGATGATGATGACCACCAGGATGATGGCTATGAGATGACTGTGATGATAACTATCATCGTAGCATCATAAGAGATGATGATGATGAGGATGATGACTATGATGATAACTATCATCGTAGCACCCTCTGCAGCACCAACAATGCCCATCGCCACAATTGAAATGTACATAGTAGTAAGAAATAAGAAAGAAACAAGAAAAGGACGATGATGACCACAATGATAATGTTCAGGATGATGGTGACGAGGATGATGATAAGGAGGATGATTGTCATGATAACTATCATTGTAGCATCTGCATTACCAATGCTCCTTAATAAGAGATGATGATGACCAAGAGGATGATGATCAGGATGATGACTATGATGATAAGGATGATGACTGTGATGATAACTATCATCGTAGCATCCTCTGCATTACCAATGCTGCCTCATAAGAGATGATGGACCTTCCCTTGCGCCTCACCCTTGCAGACAAGGGGTCGGCGGAATTCCGAGGCAGATTTTTGCACCTAACTTGAAAGAGGGCGCCGGTCCAAGGAAGCGCCACGCGTCTTGTTTGGAGCTTGCTAGTCTTGATGAGACCGCCGTCTTCTGGAGCACCATGATGACGTAGAGCGGGAGGACGCTCATCACCTTCCCATCAGCAGCATTTCCCAGCATCATTGGAAGCGGGGCCGGGCTTTTCGAAGTTGCGATGCTTTTTGCGATGCGATTTAGATACTTCGTTGCAAAGCAGGCTGCCTTCTTGGTGCTGATGCCGACACGTTCGCATGTTTTTTCAATTTCGCGTGGCGAGGCTAATTTGTCAGAGCGCTTATCGGCTAAACTTCATTGCTAGTAATGCTGGTGTAGATCGAGGCGACTCGTTTCGTCACTCGTGCTGGCACAGCCTGGATGTGGCGACGGACGGGGCAGGCGTTGAGGCTCCAAGCGGTGTTGCAGACACCCGGCGCGTATCCAAGGTGCAACGACAGGCAAAGTAGTTGGCTTACAAAGGCCCCGCCTGGACAAGCGGAGAAAACCGACTAACCCCACAAAAAGAACGCTGAGAGACCAATTGCCACTAGTGAGAGGAGAACAGAGACTGTCGTGAGCCCGTGTTCCGAAGTGCGCAGCAATTGCGTTGTGAAACTGAGCTGGCCAAGACAAACCAGCGCCTGTTTGTTTGTTTGCTTGCTCCATTTGTTGGTTGCCTTTGATACCAACGCGCAGCATCTCTTTCGCGGTTGATGTTGCCGTGAACTCGCACGGTTGTTTTACGCAGGCTTGGGGCAGACAGTGGCAGCAGCTTTCTGGCAGCAAGGCGTCCGGCGTTTGACATTGCTGACACGCTCCTGGAAACCAGGCTGCGACTTTGAGAGCTTCCCAGGCGCGGTGTAATGGGAACCATCGGGGGTGTCCCAGTTTTCAACACGGACCCTTCATGTTTTTCGGACCCCTTCTGTGTCAAGTGCCCATTCATTTACGAGGGCAGCATTAGACCTCCGTTCGCACGTGGGAGTTGGTCGCTACAACAAAGTGGGCGCGAAGCAGCCTCACTTGGCTCGCACTGGCCAAGGTGCCGAAATTCTTTACTCCGACGTTTGCGACCTGACAGAGCTGCCCAGCAGCATCACAGGGATCATCCACGCTGCTGGCGTTCTGTTCGATGAGCGCTTGGGACAGATGAGCTGGCAGAGCTTCGCCGACGTTTTGCATCCCAAGGCGGGAGTGAGACACGTTGCAAGGCATGTGGCGCGAGCAGTTCTTCTTCTGGAAAACGCTACTTCAAGTGCCATCTGACTTAGGTTCACGGGGCTTGGCACCTTCACCGCCTCTCCAAGACTTTGCCGGACCTCTCGGTCTTCAGCCTTTTCTCATCATCCAGCACAGTGCTTGGATCTTGGGCGGCATAGCATTACCGTTCGAGACGTTTTTGCTTTTAAGCAGCAGACATATTTTTGGGCCTCGCTCTAGCCGGCTACGCCTCTTTAAAGTTCGACCATGTCATGTCATGTCATGTTTTTTGTCTGAGAAACGCATCCTGTGCTATGATATGGCTGGTCAGGTTATGCATGTTGCCCACCCCAGTCCCAGATGATGCAGGGGATGCCAGCTTTCTGGAGGCCCCAGCCCAGAAGGTTCACATGGGGTCTCGCGCGCGCGCGCCAGAGGCCCCAGAACGAGCAGCCGTAAGCCAGCGCGAGCGCGGCGGAAACGCAAACGCAACAACACACAGTTTTTAGTAGCGTTTTGTGGCTGGGGTCGCGCGCCAGAAGCACTGAAAACCAACGGGGAAAAAGCAAGGGCCGCGCAGCACACGAGCCAGCCACAACCAATGCAAAACGGACAGAACAACAGCCCAACGCTCAGTACAGCAGTTTTTGACGGTATTTACGGCGTTTTGTAGAGCGAGGACCCAGCATCGCCGGCATGCCCGGCAGCGCTTAGCACCAAAATGCGCGAAAATGAGCCTTGCTTGTATCTCTCCGGCACCTTCTAAATTATCCCGGCAAGAGACCCCAAATAGTATTGCGTCCAACTTGACGACAGGTGGCCCAGAAGCATAGAAAAACGTTAAGTAAACACTGACGCCTCTCCCACCTGATGAGATCGTAAACACGTCGGTGCCCCTGCTCAAGCGTGGATTCTGATGAGCGTGTTGCGCGCGAAGCTGTGCGTGATGTTGCGCGCGATGTCGCATGACGTTGCGCGCGATGCAGCGCATGATGCTGCGCATGATTTTCTGCAACCTCTCTTGCCAAATCTTTCATGTCCTCTGTTGAAGAACTCTCTTGTCCATATCTGTGAGCAGCTTGGCTGCGCAAGAAGGCTGGCAAATTTAGCTGCGGAAGCTTACTTCGCATACTACCTGGAGCTGCACGAGCGCGTTTCGCGCGCACGTTGCCATTTACGAGTTTGCAGCCGGAGCTGCGGGAATGCACTTAAGTGAATTTCATTCTATTTGAGGGTCAATTCGTTTTATTCGGGGGTTGTGTTGGGGAATTTAATGGGCCCATTCTTGCAGTTTGAGGTCACAGCCATGCCGCCCCATGTAGCCTGTTGGCTTGCAGTGAAGCACATGGAACTGGCAAATACGCGCTTGAAAATGGAGAAAATGATTGAGGTACTTGTCGCTTATATACGGTGTTTCTCCAGCCCGTGCGGCTAGGTCGAGCAAGTTTGGGCACGTAAGGTTGCTTCGGCCCCTAGCGCCTCAACCGGCGAATTACTGCTGCCCAACCAGGCTCTGTGAAGGATATCAGCTTCACACTGTCAACCCTGCAGTCGTCTAGCCACACCATTGCAGTTCAAGATGCTTTTCAAAAACCGCCCACGAGCCAGTCTTTAAGATTTGTACTAATTCAAGACGCAAACTGCCTGCAGCTGAGAAAAGCAACGGGGTCAAGCAACTTGCTTTACACTTAGCAGTATTTGTAAGCATTGCTTGCGCCAACTTCTTCCTGCAACAAGTGAGAATGGGAAGGGTTTTATTCGGGTTCAAAAGCTTTTGCTGCGGGGCGAGTGCCGATGTGATAGGGGCAACTGCTTCAACAAGTTTGCTGCCAAGCCAGGCCTACAAGCAGAACTGAACTCCTCCCTAAAAAATTCTAGGATATAAAACCTGCTCAAGACTTTCACGAAGGAACCTTAGCTTGGATCTTTCCCGCGCAAAAATACACATAATCCCTTGAGGAACCCCGACCCCTCCCTGAAATCCACAAGTTCGTGCGGGAAGTCACCATTGCCAAGCTCTAGACCAGCGTTTCCAATGCCTTGGGGCGGTTCCTTTGATTGAAGGGTTAGGACCATGTTTCAAACATGTTGGCCTGTGCAACTCCACCCCCCCCCCGGCCCCCAAGGTTCACAAAAGGAAGCCTGTGAAGCACATAAAGCTCGACATATTCTTCATGAGTCTGTATGCTTCCCAACAAGTGTGTTGTCCAATGCAGCAAGAATCAGGCAAAACACTAAGGTTCCAAAAGCGCAAACAGACACTAGAGGTGGTGAATGTGGCGAAACAGTGTGGATAATGGAAAGTGGATATGAGACAACCTTTTTCAGCTAGCCTACTCTACCGCTCCCCCCCCGAGTTGCTGAAGATGTAGAGGTTTCAATAGAGAACCTGGATAACGATGAGGAGGTGAAATTCCCTTGAAACACTGACTGGGCCACTCGAACTTGTGGCAAGGCTAGTAGAAACAAATTTCGGGTGCCATTTCGAGACCCTTCGCACCAGAAGCCTGCCACGGGGAAGCCTGAAAATGTTTCATTCTCAGTATCAATGCAAAGTGTTGCTGCTTTGGCTGCTTTGCTTTGGCTGGGCCTCTTCATGATGCGCGGGTTATAGGTGAAGCACAGGTACTCCGAATTGTTCACACGCTTCACGAGCGAGTGGAAACACCTCCTACAATTGTGCCAAGCTTTCCGGTGTGTGACACGTGCGCCTACTACAAACAGGTTTGCGGGAGCTGTTTTCTAAAGGTCCGCGTTAACGAGTCAGGTGAGTTGCTTGACGTGCCGCTGAGGACTCTACATCAAAATTCGAGCGGCCAGGGCCTACACGCGCCGTCTCGATAAGATTGCAGCTGAAAGGAGCTTGGAAGAAAATCCGGGCACAGGGTTTGCTTTGGCTTAGAAAGTGTTGCGATGGTCACTCTGCAGCCAAACGCAGGCCATGAGGCCATTGGACTATCCCTTGCTCCCCTATGCGTTGGCAGGGTTACTTGGCTATTGCAACAATGCTTGCGTATGATAGCGCTGCGGAGATGCAGCCCAGCTTTGGACATGCTGCGATTTTCTCACCCGCAGCACTGTGAGGGTTTCCTGCTTTTACTTCGCTGTGTTTGCGCCGCCGCCTCCCGGTTGCTTCTCCTCCCATCTCTTCCGCCCTCGACGCCCTCATTCACTCAGTCTCACTCGCCCACCTGTGCTGGGCCACTCATTCTTTCTGAGCCGCCCTCACTCACTCATCGTAACTTCTCACCTACCCATTCGCACTCACTGACTCTCAGTCGCTCATTCTCAACTAGTCTCACTCATACATTCCCGCTCCCTCATTCTCGCTCGCTCTTTCTCACTTGAGTCACTCATTCTTACTTTGCATTCTTACTCACTCAATCTCATGCGTCTCACTCTTGCTCATTTCCGTTCACTCAGTCTGACTCACTCATGAGTCACGCTCACTCCTTCTCACTCATTCTCCCTCGTTCTCACATCTTCTCACTCCTTTGCACTCATTCTCACTCCTTCTCACTCATTCTCACTCACGCACACTCGCTCGCTCGCTCGCTCACTCCTTCCCTCCGCTCTTTTGTTCAGTGCTCAAGTGTGGAAATATAGGAATAGGCAATGCTAAAGGCACGAGAGGTAACGCGTGATGTGGAGCGTGTTCTTTCAAGTAAAAAGCACAGAGAACAGGGATCAGGCGCTGGTTTTGGAAGCGCAGGTACGGAAGTTTCTCACCACTTCTGAAGGGGTACATAATTCCCAACATGCTTGTGCGCACAAGTTTTTCATTTACGTATGTATGTAGGCGCTCGCGAATCGCGAAGCATAGCCCAAAATGGCATCCCTTCACACCAGCCAGCAGAAGGTACAGCGCCCTCAAAACAAAGCCGCCTGAGGCCTGAGGCCTGTCCTTGTCAGCCCTGCTGCAACTTCGGCCCAGCAACCTTGCCCCTGAAGATCTTTGTACATATCATCAACTCTGGTTTTTTCACTTGGAGCGCTCCCTTGGTTCCTGAATGGTTGTTTCACTCTCTAAACAAAAGACTGGTGAATACTTGGGAGTGGGAAAGGCGACGGTTTGGCATCCCTGG
>CAUJNA010003732.1:197925-214160 GCA_963377175.1 Effrenium voratum | reverse complement strand
AAAGCATCGCTGCAAATTTTGCCTCATTTCTGTTCCAAAGCATCGCTGCAACTGTTGCCTCATTTCTCTTCCAAAGCATCGCTGCAATTTTTGCCTCATTTCTCTTCCAAAGCATCGCTGCAAATTTTGCCTCATTTTTCTTCCAAAGCATCGCTGCAAATGTTGCCTCATTTCTCCTCCAAAGCATCGCTGCAAATTTTGCCTCATTTCTCTTCCAAAGCATCGCTGCAAATTTTGCCTCATTTCTCTTCCAAAGCATCGCTGCAAATTTTGCCTCATTTCTCTTCCAAAGCATCGCTGCAAATTTTGCCTCATTTCTCCTCCAAAGCATCGCTGCACATTTTGCATCGTTTCTCTTCCAAAGCATCGCTGCACATTTTGTCTCATTTCTCTTCCAAAGCATCGCTACAATTTTTGCCTCATTTCTCTTCCAAAGCATCGCTGCAAATGTTGCCTCATTTCTCTTCCAAAGCATCGCTGCACATTTTGCCTCATTTCTCTTCCAAAGCATCGCTGCAAATGTTGCCTCATTTCTCTTCCAAAGCATCGCTGCACATTTTGCCTCATTTCTCCTCAAAAGCATCGCTGCAATTTTTGCCTCATTTCTCTTCCAAAGCATCGCTGCAAATTGTGCCTCAGTTCTCTTCCAAAGCATCGCTGCAAATTGTGCCTCATTCCTCTTCCAAAGCATCGCTGCCAATGTTGCATCGTTTCTCTTCCAAAGCATCGCTGCAATATGTTGCTTCATGTCTCTTCCAAAGCATAGCTGCAAATTTTGCCTCATTTCTCTTCCAAAGCATCGCTGCAAATTGTGCCTCATTTCTCTTCCAAAGCATCGCTGCAGATTTTGCCTCATTTCTCTTCCAAAGCATCGCTGCAAATTTTGCCTCATTTCTCTTCCAAAGCATCGCTGCAAATTTTGCCTCATTTCTCCTCCAAAGCATCGCTGCAAATTTTGCCTCATTTCTCTTCCAAAGCATCGCTGCCAATGTTGCATCGTTTCTCTTCCAAAGCATCGCTGCAAATTTTGCCTCATTTCTCTTCCAAAGCATCGCTGCAAATTTTGCCTCATTTCTCTTCCAAAGCATCGCTGCAAATTTTGCTTCATTGCTCTTCCAAAGCATCGCATCGCTGCAAATGTTGCCTCATTTCTCTTCCAAAGCATCGCTGCAAATTTTGCCTCATGTATCTTCCAAAGCATCGCTGCCAATGTTGCATCGTTTCTCTCCCAAAGCATCGCTGCACATTTTGCCTCATTTCTCTTCCAAAGCATCGCTGCACATGTTGCCTCATTTCTCTTCCAAAGCATCGCTGCAAATTTTGCCTCATTTCTCTTCCAAAGCATCGCTGCCAATGTTGCATCGTTTCTCTTCCAAAGCATCGCTGCACATGTTGCCTCATTTCTCTTCCAAAGCATCGCTGCAAATGTTGCCTCATTTCTCTTCCAAAGCATCGCTACAAAATTTGCCTCATTTCTCTTCCAAAGCAACGCAGCAATTTTTGCCTCGTTTCTCTTCCAAAGCATCGCTGCATTGTTTTGCTTCATGTCGCTTCCAAAGCATCGTGCAGCATCGCTGCAAATTGTGCCTCATTTCTCTTCCAAAGCATCGCTGCAGATTTTGCCTCATTTCTCTTCCAAAGCATCGCTGCAAATGTTGCCTCATTTCTCTTTCAAAGCATTGCTAAAATTGTTGCCTCATTTCTCTTCCAAAGCATCACTGCAAATTTTGCCTCATGATGAAAGAATGGAATGGAATGGAGTGAAATGGATTGAAATGGAATGGAATGGAATGGAATGAAATAACATGAATGCATGAATTGAAATAAATGAATGAATGAATGAATGGAGTGGAGTGGAGTGGAGTGGAGTGGAGTGGAGTGGAGTGGAGTGGAGTGGAGTGGAGTGGAGTGGAGCGGAGCGGAGCGGAATGGAATGGAATGGAATGAAGTAACATGAATGAATGAATGAATGAATGAATGAATGAACGAATGAACGAACGAACGAACGAACAAATGAATGAGTGAGTGAGTGAGTGAATGACTGAGTGAGTGAGTGAGCGAATGAATGGAATGGCATGGAATGGAATGGAACGGAACGTTATGGAATGGGATGGAATGAAATAAAAGACAATTAATTAACAACCATAAAACGAAATAATATAATGCAAAATAAATTTCTGAGTAAATGAGTGAGTCATGATATGTATAGTCATAATTGCCCAATGCGCTGATTGCACTCCGTGTGGTTTTGGCTCAAGAAAAGGGTGCGCTCCGCAGTGCACCCCAGAGCCGAGATATTGCATTTTGATGGTAGCGGGTGAGCCTCGACGGTCCATTTGGTTTGGAAAGCCGTACGAGGGGCCCAAGGGCAAGAACAAGGGCAAGAAGGGCAAGAGCAAGGGCAAGAAGGGCAGGGGCAAGAGCAACAAGGAGGAGCCGCCGTGGAGGCGGCCCGCTCGCGGCAAAGGCAAAGCCGCAGAGCCGGTCGAGGAGACCGGGGCAGCGGAAGAGCTGCCGGAGGAGAGGCCGGAACTAGTTGCCCCTCCGAGCGAAGAAGAGGAAGAGACCCTGTCCGCTGAGCCTGCCGCTGAGTCAGAAGCAGACTGGGGAGGATCCCAGGCTGCATCTCCTCCCTCCTCAGAGCCAGAGGCTCTGCCAAGTGGCCACAGGGGCCCAGAACCGGCTCGAGGAAGCCGGGCAGAGGAGAAGGAGGAGGAGCTGGAACAATACACCAACGAGGACAAGAAGGAGGACCTCCACCCGCTGCAGAAGAAGCAGTTTGAGCCCGAGGCCACGGACTTCGACCTGGAGCAGAAGAGCGAGGACGAGAGCGTGTGGGGCGATTGGGGCAGCCAGGGCAGGATCCAGCCTGAGCCCGAGCCCAAGGTCGCTCACACGCCTAGGTCGTCAGGATCTCGGTGGTGGCAGAGTGCGACTGGCAAAGACAAGAGGAGAAGCCAAAACAGTCGGCACTTTAGGATCCTCAAAGGCCTCCTGAAGCTCGCGCAGAAGAAGCAGGAAGAGCCATCCGCGGAGCTCCAGGAGGAGATCGAGAACTTCGGGCAGGCGCCCTGGAAGAGGCGCCGGGTGCAGCCCAAGACACCACCGAAGTCCCCGCCTAAGTCCAGCCCTGCTCCGAAGACACCGCCGAAGGGATTCACAAAGGCCCAAGGAAAGGAGCCTTCACCGGGCGCTGAGCCCGAGCTGCTGGCACCGGTCGCCGAGGCAGCCAAAGCTCTCGGCCGACGGGTTACGGTGCACAGGGACATACAAGAGCTTGCGGTGGCAAGGACATCCCGCGGTGAAGGGACGAGCGAGCAGAACCTGGCCTCGAACTACCGCCTCAGGAAGGCGGCATCGGCAGAAGCTGCATACCGAGCCGGAGCAACGGGCTCGGTAGCCAAAGCCATCCAGCAGAGTGTGCTGCAACTGGACGGGTTAGGGAACCCGTGTTCCTCGTGCGACGAGAGGACTCGCCTTCAGAGGCCATCGTTGTTGGCCAGGGCCGCAGCAATTGCAAAAGGGGCGACAAGGAGGCGCGCACCGGTAGGAACGACCTCAAAGTCAGTACCGGAGGCTATCGCGAAGCCTCAGGTGAAGCCACCTCCTGCAAAAGCGGCTATAGAGGCGAAGGTACCACCTCCATCGCCAAGACCGAAGTGGGTGCTCAAGGAGAAGGCCCACATCGAGAAGCCCAAGAGCGAGCCGAAGGTTTCGCTGGCTCGGCCGAAGCGGCCGCCACCTCCGCCACCGATTCCGTCGCCGACTACACCCCTGAGCGAGACCGAGGGCAGTGTGCACCTTTACGATCAACCGGCGCCGGAGCCGGAGAGCGCTCCGAAAAGCGGATCGAGCTCGGGGTCGTACTATAGTACAGAAGAGTCCGGGAAGGCGGACTGACCTCCCGGTGCTTGGCACCGGATATAAGGCATGGAGGAAACAGTGCGAGAGTTGCAGCAGGCAGTTGAGCGGTTGTCACAGGAGAATCAACTTCTTAGGCAAGGCCAGGCAGGTATAGCTGCTTTGGCAGAGAACCTTGGTAGGTTAGCTACAAGCCTGCAGAGAGGAGATAGGAAGTTGTTGATAGACACCAAAGGGATTGGAAGACCGGAAGTCTTTTCCAATGATGACGGCCACTTCCGTAGATGGGCCCGGTCTGTGGTGAACCTCACAACGGCAATCTTTGGATCCAGTTTCCAGTCAATCCTTGAATGGGTAGTTGATCAGGATGAGGAGATCACTGTTGAAAAGGTAGAAGAGGAACATGGAGGCGAACTGGGAATGGCCGGACTGGATGATAAGGGAGACCAACTGTTCAGGTTGTTGTCATCCCTTACTACTCATGAGTCCGAAGACCTGGTCATCAATGCCAAGAGCGGGTATGAGGCATGGCGAAGGCTTAACAGGAGATGGGACCCCCTCACCGCAGGTAGGAAGAGGAACATCCTAAGGGCCATCCTCAACCCCGAAAGAGTTAAGTCTTGGGAAGCAGTTCGACCGGCCATGGAACAACTAGATGATTTGATGCGCCGATATGAGGCCAGAAGGAACGAAAGGGGCGAGAGGGAAATCCTCTCTCAGGACATAAAGTGTACGTCCCTAGAACTTCTGGTTCCAACCGACATTGAGCGCCACCTCATTCTGAACAAGAACCGGCTGGGAACCTACGAGGAAATGAAGCAGGAGATTGAGGTTCTGATTGAAACAGTCACGGGAGCAAAAGGGACGGTCCATCGACCGGGGTCCAGTGGGGCTTCGGGATCGGGGCGAGGCCCCGTTTCGATGGACGTGGACGCCTTCACGAAGGTGCTCAACTCGCTGGTCAAAGGCTCGAAAGGTCAGAAAGGAGGCAAAGGTAAGGGAAAGGACAGCGGTGGAGGCAAAGGCAAAGGCAAAGGAAAAGGTAAGGACAGCAAGGGAAAAGGCAAAGGCAGTGGTTCAGGCAGCTCAGGACCCGCAGGAGCATGCTTCAACTGTGGTAAGCCCGGCCATAGAGCGGCCGAGTGTTGGAGCAAGAAGAAGGACGGAAAAGGTTCCAAAGGCTCAGGGAAGTCTGGCTCCAAGCAGAAGCATGTGGCAGGATTCGAGGACGCCGACTACGAAGCTGGAGACCAAGAAGAACAACCGGAGGCCGAAGTGGGAATGTTTGAGCTGGGTGCATTCACCCAGGGAGAGCCCCCGAAAGACCCAACTGGGTTCGGTTCAACCTTGATACGGGGGCTGCTCAAACTGCTATTCCAGTGGATTGGAAAGACCGCATCCCCACTAAGGAAGGAGCCCAGATGATGTTCAAGACAGCATCGGGGGAACTGGTCCCTGGGACCGGAACCGGGACGTTTCAAGGTAAGAGTGAAACAGGTTCCAGGTGTAAAGTCACAGGGCCACTAGCACCGGTACACAAACCGTTGGTTTCAGCTTACAAATGCCTCAACCATGGAAGGATGGCTGTTCTTGATCAAAATGGTGGACAGTTGATTCCAGCAGACTCAGCGACAGGAAGGAAAATTCAGCAGTTGCTCAACAAGCCCAGTAAAGCCCAAAAGAAGACTTGGTTGCCCATATACCAAGAGAAAGGAGTTTACAACTTCTATTTGAAGTCGGAAGATTGTTCGGGTTTTGGACGGCAGTCCAGCGAGGCGTAAGTCCGGCCAAACCACTTGCAGCGGCAGATGATGCCGTGGGTGCCGGACAAGGGAACCCAGAGGCACCAGCGGGCCGACCCGCAGGTGTGCCCGAGGGTGATGAGATGGATGAGAGCGGCGAGATCGCGCCGCCCGCACTGGTGAGAGCACCAGGAGGCCCATCGAGGGCCGAGGTTGCGGAGCATGAGGCAACAGGTCACGTGCAGTATCGCAACTGGTGTCGGCATTGTCTTGCCGGCAGAGGATTGGGTCAGCAGCATCGCTCACGACCCGAAGAGGACAAGGCGAGCGATGAGCTCGCGACAATCTCGTGCGACTACACATGGATGACGCGAGATGGAAAGGAGGATGGGAAGACTAAGCCTATCCTGGTGATCCGAGACAGTCGGACACTGGCCGTTGCGGCCACCTTCGTGGACGCAAAAGGACCGACGCCATATGCGGTCAAATTCATGGCGAACTTTATAAAGCATCTTGGTTACCGTCGTGCAGTCTTCAAGAGTGATGGTGAGCATTCGATCGTTGCCCTGAAGGAGCAGGCGGCCAAGGAAGCAGGAGTGGAGAATGTTCCACAGGAGTCGCCGGTGGCTGACCACCGGGCGAATGGCGCAATCGAGAACTTGTGCCGAGAACTCAAAAGGCAGGTGAGAGTCCTGCGATCCTCACTGGAGGAGAAGTTGGGTCGAGTCTTGAAGGATGACGACCCTGTGCTGTCTTGGTTTCCAAGGCATGCAGCAGACCTGATGTGCAGGTACAAGAGAGGTTCCGACGGGAAGACACCGGAACAAAGGAGGTGTGGCCGAGAATGGAGAAAGCCGGCAATCGCCATAGGAGAGCGGTTGTATTACCGTGAGGTAGGAGAAGGAGCTAGGCCACTCAAGGAAGGCAGGTACATAGGTCACCACGGAAGGACTGGCACTTTGCTGGTTGTGACCTCAGAAGGAGTGAAGAGAGGCACTGGTGTTCGTCGACTTCCAGAAGAAGATCAATGGAATCCACAAGGATGGGAAAGCCTTAAAGGCTACCCGTGGGAGGTCTCAGTGCGAGCGCCGGGAACGCCGGGGCAGAGGGCCCCGGGGACTCCTGCTCAAGGAGTGGAGGACCTGCTGGTCAGTGAAGACCGGGTTGAGGTTCCGCCTCAGGTTGTGCCTGTTATGGCACCGCCACAGCAGCGACGGATTTACATCCGTAAGGCAGATGTGGAGAAGTACCAACCTACTGATGGATGTCCTGGATGCACTTGCGTGCTACTAGGGGAATCCACTCAGTTGCCGCACACTGAGATGTGCCGAGCGAGAATCGTCGGTCTCATGATGGATGATGAGCAAGGACGACGCCGTGTCGAAGCTCACAAAAGGAAAAGAGAGGAGACCGCGGAGGTAGGAGTGGAAGCAGATCTCCCAGCCCAAGAGGCCATGGGAGAGCCGGCCGCTGAGGCCGGAGTAGGATCTAGGCAAGACCCTGGACAAGTGATGGAGTATGTGGAGGATCCCGCGAAGAGGGCTGAACTCAAGAGAGCAGCAGCAGACCCGCCAGCATCGAGTAGCCCAAAGAGCAAGGCGAAGCCGACCACGCAGATCAAGAGACCGGGAGCGCTGTATATAGCGCCCGGAGCCAAGCAGAAGACGCAGCAGAAGCAAGGTGAGAAGCGAGAGCCCGCAGTATCTCCTGAAGAACTCCGAACGGAGACTCAACCGGCGGCTGACGCCGAGACTTCAAACACCCCGGACAAGCCCCCAGACGTGGGTGGACTTGAACTGGGTCGATTGAAGAGGATGTTGAAGTCCATGGTTGGACGGAAAGTAGAGAGAGCGTTTTTGGCTCAGGAGGTGGAGATCAACGCGGTCGAGCTGGAGCAGATCACCAAGCTGTGCGTGGAGATGGGCGCTGTTGATATCATGGAGATCTACAGCCCGAAGCGGTTCACGGCCCAAGCCGGGCAGTATGGCTTGAGGCCGGGCTTTGCGGTAGACCTTGAGGAGCAGAAACCGGACGGTTCCTACTGGGATCTCAGCAAGACTGAGGACGTCCGAGAGCTCGAGGAGTATGTGGACGAGGTCGAGCCGACATTGCTCACAGGGAGCCCACCTTGTGACCAATTCTCCCAGCTCCAGAACATCAACAAGTACAGGGTGAGCCCAGACAAGAGGCGCGAGAAGATGGATAGAGCAGTTGCTCATTTGCATACCGCCTGTAGGTTCTACAGGAAGCAGTTGCAGGCAGGTAGGTTCTTCTTGCATGAGGCACCGTGGAGTGCTACCTCTTGGAAAGACCCGGAGGTCCGTGAGCTCACTGAGAGACCGGACGTGTACACTGTCCGAGGCCCAATGTGCAGATGGGCTATGGTCGCTACGGACCGGAGGGGTTTGCAGGGCACAGGATATGTGCGGAAAGAAACTGGCTGGATGACCAACCATCCAGGTTTGGCCCAACTGTTGGAGGGCGAATGCACCAACAATGTGCCGGGGAAACCATGGCACCGGCACATCCACCTGATCGGAGGACTCGCTAGACCGGCGGCCCGTTATCCGCCAGCGCTAGTGCGAGCGGTCCTGAAGACTTTGAAGAGCCACCTTGTAGAGAGTGGCCAGTTGAGTGCATTGGACGCAGCAGTTGCAGGTCCAATCCCAGAGGAGAGCTTCGTGACGCCGGAAGACGTGGAGCAGTACTGGGACGACGTGAATGGTGGGTTTTTGCCACCAGACCGAGTCAGGGAGGCACGTCAGCTCGAGTTGGACTATCTTAGGAAGCAAGAGGTTTACGAGAAGGTGCCGCTCGAGGAATGCCTCAGAGAGACCAACGGGAAGGGTCCAATCACCACCCGTTGGATAGACACCAACAAGGGAGACCCCGCCAATCCCAACTTCAGGTCGAGATTGGTGGTCCGGGAGATCAAGGCCCGGAAGAGTCCAGAGGAAAGGATTCCTCAGAACATGCTGTTTTCGTCAACACCGCCTTTAGAGGCTATGAGGCTGCTATGTAGCCTATGGGCCACTGAGCGTGTATCCCATGGAGGACGACCACTCAAGATCGGACTTTGGGATATATCAAGAGCCCACTTTTATGGCGTACCCAAACGCCGCATATACATCCAGTTGCCGGACGAGGACGCCAGTCCGGGAATGGTGGGTCGTTTGACTAAGTCGATGTACGGGACACAGGATGCCCCTAACATATGGCAGCAGCACTACACGCAGCTGTTGATCAAAGCCGGATATCTCCGGGGAAAGTCAAATGGCTCAGTGTTCTATCACCCGACACTGGGAATAAGAGTGCTGGTGCACGGAGATGATTTCATGGCGTTAGGAGACGCCGAGGCGCTGAAGGAAGTAGATACTTTGCTTCGCAGTGCCTACGAGTTGAAATGGCTCGGGACGATAGGTGATGAGGAAGGAGACCACAAGGAGGTCCACTTTCTCAACCGGCTCATTCGTTGTGAACAACATCAAGGAGCGAGTGCGATCCTGATCGAGCCAGATCGACGCCATGTTGATTTGCTTGTGCAGCAGCTTGGCATGGAGAATGCCAAGGGAGCGGAGACACCGGACGTGAAGAAGTCCGTTGATTTGCAGATGCAGGAAGCCCGGAGCCCAGCTCTACCGAAAGAGCAGGCTTCCCTGTATCGCTCATGCGTGATGAGGGCAGCGTACCTGTCACAGGACAGGTTGGACATCAGCCACGCTGTGAAGAATCTTGCGAGGAAGATGGTTTCTCCTACAGAGGCATCTTTGCAGGATTTGAAGCGACTGTGTCGCTACCTCATCAAGAAGCCGGACGTGTGTCAGGTCTTTGCACGGCAAGCCAAGCCGAGCAAGCTCCGAATCCAGGTGGATTCCGATCATGCCGGAGACGCAATAACGAGGAGATCCACAACAGGCATGGTTGCTCTGTATGGGTTGCATGTGCTCAAGCACAGCAGCAATGTGCAGTCGACCATCGCTTTGTCGACTGGGGAGTCGGAGTATTATGCTCTTGTCAAAGGAGGTTCAGTTGGTCTAGGCCTACAGTCACTCTTGGAGGACTTTGCGGTCGAGACCCAGGTGCTGATTCAATCAGATGCGACTGCAGCAAAAGGAACTGTCAATCGGGCAGGTCTGGGAAAGGCCCGTCACATCCAGACGAGGTTCCTGTGGTTGCAGGAAAGGGTCAGCATGGACCATCTGAGGGTGGAGCATACCCCTGGCAAGTCCAACAGGGCGGATGCTCTAACAAAGAGCATTCCAGGTGTACAGATGTCTGAGACCATGCGAAGGTGTGGTTATGTTTTCCTTAACCAGCGTAGCAAGGGACAGCTTAAGCTACTAGAAGGCTAAGGTCCCTGGCCAGACTCCGCTACCTATATTGCTGTGCGAGCGTGTACAGAGACGCTCTTCCAGCAAGGAGGAGTCATGATATGTATAGTCATAATTGCCCAATGCGCTGATTGCACTCCGTGTGGTTTTGGCTCAAGAAAAGGGTGCGCTCCGCAGTGCACCCCAGAGCCGAGATATTGCATTTTGAGTGAGTGAATGAATGAATGAATGAATGAGTGAAAGATTGAATGAATGGAATGGAATGGAATGGATGAATGAATGAATGAATGAATGAATGAATGAATGAATGAATGAATGAATGAATGAATGAATGAATGAATGAATGTAAGGAAGGAAGGAATGAATGAATGAATGAGTGAATGAATGGATGCATGGATGGATGGATGGATGGATGATTGACTGAATGAATTCAATGGTTGAAATGAATGAATGCATGACTCACTGACTGACTGAATGAAAGAATGCATGAATAATGACTCAAACTGTCAGTCAGTCAATCAATCAATGAATCAGCCCATCAATCAATCAATCAATCAATCAATCAATCAATCAAACAAATCAACCAACCAACCAACCAACCAACCAACCAACCAACCAACCAACCAACCAAGCAACCAAAACAAACAAACAAACAAACAAACAAACAAACAAACAAACAGAAACAAACGAACAAACAAACAATCAAACAAACAAGCAAGCAAACAAACAAACAAACAAGCAACAAACAATAAACAACCAGCAACAAACGTCACACTAACAATTGACAACAGCAACAACAACAACAACAACAACAACAACAACAACAACAACAACAACAACAACAACAACAACAACAGCAAGCACTAAGCTAAAAGAACGAACAAGAACGAAAGCCAAACGTTGAAAATGACAAGTTGCCGACAAAATCCGACAAAAAACGACAAATACCGACAGAAACCGACAGAATCCGTCAGAAAACGTCAAAAGCGCAAAACTGGCCCAAGTTGACAAAGTCTTTAACAAACTGTTCCCCCACAATCTGTCCCCGAAAGGACATGCTACCTCGGGAGGCGTAGCCGGATTTAAGGGCTGCCGCCCAGTGCTGCTGACCCTTGCCAGTTGCGAGCTATAGGCGCTTGATGTGTGATGGAGTTCCTTGTCGCACCTGCGTCGGACACCTGGCAGCCAGCAAGTTTCATGTTTTTCAACGGCTGCAATTTAAACTACGGATGTTGCAGATGATGCCGAGGCTGTTGCCGCTGCCCTTGGGGTGGCCCGTTTTCTCTTGCCAGCTGTGAAGAAGACAATGACGATGATAACTATCACAGTAGCAAAAGAGATGAGGATTGTGATGATGGTGATGATGATGACGATGAGAACTATCATCATGGCATGCTTTGCATCCTGTTTGGGGCCAACGCTACACAGCATGATTCAGATGCTTCGAGCCTGCAGCATGAAGCAAACATGTTTTGTGTTGAGACAAAGCTTCGCTGTCTAAAATTGATGTGTTGGGGCTGTTTTCAGCTCAATCAGCCTGTAGCAAAAGCGATGATGATGATGATGATGATGATGATGATGATGATGATGATGATGATGATGATGATGATGATGATCACCATCATGATGAATGTCTAACGTCAGTATTGAAATGTATTTGTAAGAATATAAGAACAATAATATAGCACTGTAAAATATGTGAGTATAAGAATATCAGAATATAAGACTGAACAAAAGCTTCCCAAACGCCTCCCCTCTTGGGCGAGGGTCGGCGGATAAAGGAGGCTTAGAAGGAGGTTGACACGGAGCTGCATAAAGCCGCCCTGACTTGTTGGACTTGGATGTGGGGATTGTTGAGATATGTGTGAATTCGTAGCATCGAAGAACTTGTTGTTGTCAGATGGCATGTTGGGCCCCTGCTTGCTGCTTGCCCTCCTCAGGCCGGTTCAGCCTTTCGTGTCCATGCGAGGTGTATTTGCTTGTCCTGGCCGACCTTTGACCAAATGTCCCACGTTCTTCCAACTGGCCTGTGGCACCATCCCGCCCGTGATTTACCAACCAAACCGATCGCCAAATGACTTGGCATGGTTGACATTGACATGGTCTCGCCCACTGTGAAGTGGTGCCTTCACAGTGAAGGTTTGCTCGACGGTTTGCGTTCGTTTTGTGGGTTTCACTTCAGCCCCGTAGAGGTCTTCCAAAAGCGGCAATTGCACGCACAAATCTCTCGACACTGTTCCGAAGCCATCCCTCCAATCTATCAGAATGCGCACCAGGATCCTTCAAGCAAATCAACTACCTGGCTGGCAACGCTTTTCTGGATGCCCTGAGCTTCTTTCGGAGCCAGCAGGGATTGACGGCGCAAAGCATTCTCTGGGGCGCCTGGGAGGTGGGCATGGCTCGTGATGTGCGGACGGCGCCAGGCGCAACCATCAAAATGAGCCCGCGCGCAGTGAATTGAAGGTTGGGGCTCGGGGTAACTGAAAAACGAGGACCCTCTTTGTGGATGTTACCAGCTGCGAGCGCAGGCATGCAGAAGATCCCTGCGGCTGTGGGAAGCCAAGCATTGCTGGCGCTGCTGCAGTGCCAGGGGCCTATCATGTTGGTGCAAGTCAATTGGGCGGTCTACTTGCAGGAATTCAAAGAGAAGACGTGCTTGGAGGAGGTGAGCGATGTTGGAAGAGTCGAAAAGCAACAGATTGCAAGGAGCAGGGAACTCTCGCATCTAGTTCTGAATCTGCTTGCCGAGCTGGTGGGCGTCTCGCCCGAGGATGTCAAGCACGATAGTGGATTTGATGAGCTCGGCCTGGATTCCCTAAATCAGAACAGGTTTGCAAGCATGCTGACGCAGCAAACGGGCATTTCCGTGAGTTACTTTGATTTGGTTGACCACTACAACCTGGGGCGGCTATGCCAGTTCTTGATCAAGAACTCTAGCCAGATCGGTTTGGAGTTGCTTCCACCAGAAGCGGCAATTCCAGAAGCAGCACTCCCAGAAGCAGCAATTGCAGAAGCAGTGCTTCCAGAAGCACATGGCTTGCCTGACCACCAAGGAATCTATGACGATGCACATCACATCCACGATGCCATGGCAAATGCAACAGGAAGCTACGCAGGCGCTGCCATATCGGGAGTTGCTTTCAGATATCCCGGTGCTGGCGCTGACATCACTTCCTTACACAAGTTCTGGAATGTTCTTCAAGACAGCCAGGACTGTGTGAGTACAATCCCAAGCGACAGGTGGGACTCTACACTATTTCCTGCCATTTACACTGACAGCATTGCGCATTTGCAGAGACTGGACCTGTTCGATGCGACAATGTTCCACATTGCGCCGGACAGTGCGTTGAACATGGACCCGCAGCTGCGTTTGAGCCTGGAGACGACGCACCAAGCGTTGCAGGACTCTGGGATTCCTGCAAGAGGCGAATGCACGCAGGCAGCCTCGATTTCAGTCTTTGCAGGGTACATGACATCAGATTTTGCGTTCCTAGCTGGCTTGGGTACTTCGCCACAGGTCCCGAAGGGAACTATCTTTGGACTCTTTCCCAACCACTTGAGCCATTCATTCAACTTCACAGGTGCAAGCGTATCTGTGCAATCTGCCTGCTCCTCGTCCTTGGTTGCTGTGGACATGGCTCTCAACGAGTTGAGGCTAGGACGGAGCCACCAAGCGGTTGCCCTAGGGGCCAACGCAATTCTGAGCCCTGAGCTGATGGTCCAGGCATGCAACATGAAGATGCTATCCCAAAGTGGCCGGTGTCGCAGCTTTGACCACCAAGCAGATGGATACGTCCGGGGCGAGGGATGCGGAGTCATTGTTGTGAGCCGGCACGGGTCCGGCAGCCACGGCACACTGTTGGCAGCCTTCACTGCCCATGATGGACGCAGCAGCAGCCTTACTGTGCCCAATCCCCTTTCGCAGCAGCATGTCGTTGAAGGGGCGCTCAGCACCTGTCGGATAGAGGCAGAAGCTGTAGGCTTGTTGGAAGCACATGGCACGGGCACGCCACGGGGAGATCCTTTGGAGGTGAAAGCCTTGAAGGGGGTTTTTGCTTCTCGCGCGCAGCCGCTGCTGCTTGGCACCGCCAAGACCACGTGGGGACACCTGGAGGCTGCCAGTGGCATCATTGGGCTACACCGTGCAATTTGCTGTTTGCGGCATGGCTGCATCCCCCGGCACATTTGGCTGCGGAAGTTGAGCTCGGAGGTTGCCGACCAGCTTGGAACAGGTTGGTGCGAGATCGTGAGTGAGCCAGTTGCTTTGCGTGAATCAGTTGCAGGCATCAGCAACTTCGGGCTTGGTGGCACCAACGTCCATGCCTTGCTGGAGAAAGAACAGCTGCTGGAGACAACCGATCGGATGTTGCTTAAGGACGCAACTGTGGGGAGCAGCCCCTCCTTGCTTCTTGTGCTTTCCGGCCACAGTGAGACATCCCTTTCGCAGCTGAAGGCGCAGTGGATGTGCAAACTCAGAAGCTGTGCCAATGCGGATGTGTGGGATCTTTGCTTGGCAGCTGCAGCGGGCGGCTCGCACTTTTCCAATCGGTTTGCTGCCACGGGCCCTCTTGATTCGCTTTTGGAAGCACTTGGAAGGAAGGACAAAGCTTCTTCTCCCCAGTCACACATTTCCAGCGTGCGCATCGAGTTGGATTATGGAGATATGGAGTACAGTGATGTTCAGTGGAATCCGTTGTTCCGCAAGCTTGTGGACTGCGGCGGTAGGGCGGTTGGTCTAATTTGGCTTTTGCGCATTTGGGGGGTGACCGTTCAACTGGATGGCTTGCCAGAGCAGCACTTGGCGTTGCTCAGGGCCCAGGCAGAGAAGGTGGATATTGGGGGCAAGCCTGACTTCTCGCTTCTAGCTCAGGCCCAAGTCCCAGCAATTCGCATCCGAGCCCTTTACCTTGGACCGGAGCGACTTCCTGTGAGTGGATTCTCTTTGTTGAGTGCTCTTTTGGAAATGGTGGCGAAGCTTTACACCTCTGGCTACAAGCTGAACTGGGCCAACTTCGCTGCCAGCTTCAGACCGTCTCCAATCCCTTTCTCAGTGTTTTCATCTCTCCCCAACTACCCCTTCGACCAGCAGTCCTTTGAGCTGCGCCAACAGCCGCACTCGTTGCGCTCGCAGGCCACCCCAATGGCTCTGGCACGCAGCGCACGGAGGTTGCCCTGGAGGCTTGAGGCCTCCTGGCCGCTGTGCCTGGAGGACGGCCACTTCCTCTTGGAGCACCGTGTGGAAGGCAGGGCCATTCTGCCGGCTGCGCAGCATCTCGAGTGGCTCCTGGAGGCAACCGAAATTGACGGGGCTTTGGAGAACGTGCAGCTGGTGAGCCCGCTCTTCCTAGTCGCCGGCCGGTCATTGGACTTCAACATTCAGGGGCAGTGGCTGGACCCAGAGCGGTTGGAGCTGAAGGTATTTGTAGGCGAGGCTGAGAGCAAGGAGAGAAGGCTGCTTTGCAAGGCGGTAACTGATCAACGCTCACAACCTCCACCACAACCGCCGCAGGATGAAGCTGGCCCGACTTTGAGCACCGCTGACATCTACAAAGAGCTCGCAACCTTGGGGCTGAACTATGAGGGCTCCTTCCAAGCAATCCAAACAGCAGTCCGGAGGTCTCAGTCCATGTGGGCCACTGTTCGTCCGGGTCCTGTGGTGACTATTCTGGATGCTGGCTTTCAGACCTTGGCGCTGGCAATGCCCTCTGAAACTTGGCGGAGATGAATCATTTTTTGTTTGACTGATCGTTGCTTCTGGGTTGTCCCACTGATCACGCGTACAGTGTGGCGCATGTCACTCGTTCCAAGGAGCTGAGAGGGGATTTTGTCGTGCCTGTGCGCATCCGCCGCGTGCAAGTGTGGGGCTCGCTGGCTGGGACTCAACGGGTCTGTGCGGTCTGGGAAGCCCAGATGGCGGTGCCCTGGGTGCTGTTTCTCGGGGATGGGGACAGGCCCCTAGGGATGCTAGTGGGCGTTGAGGTGAAGGCTGTGGAGCGGAACGAGAAGCCGCTGTTGCCGAAGCCAGAGATGCAGAGCGACTTGGTGCGAGAGACATAGCTTGCGTCTTTGCGAACCATGTTTTGAGTTGTTGTTGGTAAAAACAATGCAAGCTGCAGTCACTTTGGTTTCGCGGTATTGATCTGAAAGGTGAGATGCTGTTCTTCAAAGAGGTCTGGGCACCCGAGGGTGCTGAGATGCTGGGCCTGGCAGAGGTCGAGCAAGAGAAGCTTGTTAAGGCAGCGGAGTCGGAGATTGAGGCCAGCGACGACTTCAGACTTGAAGAGGAGAGGAGCAAAGACCT
>CAUJNA010003732.1:167925-192925 GCA_963377175.1 Effrenium voratum | reverse complement strand
GTCTACTGTTGGCTGCTGGCTTGAACTTGCATGGACTTGCATTTATCGGACTTGTTCCTCTCAAGAGTGTTGAGTTGCGGTGTTGCATTTGTTGTGCCATCATGTCTCGACGTGAAGATCGAGATAGATCTAGGACTCGGCGCAGACGTGATCGGAGTCCTTCCCCTCAAGCTCGCAAAGCACGCCGACGTGAACACAATGACAGCCAGGTCTCGGAGAACATGGATTGGAACAACCTGGTTTCATGGCAACACAATTCCGGCTACAACGCTGCCAACAACTTTCCGATGATACCTACCAACTTTCAATCGACTCACAATCCCACACAACAATTCCAACACCCAGCGATCAACTACATGATGCCGATCCCTCCAGACCCCACGCCAACCAAGTTCATGCCACCCGTGATGCCACCACCGGTCACTACTTCCCAACCTACACCGCCACCTGGACCTCCTGCGGCTCTACCGGTTCGTCCTCAGAAAGCCTGGCTTACACCCTCGCCTG
Organism: Effrenium voratum; assembly: GCA_963377175.1. Classification (NCBI taxonomy): domain Eukaryota; class Dinophyceae; order Suessiales; family Symbiodiniaceae; genus Effrenium; species Effrenium voratum. The sequence continues at coordinate 192,418 of CAUJNA010003732.1, read as the reverse complement.
ACTGGACACCTGGAGATGGCATGTTTGATGTCAATCAGCTCTACAACTTCAGCCTGCCCATGACTGTTGCCAACACTCCGCATGGCAACCTTCGCGACATGTCAGGCATGGATATTAGGGACGTACGCCTAGTTCAGGTTATCCACGGGGGCCTCACCAACTGGCTACTCAGGCCGTTTGCTCACGGCAGATTCGTGACGTGGGAAGGCTTTCGCACTCGCACCGAGGCCTTACTTTGGAGTACCTGTTCCAAACTACTACGAAGATCACAGTCACTCAACCTGCTCACCCTGGAAAAGGACCTTGCCAACACGCTGGGTCTCAACATCGATGACTTCAATCAGCGCATCAAGGTCCACGACCATTTGGCCAGCTTGGTACTTCAATTTCTTCAGCAACATCACACCTCTCTCGCACCTGCCACCCAGACAGATGACATGGTCAAAAAGTACAATGATCTAAATCGTGCGCACGAACTTCTCCAAGCTCAGTATTCCGCATCGCTTCGCGCTTCGACCTCTCCCACGATGACAAACCAGAAGGATGATGCAGAGTTGGTTACACCGCCACCGGTCAACCACACACCATCCTCGTCACCTCCCTTCCTACAGCCAGCGCAGCGGCCCTGGATGGCAAGTCGTTTGATAGCGCGGTGCAACCTCGGATCATTCAGTCTCTTCACGGAGTGTCGTCACCGCCGTCCAAACCGGCGGCGTCACAATTGCTCACCATGCGCAGCACGCCGGATGAAGTTGTCAAGTACTACACATGGACCAGTGACCAACCTCGCCTTTATCTCAAGCAATCACCCACAACCACCACTTTGGCATCGCTGGTTAAGTGGGCCAATCACCCGTCCCGGCTCAACGGCAACAAGTCATTAGATTCTATGGCGACGCAGCTCCTTCAGGCGCGGCAACGCATGCCGAAAGGCGACGCACCCACTCTCGGGGCGATGGCGGCTTCGTGGGGACTAGAGCCCGGCTATTTTACCAAACTCACTGAGAAGGCATTGAGTCACCTCATCGTGACCGCTCGCCTACTCTGTGGATGAGAAGGCATCATAATCACCTTCGTTCTCTTACGAGCCCGGAGCGGCAACAATGTCACGGATGAGTCCAGGTGAAAACTCGTCCGTCAATTTTCTGCGTTGCACCAGTTTGATCTTGTACTTGCTTGTTCTTGCATTGCCTTTTGTGTGATTGTCTGTGATGCTTGTATTCATGTCGCCGCCTTGTGGTAGATTTCATTGGTTGTATCTCACCATGTTGGATGAGCTTCGCCGCTGCGGAATCTATGATGATGTTGCACAATGGCAGTCGCTGGACGACCTTCTACACTCGTTGACCATGTTCGCTACGTGCTGGCAGTACTGTTTTCCTGGACTACCACCACCGTCTATTCCAACTGAGGAGTACGAATCAATCACACAATTGCCGTGGCTGGGTCTCATCCTCGAAGTCTTAGTTGTGGTCCGGATAGCCCTTCAGATTCCGAATCACGCTATGTCACACTCTCAGCACACCGTGGCCAACAGGTATGAGCTTCACAGATGTCGGTGCACTGCCTATTTATTGATCATTTCACAAGATCACGGCTACTTCCCGCCGTTCTTTGAAGTCCTTCACTTCTACAAGACTTCTCTCTTGTGTGAAATCATGCACTCTACTTTTGCTGACACGCGACATCTACGCTCATTGCGGGCGCGATTTCCTGACCTCTATGACTTCATACACGATCCAGGTCACCATCAACAACCGTGCGTCTACATTCGACTTTCCCCATGGCACACACCCTACTATGTTGGGGCGACTGATCAGGATGTTCTACGTCGTGAACACTCACGCAGTCGCAAATTTCTACAACTACTTCGTGGACGGCATGCCTTCTTCGAACCAGCGCTTCACTACTGGAAGAGATCCAATACTTACTGGCTCTTCTGTGCTGTTCCGGTGGAAATCAAACTTCCTGTTTCCTCGGTTTGGGTTCAAGAAAGCAAATGGCAATACTTGCTACGCCCGCATTTGAATGCGCCCTGGGTACACAGAATCTTGCGCAAGGTGGGCTTCCGGGAACATCTCGTGGATTTTCGACGTCACTCGTTGTCGTCTCCCACTTCCCTCAGCTTGCACAAGCGCTTTCGACGACGACTACATCCGGATCTCCAACGGCAACTACGACCTGACATCCTGGATGACATTCAGGCCCATTACTCTATTCTCTATCAGCTGGGATCGAATACAGGAGCATCGTTCCAAGTCATGCGTGACCTACTGTCGGCGGCTTTCCCTCCCACTCAGCTGTACTACTTATTGCGGCTCGCAGTCTTTGTCAACGAGCCCTTCCGCTCCAAGGCGCAGAAACTCCTCGCCCAGGTGTTGCGCAAACGACGGCTACAACCCCCACCACTTTGACACAGCTACTCTTACCGCCGCTGCATGTCCGGAATTGGAAAGCTCTACTTGGCACATGGCTACAAAGCTGGATTGCTTCTCATCGGGATCTGTTCCCTTCTCTTTTCATTCCAAAGATCCGGGTGGTGGAAACTCGCAGCGCCACATTGGGCGACAAGATATACAACTACCGCACATGGCAGCGCAGATGGACTCCTGAAACATTCTTTCCGTGTCGCTGTTTGGACATCGATGATCACCATATACACCGAGCACATGGTCACGCTGTAATGGTGGATGAGTTTTCTCGCATCAATGCGGACATTGACACTGAAATCATGGCCGCCTCAATGAAGGATCAGTATTTCGGTGATGTCGACTTATTACATCAACGTTTCACCACGCAACTTCGCAAACTTGCTCGTCGTTGGCATGTACATGGTTCCAGTCTCCTTTCAGATCTGCAGCCGGTTTTGACTCAGTTAATGGACACTCGTCGAACTAACCTCCAAGATCGGGCTTATTGGTCATCGACATCGTTGCAGCGCACTGTGGCTTCTATGTCTTCGTGGGTTGTTATTCCAGCGGATCATTTTCCCTCCCGCGCACATGTGATCTGTTCGTCCCTGTTTGCCATACTGATGCGGAAGACATTCTGCTCGGGGGATGTCTTCTCGCTTTGCCGTGAATCCGCAGCATCCTTTCGCTCTGAAGTGGTAACCACGGTACCTTCTCTCCTACGTCAACGATATGCATGGGGACTTCGACTTCAAGCACCGTTGCCCACAGCGCGCATCCTCCCAAAGCCGACCAAGGACTGGCAGAAAGCTCGACCCATCATTTCATTCTTTCGCACATGGGCAGCTCCCTTCCTCACGGTCTTCGGTGCACTCATATTTGAACTTACCAAAGCTGCCTTCCCCGACATTGCAGGTCAACTTCCAGTACAAGAACTTGTCCAGCAGCTGTGGGAAGCGCTGTCAAAAGCAGATCCTGATGAGTACATCCACCTGGTGTCGCAAGACCTGTCAGGCTTCTTCACGTCCATTCCTACGGAACGATTCCACCAGGCGCTGCAAGTGCTTCTTCATCGATACGATCAAGTTGTTGGCCTTCGCAGTTCCTCTCAATGGTCAGTGTACGAAGTAAAGTCAGATCATCGACAGAATTTTTCGTGAACAAGATCTCCGGCACCTTCTGGACTTTGTCATTGACAACAGTCACTTCGAGATCAACGGATACTTGTTCCGCCAAGAACGAGGAGTCGCTATGGGATCACCAGCCGCGCCACCGTTGTGCAATTTGGTTGCTACGGTTGAGGATTTCTTCTGGCACCAAACAATGTGTTCTCTGCGGTTTCGCATGCCCGACATTGGTGTGATCTGGCATGAGCGCTACGTCGACAATCGTTTCATTCTCCTTCGAGATTCAGCCCCACACTCACCCGTGCTCATGAATTTTCTTTCCCTGGAATTTTATCGCCCACCAGTGATGCTTGAGGTTCAACATGATGACAAAGTGCTGGGTTATCGATGTGATTCTTCCTCCAGAACTATTACACCACAGCTACCTGATCATCCCTCCCAAATCAAAGGAATTCGGAGTGCCAATGATCAGATGTTTACTTATTCTTCTTGGTCTTCTCGCTCGTGGCTCATCATACGCGGTGCACAACCGGCGGTTCAGCAGCAGCATGGGCTCGACGCTCTCAAACGCCTTTATGAGGCCAAAGGTTTTGAACCTCACCTTCTGCGTGACGTTCGGCGTCGACTCGGGACAAAATCTGCATGTGAGCTTGTCATGCTGTCTCTTCTTGTGCATGCTTGGGACAGTTGTTGATGCATTGTGCTTTGTTTGCATGTAGCTGGCTCAGAACCATGGCGGAATACACGGTCACCAGTCTCTTGCGCTCTGACGGATCGGTGCAGACCACGAGCCGCGTGACGCTGGATCACCTTCCCAACTTCATCAACGGCAATGAGATGCAAATGTTCATTCGGACTCACGGATTAGCACACCAGCAAAGTGTGCAATCCCACGGCCCGTCCCGTGACGCACCAGCACTCACTGGACGGCCCCGATCGCGTTCCCCCCGGTCCCGAATTTCGCGGATCCAGCTCACACCGGGCCCGCAAGGGAATTCAGATGAGGAGGAGGATTGGGGTGAATGGAGGAGTGATGGGAGACGCGCCCAAAGCGATCAAAGGAGGCCCCGCTCGCCTCCGTTTCCTCCTGCTCATGGAAGTCCTTCTGAGAACCGCATCGCGCTGGTGCCTCTCTCAGTTCGTCGGCAGGTGCCTGATTTGGGCAGTCGTCGCTTCAAGCTGCGCACTGGGTGCCGGATCGAGGAGATTGCCATCGTAGTCAATGATGTCCTCTACTACACCTTGCCCTCGATTGCCGCCTTGGTATTTCCTGAACCTGAGCTGTTGAAGAAATCATGGGAGTCGGTCTACAGGAGCCTCATGCCGCATCGCCGCAGCATCATCGAAGATGAACAGCGGGTCAAGTCCATTTCGGAGTTTCCGTTTGCTCAGCCACCACATGGGGTTCCGGGACGCTGGACGGATCAAGTGGTCAGAGACATTTCTGACTACTTCCAGATCTCCCCGAGGTCACTACCGCAGCAACTCATCGTACAGCTCGGCATTTGCGAGGAAAAGTGGCCATATATCAGCAGGACCACACGGACGTTTCACCACTTCTCCGCGGACAAAAAGAACTCGCAGAAGAACCTCTTTGGGATCATCTTCTCATTTGAGCCACGCCGATTGTTGCCGGACAAGCATCGCACCCAATCGCAGTCGACATTTTTCTGGTCCCACAACACCAATATGCAGGCGGCCATGCAAATCCTGCGTGATGAGGAGCTGATCAGACCTTCAAAGTGGCAAGAACATCCTTCCCCCAATCGTGAATGCTCCAACTGGAACGAAGTCTGGTTGCCTCCGATGGGATTTTACTGCAGGGGCAGCCTCCATTCTCAGGAAGCGGCAATCCAATCTGCAGCGCAGTTCGGGGGAATCCGGACGGACCGCCCGGTGTGCATTGGTGGCTCTGCTCGTCTCCGGCAACAGCATTGCACTATACCCCGTGGCGGAGTGTACGCGGACATAGCTGCCTCCCATTACTATGACTGCATTCACGCCAAAGATGGCAGGTGGAAACTCCGATCTTCGATTGCGGTGCCCAGCTACATGGGCATGTTCTGGTGAACAAATATGGCATGACAGTATAACAACTTTGTCACAGACCCGACGCGGTGTGTGTCCTGATTTTCATGATGTACATCATGACGCTCCTCTTCCGGAAAAAGCGCATAGGGTTGTTTGAGGCTCATGGTTGGACTACGATGTTGCCTTTTACGGTGTTGCTTGCTTGATTGGTTGTATGACTTGTGTTGCTTGCCGTCGCCGCTTTTTAGTGATCACCGGTTGATTTGGCCCTGACTGTCGCATCTTTGCCTGGATTGTGATGGATCATGGGGATCTGCTACGCGATTGCCGGCACATGCTACTCGCCATGTCATCGCAGATCAGTCTACTTCTGGCCGGACTGCAACGTCTTGAAGGCCAACAGCGGCACCCACAGCCGCCCCCACCGCCACCGATTCCTGACGGCCATCCTCCACCGCTACCTCCGCCGTCCACGACGCCACCGCACTTGCCGGCAACATCAGTCAGACCCGACTACATGGCAGCACCGGTCACTCTCGTGGCCACCTTGGACAACCGTGCGGAGCACCCTGCTCACGTACGCACGGTGAGTGTCAGCACCTCCTGGGAACACAGACGCAGGCGAAGATCTAGGCATCGAGAGCCGCACCGGAGACGATCCCGCAGCCATCACCGACGGCTCCCAGACCGTCCAGATGATGCGGTTCCCACGTCCCGCCGCCATGCTTACACTCCGAAGTATCCACCGGCGGTCAAGGCCATGCCAGCTTGCCGACCATCAGGTCTGTCGTATGAACGGTGACGGAGCACCAGCGATAAAAGTACCTCAGCATTTGCTACCTTCATGTTTGCATGCACCATATCTTTGCCATGCCGCAGCTTTACAGCTTTGCAACTTTGCTTGAGTTGACCTTGCGGTTGGATCGGTTGCCATGCAGTTGTCAGCCGAGTTTGTGAATAACCTGGTGGCGGTACTCAATGTCCTTGCATCCCAAGTTGCAACAGCTCTGGACACCCTGAACTTTGCCCTGATGACTGAGCGTAGCCATCCGTCAGACACTGTGGTGACCCCGAGAGCACCAAGAAACTCCAGACATGGGTTGCGGCCCCGCATCATCACGGAGCGCGCCTCGTCTGACAGATCCCGTTCTCCCACACGAATTCGGGCTCGACCTGTGGACACGTCATCTACCTGGTACATACCGGCCTTATCCCCGCCTCGAGCGGCACATCGGGATGCTAGTGACCACAATCCTGGTACTCGGCCCGAATCGATGTTGGATCGACTGCCACCACCTCGTCCACTTGCTCCCTTCGCCACACACGGTGGCCGAGAGCCAGGACAGACGTCGCCTACGACACCTGATTCGGATTCTGATGGCTCGGTGCGTCCGCATCCAGGTGCTTCGTCGTTCCGGCCGTCGCCTACGGTGGTTCATGGTCCTCGGGAACTTCTACAAGAATTCACCATTGCACTTCGCAATGCATACCGTGAACCTTTCACGGCATGGACACAGGGTGAGCTGGATGAGATGGTGCGACGGAAGAAAGACAAGGATTCCAGGCCCACCTATAAGACCATTGCTCGGTTTCTTCAGAAGCCGATTGAGGAAGTCAAGCAGGCATGGAAGGTCTATCAACAACTTGAGGCTCGCGGCTAGGAACGCGGTCGTCAAATGCAACACCGACCATCGGAGGACTAAATGGTAGGCCGTGGCGGCGTGTTCGGCTCCTGTTGTTGATCACATGATATTTGCTTGCTTGCACGTGACTTTCTTTTGCTTGCCGGTTTTGGGTGATGCCGTTGACATGATGTGAAGTCGTGACTGAGTTGCTCAAATCATGTCGGAACAAGTTGTACAGACGTACATTACCTGGACCCATGGAGCACAGCCGACGTGGTCACAATTTCATGGACCCGGGGCTTTACTCGACAGACCCATTCGGCAGACTACGTCACCTCCGCCCCCGCCAAGTTTCCCATTGCTTCTTCCACTTCCTCCTCCGCCACCACCACCACCACCGGTGATTCTACACCCACAGTTTATGCCCTCGGTACGCAGCCCCTCGATCTCAGCTCCTCGCGGACAGTCCTGCCCTACCTCTTCGAAATCGCAGCGCACACGCCGCTCGATCTACAGCACTGACCATTCCCGTGATGAAGAACCACGCAGGCCAGGGCGCTCGTACAAACGATCTCGGACAGCATCCGCTTCAGCGCCGCGGCGATCTCGACGGCCCTTTACAGTGTTCCCCTCCAAACGTGCTGGCCGTACATCGCTGTCCCCATCGGCAACTTGCAAACACTACTGTCATGCCATCCTGCGCCATGGGCGGAAATGTCTTTCCCCTTGTGCTCGTAGACGACCAGGACACTATCATTGCAGGTGTGCGCGACATCAACGACAGTGAAACCTAGGAGTCGGACATTACAGGCCTCGTTGCTGTGTTTCACCTTGAGTTTGAAAAGTTGCCTCACTCTCCAGCTGATGTGTGCGGTTAGCAATGCATGTGTGTCTTTGCCGCAGACTTTCGACTGTTTTAGCTGTCGCGCGAGAGCCTGTCTTGCCGCTATGAACCCCCAGTATTTCGAGTACCAGATCGATAGAGGAGTGGAATGGATTCGAATTTACTCTCCGGGCATTTGGAGACCCGTTCCCGATGATGCTCCAGTTCCTGACCCACTCCACGCTTCCACGTATCGGGAGTGGCGCAGATCATATCACTTCCAAGTGTACTGGTCCGAAGACAGCACCGGAGGCACCACAACGGATCCCATAGTCACGCCCAGTTCCTATGTGTCTGGCAAACACGAGGGTATCAACGACTTGGACCTCCAGTACAATCCATCGGATTCGCGATGCTCGTGAATGCAGACGCCAATTCCTCGGTGGGCTCATCGGTACCGGATGGGGCGTGGCGGGAACCGTCGCCGCCACCATTCCATGATCCTTGGAATGATTCGGATTGACACTTGAGTAGCATGTCGGATAAATGATGCGGTTGTGCTTGCTTTGTATGAGAGTCCATGTTGGGTTGTCTTGCTTGGTGGTGTACGTTCCGTCTCTATTTGTTCGCCGCTTTCCTTTATGACTTTGAGCGGCTTGCCGGCTTGAAATGTTCAATTGTACAGTGTATGGTGCAGCACGATGGGTCCTGCCTCGCTACTTTGACTACGACATCGTCAATGGGCCAGCAAATACGAGTGTGGAATGGATTCGGATCTATGTACCGGGTCCGTGGCATCCAGTCGCCGCGAACACCCTGGGACCGGCCCCGGATGACTCAACCACCTATCGGGAATGGCGCAAGGTCCACCACTTCGAGGTGTATTGGCCTAGGGAAAGTACGGGCGGCACCAGCACAGGCGCTGTTTCGCAACCAGTATCCTATGCAACCTTCTATACTTGGTATTACAGGGACTGGGTCACCAGGGGATACCAACGTCTGGGTCGGCCACACCCCAGCATCGCGAGGCCAGTTTTCGCTTCGGGTGCACCGGACCTCATGTATGCTGGACTGACTTCTTCCTCGGCATCATCCAATTCACATGATGGCTGATGCTCGTCCTCGCCTTCCTGGGGAGTCTGTTCAGTTCAATTCGATTCGGGAGATTGTCTTCGATGCTGGAGCCGCGCAGTGTTACAAAAGTGGTCTTTGCATTGCGTTAGTTGTTTCGCTTTCACTCATTGTTGTCTGCAGCCGTACACCTATCAATTTGTCTTTCCGTGGTTGCGTTGTCATGGAATGGTGTCCGGACCCTCAACAACCAGATGCCCAGTGGGTCAAGATCTTTCATCCGGGATCATGGACACCACATGAAGAACATGATGCTCCACCTCCTCCGCATACTTTTAGAGAATGGAGGGAGTTCTATGCTCCCAACCAGGACTCAGTCGGTGGGCAGGGCCAAGTCACCACGTGGTACAAACGAGACTGGGCCACAGAGGGCTATCGGAGAGTCGCTGCCCCTCACGCTGGTCATGAATTTGATTCCATGTATTTTCCTGATCATCACAGCGTGGCCACGCAGTCTGCGGCATTGAGTATGTCACCGGAGCTGTTAGACGCGATTCTCAGGTCCTCGGATGCGGCTGATTTCTCTACTGAAGAACTGACTCGTCTCCAGGAGGGGATTTCTCAACAACTGACAGCTCGCGCACGTCACGCTTCCCAACCTCATCAACCAGTACGTGCATCGCGTGGAAATACACCATCGGAAACGGTTGGGGTCTCCGAGCCCTACCGGCCCGTGAATCCGACAGCGGCAGGGACAAGGCGAGTCCCATCTTCGAGCTGACTGAGGACTAGACTCGCATGAGTGGCGCAGCGTACAAAATAAGGGTGGTCTCTACACTTGCATGATCTTGCTTGGTTGTGGTTTGAACATGGTTGTGCATGGTGCCTGTTCCTCTATCAGCTGGATCGGAGCCCGCGACAATCCTTGCCTCTCACTTCGACATGGACATCGATGATTCGAAGCAGCACCCATGGCTCGAATATTCGGTCTGGCAGGAACAGGAGTGGGTGCGGATATACACTCCAGGACAGCCTCAACGATGGCACCGCGGTGACGCCGTACCTGATCTACCTGAAAATTCTTTTCGGGAATGGCAGCGGGTGACTGATCCCAATGAGCCTGTCCAGGCATGGGACATCCGTGACTGGCAACATCAAGGATACCAGCGCATTCTGTCTCGGATGGAGTCCTTCGCAACTCATTATCGGCATGATCAATCTCTTGGTCAAGTTCGGAACTCCGATGCCGTTCCAGTTGAGGAGACGTTCACCTACGCCACCCCGTTTTCTCATGGTGATCGCCAGGCTGCTTCGCAAATCGCTTCAGTCCTCTATGGCGACACTCGCAACGCTCAACGTGGTGATCTCTCGTTCCCGTCTTCTGAGCGGTTTAGGGCTGTGTCTCGCTCCCCTCGCCGTGGTGGATATTTTGGTCAACGATAGAGATTCGGGTTGGAGCATGTGATCTTCCTGCAGGAAAAGAGAAACCTCGCCCCTCATAGAGGGGCGTGTGTGTGCGGAGTGGCAGAGAACCCTGCCACCAAAAACCCTTTTCCGTTGCAGCAGGGGGCAGGAGCACCATGGCAAGTCTCCTGCCAACGAAGACACTTGCCATCGGTGGTGATACTGGGACTGATCATCCCAGCGTACCTGCATGTGTAAAGTGATGTTGCTGTCCTTTTGGCCCCCTTGGTTGCGGCGCTGTTTGTGCTGCTTGTTCTTTCGGGTAACGTTTTCGCCTCTAGAGAGAAGCCGAGTGAATTGCAAGCAGAACTCAGCCGAGACTCATCAGTTGTACTCGAGACTCATCAGTTGTACTCGAAAGATTAGCACTCTCCATCTGGAGTTCAAGTGTGTCTGTGTGTGTGTGTCTGTGCGTGTGTGTCTGTGCGTGTGTCTGTCTGTGTGTGTGTGTCTCTGTGTGTGTGTCTCTGGGTTGTGTCTCTGTGTGTGTCTCTGTGTGTGTCTCTGTCTGTGTCTCTGTGTGTGTCTCTGTGTGTGCCTCGAGTCTCTGTGTGTCTCTGTGTGTCTCTGTGTGTCTCGGTGTTTTTCTGTGTGTCTCCGTGTGTCTCCGTGTGTCTCCGTTTCGTCTCCGTGTGTCTCTGTGTGTCTCCGTGTGTCTCCGTGTGTGTCTCCGTGTGTGTCTCCGTGTGTGTCTCCGTGTGTGTCTCTGTGTGTGTCTCTGTGTGTGTCTCTGTGTGTGTCTCTGTGTGTGTGTCTCTGTGTGTGTGTCGCTGTGTGTCTCTGTGTGTGTGTGTGTCTGTGTGTCTCTGTGTGTCTCCGTGTGTCTCCGTGTGTCTCCGTGTGTCTCCGTGTGTCTCCGTCTGTCTCTGTGTGTCTCCGTGTGTCTCTGTGTGTCTCTCCGTGTCTCTTTGTGTCTCTGTGTGTCTCCGTGTGTCTCTGTGTGTCTCTCTGTGTCTCCGTGTGTTTCCGTGTGTCTCTGTTTGTGTCTCTTGTGTGTCTCTTTGTGTGTGTCTCTGTGTGTGTGTGTGTCTCTGTCTGCGTGTCTGTCTGTCTGTGTGTCTGTCTGTCTGTGTGTCTGTCTGTCTGTGTGTCTGTCTGTCTGTGTTTCTGTCTGTTTGTGTCTGTCTGTGTGTCTGTCTGTGTGTCTGTCTGTGTCTGTCTGTGTGTCTGTCTGTGTGTCTGTGTGTGTGTGTGTGTGTCCGTCTGTGTGTCTGTCTGTGTGTCTGTCTGTGCGCCTGTCTGTGTGTCTGTCTGTGTGTCTGTCTATGTGTCGGTCTGTGTGTCTGTCTGTGTGTCTGTCTGTGTGTCTGTCTGTGTGTCTGTCTGTGTGTCTGTCTGTGTGTCTGTCTGTGTCTCTGTCTGTGTGTCTGTCTGTGTGTCTGTCTGTGTCTGTGTGTGTGTCTGTGTGCGTGTGTGTCTGTGTGTATGTGTCTGTGTGTGTGTCTGTGTCTGTCTGCGTGTGTGTCTGTGTGTCTGTGTGTGTGTGTGTCTGTGTGTGTGTCTGTGCGTCTGTGTGTGTGTCTTTGTGTGTGTCTGGGTGTGTGTGTGTGTCTCTGTGTGTGTCTCTGTGTGTGTGTGTGTGTCTGGGTGTGAGTGTGTGTGTCTCTGTGTGTGTCTGTGTGTGTGTCTGTGTGTGTGTTTGCGTGTGTCTGTCTGTGTGTGTGTGTGTCTGTGTCTGTGTGTGTGTCTGTGTGTGTGCGGAGTGGCAGAATACCCTGCCACCACCTTGAGGATCTAGTTGCCACCGCAAAAAGGCACCGGGGGTCAGGGAGGGCGGTGGCCAACGAAGACCCCTCCCTGGTCCCGCGCAAACGTACCTGCCTGTGATGAAATGTCCTTTTAGTCCCCTCCCTGAACCGTTGCTTCTTTGTGCCCTGTTCAGTAGGTACAGGGAAGCCGAGTGCATCGCGAGCCGAAACTTCACCCAGTCGAGACTCATCGGTTGTACTCGCAGGATTAGCGCCCTCCCTTGGGAGTTTCGGGTGTACCCATGGTGTGACCCCGGCCGGAAAATTTGACCTCAACGTTCATATTACCATAGTCCAGCGGAATTTCACGTTTAAGCAGGAACGAGGTTTTACAAAAGGGAAGACAGCCACCAAATCATAGTGACGTCTCACGGGCGCCTGGGCGCTGCTTGCTGATCTTTTCATGCTTTGCCTTGTGTTGATTTGTACCTGGCATGATCTTGCGTTGTCATGGAATTGAAGCTTGTCGGTCTTGGTCTTTCTCAAGGTTGATTTGTGCCATCACCTGGGTTCGCTGAGTCGTCATGTCCCGCCGTGATGATCGTGATAGGCGTGGATTGGTCCAACCCGATGATGTGGCAGCACAATCCGAACATCAACCCTCCCAGTTCCATGCCGCAGTCGCAGACCAACTACCTGCAACCTCCTCCCTTTTGTTGGCGCAGTTACATCATTCGGCGCCGTGCTTCCACCAGTAGCCGCCGGTTAACTACTCAATGCCGTTCCCTCCGGAGCCCGAACCCACCAAGAACATGAAAACGACAATCGATGAAGTTGTGCAATGGCGTACTTTGTCTACCTTCCTGGAAACTTTGACGTTTGTCTCAGCATGCTGGTGGTTTTGCTTCCCGGAACTACCTCAACCTCCAGTACCCGCAGATGAAATTGAACAATCTTGCAACATGTGGACTGAGTTTCAGCGTAGTGGAATCTTCGATGAAGTTGCGCAATGGCGTACTTTGCCTACCTTCCTGGAAACTTTGACGTTTGTCTCAGCATGCTGGTGGTTTTGCTTCCCGGAACTACCTCGACCTGTAGCACCCGCAGATGAATTTGAACAATCTTGCAACATGTGGACTGAGTTGCAGCGCAGTGGAATCTTCGATCAAGTTGCGCAATGGCGTACTTTGTCTACCTTCCTGGAAACTTTGACGGTTGTCTCAGCATGCTGGTGGTTTTGCTTCCCGGAACTACCTCGACCTCCATCACCCGCAGATGAGTTTGAACAATCTTGCAACATGTGGACTGAGTGGTGCTGTTTTGCAGTCTTGCGTGCTTGTGTGTTGTTCGTTGCGCATGTTAGCAGTTTCTCTTGCGCTCGCAGCTGGATCGGATACCGTGGCGCAACCCTGCCTTCACCGCAGCATGGAAATTGACGCTACAGCCCAAACCCGGGACTTGGATGCCGCTCAACAACCATGGCTGGAATATTCATTCTGGCAGGGACAAGAATGGGTGAAGGTCTACATTCCTGGGGAACCTCGACTATGCAATGGCGTACTTTGTCTAACTTCCTGGAAACTTTGACGTTTGTCTCAGCATGCTGGTGGTTTTGCTTCCCGGAACTACCTGGATGTCCAGTGCCCGCAGATGAATTTGAACAATCTTGCAACATGTGGACTGAGTTTCAGCGCAGTGGGATCTTCGATGAAGTTGTGCAATGGCGTACTTTGTCTACCTTCCTGGAAGCTTTTACGTTTGTCTCAGCATGCTGGTGGCTTTGCTTCCCGGAACTACCTCGACCTCCAGTGCCCGCGAGCAGTCTTGCAACATGTGGACTGAGTTTCAGCGTAGTGGAATCCTGGATGAAGTTGTGCAATGGCGTACTTTGTCTACCTTCCTGGAAACTTTGACGTTTGTCTCAGCATGCTGGTGGTTTTGCTTCCCGGAACTACCTCGACCTGTAGTACCCGCAGATGATTTTGAACAATCTTGCAACATGAGGACTGAGTTTCAGCGCAGTGGAATCTTCGATGAAGTTGTGCAATGGCGTACTTTGTCTACCTTCCTGGAAACTTTGACGTTTGTCTCAGCATGCTGGTGGTTTTGCTTCCCGGAACTACCTCGACCTCCAGTACCCGCAGATGAATTTGAACAATCTTGCAACATGTGGACTGAGTTTCAGCGCAGTGGAATCTTCGATGAAGTTGTGCAATGGCGTACTTTGTCTACCTTCCTGGAAACTTTGACGATTGTCTCAGCATGCTGGTGGTTTTGCTTCCCGGAACTACCTCGACCTCCAGTACCTGCAGATGAATTTGAACAATCTTGCAACATGAGGACTGGGTTTCAGCGCAGTGGAATCTTCGATGAAGTTGCGCAATGGCGTACTTTGTCTACCTTCCTGGAAACTTTGACGTTTGTCTCAGCATGCTGGTGGCTTTGCTTCCCGGAACTACCTCGACCTCCAGTACCCGCAGATGAATTTGAACAATCTTGCAACATGTGGACTGAGTTTCAGCGTAGTGGAATCTTCGATGAAGTTGTGCAATGGCGTACTTTGTCTACCTTCCTGGAAACTTTGACGTTTGTCTCAGCATGCTGGTGGCTTTGCTTCCCGGAACTACCTCAACCTCCAGTACCCGCAGATGAATTTGAACAATCTTGCAACATGTGGACTGAGTTTCGGCGCAGTGGACTCTTCGATGAAGTTGTGCAACGACGTACTTTGTCTACCTTCCTGGAAACTTTGACGTTTGTCTCAGCATGCTGGTGGTTTTGCTTCCCGGAACTACCTCGACCTCCAGTACCCGCAGATGAATTTGAACAATCTTGCAACATGTGGACTGAGTGGTGCTGTTTTGCAGTCTTGCGTGCTTGTGTGTTGTTCGTTGCGCATGTTAGCAGTTTCTCTTGCGCTCGCAGCTGGATCGGATACCGTGGTGCAACCCTTCCTTCACCGCAGCATGGGAATTGAGGCTACAGCCCAAGCCCGGGACTTGGATGGCGCTCAACAACCATGGCTGGAATATTCATTCTCGCAGGAGGGACAGGAATGGGTGAAGGTCTGCATTCCTGAAAAACCTCGACTATGCAATGGCGTACTTTGTCTACCTTCCTGGAAACTTTGACGTTTGTCTCAGCATGCTGGTGGTTTTGCTTCCCGGAACTACCTCAACCTCCAGTAGGGGGACATGCCGCGAGGAAATAAAAGAGCTCGCGGGGAAATAAAAAACAACAAGATCAGAAATGAGCAAATGCGTGCGCAAAAATATGCAGAACATGCAGGAAAATAAAACGCACCTGCAAAAAGATAAACAAGCCCGCACAATCACTCAAGCCAAACGACCTAGTAATTAATTAAGTGTTGGCTTACCATTCCGAGTGACCTAGTCATCAACAAACACGCGCGCAGAATTAAATGGATTGCGCAAGAAAATAAAATACACAACACAAGAACTAGGTTTATTTTCTAGCTGGATCCGGTCCGGTCCTGTCCGGTCCACGGTCCGTCCGGTCGGTCTGGTCCGTGCGGGGCTTACAAAGCTGAGTGACCTAGTCATCAACAAACACGCGCGCAGAAATAAATGGATAGGCCGTGTCTTTTGTGTTTTTTAGTTATTAGGTTTTTCAAATTTCTGGTACGTACATACATATATACATACCTACCTACCTACATACCTGCCTACCTACATACATACGTACACACATAGAATCGTAACGTTACATACCACCAACCTACATACCTACCTACATACCTGCCTACCTACACACATACGTACACACATAGAATCGTAACGTCACATACCACCTACCTACATACCTGCCTACATACCTACCTACATACATACATACATACGTACAAACATGCATACATACATACATACATACATACATACACACATGCATACACACATCCATACATACAGAAATACATACATACGTACATACATACATACATACAGACATACATACATACATACATACACACAGACATAGAATACATAAATACATACATGCACGCATGCATACATACATACATACACGTACATACGCACATATAAAGTCACATACAAACACATACACATACAGACACATACACATACATACACACATAATGACATACATACATTCATACATTCATTCATTCATGAATTCATTCATTCATTCATTTATTCATGCATGCATGCATGCATTCATTCATTCATTCATTCATTAACTCATTCACTCATTCACTCACTCACTCATTCATTCATTCATTCATTCATTCATTCATTCATTCATTCATTCATTCATTCAGTCATTCCATGCAAACATACATACATACATACACACATACATACACACATACATACATTACATACAAACAAACACACATACATACATACATACCTGCATACATACATGCACGCAATGCAATGCATTGCATTGCGTTACATTACATTACAATACATTACATACACCTACACACATACATACATGCATGCATACATACATCAAACACACATACATGTAAATATTTGCAAGGAGAGTAAGACACCCTTTGGTGAATCATAACTTCCTCGGACATAATTGGGGGGTGCGCCTGCCTTCTCCCCAACCCCCCCGCTGGTTTTTGGAACGTGTGCAGATATTAAGGCACCCTTTATTGAACCGTCACTTCTTCGAACATGATGGGGGAAGGGGGGGCAGCCCCCCCCCCCCCCCCCCAAACCCTCCCCCCCGGTTGCTTTTTACACTGATGACAAAGATTCAGGCACCCTTTGCTGAATCATCACTTCTTCGAACATCATGCCGGCCCCCCCCCCAACCCTTAGAAATCATCACTTCTTCGAACATCATCCCCCCCTACCCCCCGCTGGCTTTTAGAATGTTTGCAGAGATTACGGCACCCCTTCTTGCATCATTGCTTCTTCGAACCCCCCCCCACCCCCACCGCTGCTTCTAGAATGTTTGCAGAGATTAAGGCGCCCTTTGCTGAAACATCACTTGTTCGAACATCATGGTACGGCACCCTTTGTTGAAACATCAATTACTGGAACATCATGGGGGGGGCTGCCGCCCCCCCCCCACCCTTCCCGCTGGATTTTAGAATCTTCCCAGAGAATAAGGCACCCCTTCTTGCATCATTTCTTCTTCGAACATTAAGGCACCCTTTGCTGAAGCATCACTTCTTCGAACATGATGGGGGGGGGCTGCCGCCACCCCAACCCCCCCGCTGGATTTTAGAATGTTTGCAGAGAACGAGGCACCCGTTCTTGCGTCATTACTTCTTCGAACATCATGGGGGGGGCTGCCGCCCCCCCCAACCCCCCCGCTGGCTTTTAGCATGTTTGCTAAGAAATCAACGCACACTTTGTTGAATCATCACTTCTTCGGATGGTGCATAGATTTCGGGGCAGGCGCAGCATTTTCTGCATCTGGGTGTGTGTTTGCGTGGCAGGGGCATCATATGGCAGCTGTCTAAAGGGACTTGATGTTGTCGAGCGTGCGGCCCGGGGGCTCAATCTGCGTGACAGGCGCAGCACTCTGGAGGGGGGCACCCTTTGCTGAAACATCACTTCTTCGAATATGATGGGGGGGCTGCCGTCCGTCCGGTCCGGTCCGTCCGTCCGGTCTGTCCAATCTGTCGTCCGGCCCGCCCGGTCTCGGCCGTGTTTTTTTCATTTCTTTTTTGTTTTATTACAAAAAACAAAACATATTGAAGGGATCCGGTGGTCTGTCCGGTCTGTCCGGTCCGCGGTCCGTCCGGTCCGTCCGGCCCGTCCAGTCCGTCCGGCCCGTCCGGTCCGGGGTCTGTACGGTCCAAGTTCTGTCCAGTCCGCGGTCCGTCCGGGGTCCGTCCGGTCCGCGGTCCGTCCGGTCCGCCCGGTCCGTCTGGTCCGTCCGGTCCGTCTCGTCCGTCCGGTCGCGCCCGGTCCGTGGTCCGTCCGGTCCGCGGTCCGTCCGGTCCGCAGTTGGTCCGTCATCCGGTCCGTCCGTCCGGTCCGTCCAGTCCGGTCTGCGGTGCGCCCGGTCCGCGGTCCGTCCGGTCCGCGGTCCGGTCCGCGGTCCGTTCAGTCTGCGATCCGTCCGGTCCGTCCGGTCCGCTCGGTCCGTCCGGTCTTGGACGTGTCTTTTTACTTCTCATGTTTGTTTTTATTTCCTTGCTGGATCTGCCTATATCCTTAATGCCTTTTCATTGTACCGGCTGCTCCTTGGTTTTATTTCCCGTGAAGCGGTTTTATTTCCTTACTATGGTTACCCCCCTCCAGTACCCGCAGATGAATTTGAACAATCTTGCAACATGTGGACTGAGTTTCAGCGCAGTGGGATCTTCGATGAAGTTGTGCAACGGCGTAATTTGTCTACCTTCCTGGAAACTGTGACGTTTGTCTGGTTTTGCTTCCCGGAACTACCTCGACCTCCAGTGCCCGCAGATGAATTTGAACAATCTTGCAACATGAGGACTGAGTTTCAGTGCAGTGGAATCTTTGATGAAGTTGTGCAATGGCGTACTTTGTCTACCTTCCTGGAAACTTTGACGTTTGTCTCAGCATGCTGGTGGTTTTGCTTCCCGGAACTACCTCGACCTCCGGCACCCGCAGATGAGTTTGAGCAATCTTGCAACATGTGGACTGAGTTTCAGCGCAGTGGAATCTTCGCTGAAGTTGTGCAACGGCGTACTTTGTCTACCTTCCTGGAAACTTTGACGTGTGTCTCAGCACGCTGATATTTTTTCTTCCCAGAACTACCTCGACCTCCAGTACCCGCAGATGATTTTGAACAATCTTGCAACATGAGGACTGAGTTTCAGCGCAGTGGAATCTTCGGTGAAGTTGTGCAACGGCGTACTTTGTCTACCTTCCTGGAAACTTTGACGATTGTCTCAGCATGCTGGTGGTTTTGCTTCCCGGAACTACCTCAACCTCCAGTACCCGCAGATGAATTTGAACAATCTTGCAACATGTGGACTGAGTTTCAGCGTAGTGGAATCTTCGATGAAGTTGTGCAATGGCGTAATTGTCTACCTTCCTGGAAACTTTGACGTTTGTCTCAGCATGCTGGTGGTTTTGCTTCCCGGAACTACCTCGACCTCCAGTACCCGCAGATGAAGTTGAACAATCTTGCAACATGTGGACTGAGTTTCAGCGCAGCGGAATCTTCGATGAAGTTGTGCAATGGCGTACTTTGTCTACCTTCCTGGAAACTTTGACGTTTGTCCCAGCATGCCGGTGGTTTTGCTTCCCGGAACTACCTCGACCTCCAGTACCTGCAGATGAATTTGAACAATCTTGCAACATGTGGACTGAGTTTCAGCGCAGTGGAATCTTCGATGATGGGGCTCGGGCACGAACAAACAAAACAACAATTCATCGCGGAAATGACATGGCGTCGAAGCAGGGTGCACAAGTCACATGCTGCCTTTGTATCAGTTTCTCAGAGGCGACGGGAGACAATCTTAGCACGCGGCACAAACTCTTGCCACCTCGCCACATTAGTCTTGAAAGGCTTGCTTGAAGTTTTAGACATTTCCAAACAAGGCGACGCACACACCATCACTGCTGTCACGCAGACTCCAAAACAGGGTCGGAGAGAGTGGGCCAGAGCTTTCTTGTCTTCTAAGTTCCGGAACAGTGCAGGAGAGAGCAGGCAGAGGCGAAGTTCTGAAACGAACTCAGAGAAGGGGCATGGGCAAGAAGCAACTTTAAGACAGCTTGTTGCTCGTCAAGTAAGTTACCGATTGGGCTTCCGCGCTTGGGGATGGGGGCAAGGGCCAGCAAACTTATGGCACCTTCTGTATTTTATCGGGCTCTTAGAGGGGGGCCAAAACATGTAAGACGTGCTTCTGTCGTGCACATAAGTTCCTGAACGGGCTGGGAGAGGGGGGGCGGAGTTCCGGAACAGAGTAGGAGGGCTGGAACGGGCTCAGAGAACTGCCAAAACTTATATGGCCTTTTGTTTGTCACATAAGTGCTGGAACAGGGTCACAGATGGGGGCAGGGGCCAGCCAAAACTTGAAGCATTTTTGTTGGCTGTCTGCAAAAGGATGTGGGGTCAGAGAAAGGGGCAGGGTTGTGTGTTGTGACTTGAGCTCCACAATGCAGCCGGAGAGGCGTCAGGTGTAAGCATTTGCGATTGTCAAAGTTAGAGGGTGGGGTGGGCAAAGTATTTGTGTCGTACTGGCCCGTTGCTTTTTGCTTGTCAGCAAAGTGATGGCATGGGTCACGCAACTGCAATGGCGTACTTTGGCTACCTTCCTGGAAACTTTGACGTTTGTCTCAGCATGCTGGTGGTTTTGCTTCCCGGAACTACCTCGACCTCCAGTACCCGCAGATGAATTTGAACAATCTTGCAACATGTGGACTGAGTTTCAGCGCAGTGGAATCTTCGATGAAGTTGCGCAATGGCGTACTTCGGCTACCTTCCTGGAAACTTTGACGTTTGTCTCAGCACGCTGGCGGTTTTGCTTCCCGGAACTACCTCGACCTCCAGTGCCCGCAGATGAACTTGAACAATCTTGCAACATGTGGACTGAGTTTCATCGCAGTAGAATCTTTGATGAAGTTGTGCAATGGCGTACTTTGTCTACCTTCCTGGACGTTTGTCTCAGCATGCTGGTGGTTTTGCTTCCCGGAACTACCTCAACCTCCGGTACCCGCAGATGAGTTTGAACAATCTTGCAACATGTGGACTGAGTTTCAGCGCAGTGAAATCTTCGATGAAGTTGTGCAACGGCGTACTTTGTCTACCTTCCTGGAAACTTTGACGTTTGTCTCAGCATGCTGGTGGTTTTGCTTCCCGGAACTTCCTCTCCAGTACCCGCAGATGAATTTGAACAATCTTGCAACATGAGGACTGAGTTTCAGCGCAGTGGAATCTTCGATGAAGTTGTGCAATGGCGTACGTTGTCTACCTTCCTGGAAACTTTGACGTTTGTCTCAGCATGCTGGTGGTTTTGCTTCCCGGAACTACCTCGACCTCCAGTACCCGCAGATGAATTTGAACAATCTTGCAACATGTGGACTGAGTTTCAGCGCAGTGGAATCTTCGATGAAGTTGTGCAGTGGCGTACTTTGTCTACCTTCAAGGAAACTTTGACGTTTGTCTCAGCATGCTGGTGGCTTTGCTTCCCGGAACTACCTCGACCTCCAGCACCAGCAGATGAATTGTCTCAGCACGCAGGTGGTTTTGCTTCCCGGAACTACCTCGACCTCCAGTACCCGCAGATGATTTTGACCAATCTTGGTTTCTATCGCCGGGGAAGCTTTGACTCCTCGATTCAGGCGGCTCTATCTGCTGCCCGTCATGGCGGCATCACTTCCAGCAGACCATGCTGTATTGGCGGAACTTCCATGATTCGCCAACACATTTTGCCAGCGGCGGTGTCCTCGCCGACATCGCTGCTGCGCACTTTCATGGCCTCGCGCACAGCGATGGAAGCTTTGAAGCACTTTGGCGCTCCCCGCGTACGTTGCCATCTTCTGGTAGCGATGCTCTCAATGAATCCTTCCAGCTCTTCTACCTCTTGTACGGTAGTGCGGCAGTGTTTTGTACATGAAGCTCTCTTTCATGACTCTTGAGTTGTGACGTTGCCGAGTCTTCCGAACCGGTGTGCTTGCGAATGTCACTGTGAAGTTTTGGTTGTGCGTAATCACGGGTTTGCTTGTTTTGATGCTCTCACGTTTTCACATTGCATATGCTGATGTTACTCCGCAGCTGCCTGGCTACCTACTGGACACCTGGAACCGTTCAAATCGACATGGACCGTATGGTGATGTGTTCGGGAATGCCGAGCGCAACTTTCGTCTATTACTTCTAAGATCAGCATACTCATGGATGGACAACGTCGCCTCGAGACCTCGGCTCAGACAATTCACACCATGCTTTCTCGGATTCTTCAACAACCCTCGAGCTCCTCCACCTATGACACAGGCCCCGCCACCTCCTCTTCTACACGTGCCGCCCCACGCAGCACCTTCAGAACTACCTCCACCACCTCCACCTCTCGAACCACTCCCTCCTCCTGATTCATTGTCCACCGCCAAGGCCTACTCGTCACACACCGCCAACCCCGATGACTACGCTTACGGCCACCGCATCAACTCCGAATGTGATGAGTGTGTCTCCAGATGCATCACGTGAGAGGAATCGCAGGGGAAGATCTCGCAGAGGCAGGCGGATCTACAGATCAAGATCCAGACGCAGGCGTTCAGCTCATTTTGTGCCCAAAAGCGGCCCGCCCGAGATTAAGGCGATGCCTGCCTGCCGATCGTGAGGGTTAGCTCGTGGACGATGATCACACAACCTGTGGAAAATGATTCCTTGATTGCGCAACGTAGTTGCATTGCTTGCTTGACCGATTTCCTTCGTTAGCCATTTCGTGCTTGATTTGATAGTGAGCTTCTTTTGTTTCCGTCATGCACCTGTCTGATGTGTTTGTAGCAGATCTCCTGGCGACGTTGCAGACGCTGCTGTCATCGGTCTCCGTTGCCATCAACTCGCTGCAGTATGCCATGGCCTCGCGGAATACCAACGCACCAAGCACAAACATCATTGACAGCTTACCACCACCACGCAACTCTCGCCATGGCTCGCCCTCCAATCAACGACTTCATCGCCGTCATGCACTTGAACCAAGTGAAGTCCCCAACCATTATGGTGATGCTGAACTGACTTCCGCTGAGCCTCGTCGCACGTCCCCTCCTCGGCTTCTCCGTCTTCCGATACCATATCTTCAGATCCAGAAGCGGCGCCAGTACGCCCACCTCCTCGTGTTCAGCGCGGTCCTTCGTGCTTGCTTGACTCGTTCCATGTCTATGCGCAACGATTACCCGCACCCTTTCCAAGCCTGGACACAGACTCAGCTCGATGAACTGAAGACGGACAAGGATTCGCGCCCAACTTACAAGTCCATCGCCAAGTTTCTGACGAAGGACACTGTTGAAGTGAAGCAAGCCTGGAAAACGTACCAGAAGATCACCATCTAACATTAGCTCAGCCGTAGAAAACAGTGCGCGTGAGTCATGTACGCATGCTTTTTGCTTCTGAGCCTGCGTACTCGTTCCGCAGGCACAATGGATCAGAGTACCCACATGGTTGCATGGACGCCTACCCACTTGGCTAACTCGGTTGTGGCGTGGACCTGATGACGAGCCAACACCACCGCTACCACTTCCTCCACCACCTCCGCCACCACTACCGCCGCCGCCTGCGCCTCCGTCATCCATGATGCTGACATGTCATCTCCTCAACATCGACTTCTTCTCTCGCCATGCTCCTCACACAGGAACCACCGGCAAGACTTCAGACTTCACGACAGCAGATCAACATCCAGAAGAAACTTTGCAAATCCCGCCCCACCTATCATCGTCGTCCTTTCACCGTTTTCTCGACATGGCGATCAGGGACTCCCAGAACAAGACTGACACGATGCGGGCATCACTGTCAATATCTTCCCTTGGTCATCGGCGACGCCTTGCCCCGTGCGCCCGACACAAACGCGAACATTTTCATTACCGCGGCCGATAATATCTTCACTGCGGCCTGTGGAGAAAACCGTGCTGTGTATATTTCATGTCTCGATTCCATTTCTTATCATGTTGACTTTGCTTGCTTGCCGGATCTCCTTGTCGCTGTTTCGTAGTGTGAGAGTTTGAAGATTGTGTCATGTCGCATCCTCTGCAGATTGACATGTGGTCGGTTCCGCGTTACTTTGAGTCTGAGATTGTGGCCGGACCGGGAGATGCTGTTCAAGAATGGATACGAATCTTTACACCAGGCTCTTCGAGAATTATGAGCTCCACAATGGTAGCACTGCCTGACGCCCTTTCGGCCACTTTTCGAGAATGGAAGAAGTTTTATATCTTTGAAACGTGCTACATTCTGGATGGCACTGGAGGCACTTCACCCGATGAACAGCTTCGCACTACCTCTTTGCCCACGCACTACTGCTGGCAATTTCGTGACTGGAACACACTTGGGTGGCAACAGCTACTGCCCCCAACATCACATCGCCTACCTCACACTCGGGATCAATCATCCACTTCTTTGTCGGCGTCAGATGGTGCCTGGAGAGCACCCTCACCACCTCGTGGTCGGAGTTTGATTGGAATGCGTGAGTGTTGACTGATTGATGGTCGTGAAGGAAAATGGTAAGTTGCATTGCAGTTCTGATGCGCAGGTTGCATGGATTTGTTTCATCAGCTTGTTGCGGTTGTCGGTAGCTGTTGCATTCCAATTGTGTTTACGGATGCGTTGCCGGCTTCTTTCT
>CAUJNA010003732.1:105425-157925 GCA_963377175.1 Effrenium voratum | reverse complement strand
ATGCCCGCGGGCCGCGGGATCCAAGAGAAGGCTCCCTTGCACGTGGGTGACGCCCAGCAGCGTCTCCCTTTCTTTTCTGCGAGTCTTGCTAGCGGTTTCAGCCAGCTCCTCGGCGGCCAAGAAGTACTGCTCGTCGGAGTACCTCTGGAAGAGCGCAACATCATGGGCGTCGATTGTCTGGAACGGAGACGCCGCCGCCTGCCCTTTGTTCAAGACGTTTAAGCAGAAGAGGCAAGGCTTCAGGCCTGCGGATCCCTTGGTTGACCAGGTAGCCCTCTGGGCTTCCTGATCAGATAAAAACAATGACACCGGCCGGATCCTGACCCAGGTCGGGCCGGATGGCAGCTCCAGCACGAAGCCGGACTCGTGCGACTTCGCATGCACAGACTTCACGACCGCAGTCATCAAGCGAGTCATGCCGCCAGCGATGCGGTCGATCACGCTGGCCTGAACTGCAGCTACAGTTAACCACGCGTCTTCCTTGCTCAGTGATGCATACAGCTCACGGAATGAGAGGTATATCATGCAGATTTTTTTGACTTTCCTCACAGCCAAGACGTTTCCGCATATGAGCTCGTCGTGATAAAGCACGCAGGACAGCCTCCGGCCCTTGTCCCGCTTGAACACGCGGTCCAAGACGGTCGCCCAAGGCGGAGACCCGCGCGCGGCGTAGCGGAGTAGTTTCGCCAGGACCCCGATGAGAATCGGGACGGGCTTGCCAGACTCTCCCGCCAGCTCGTGCCGCTCATAGCAAGCCAGGGCGTCCGCGGTCAAGTCAGTGCGAGTCGTGAACGCACTCGAGCGCGACGCCGCAGCTCCATCCTCCCTGAGCTCTCCAGCGATATTCCAGATCGCCCGCGCTGTGTTATCCGAGCAGCCAGGCAGTGACAGACAGCGACCGAAATTTTCCTCCTCCTCATGACTGAGGCGTCGCTTGCGGCCGGCCATGGCCTGGGATGGATGGACGAGAGCGCCCATGACAAAAGCCAAACGGCATCGGCGTATATATAACAAGCGCAGCTACAAAAACCCAGGCGTGTATATGATATATATATATATATTCATGTATATATATATATATACTGATGAACACACGGGGAAGGAGAAAGCGACATCCGCGTGCGTGGCACCCCCGGGCACAGTATAAGAAACAAGGAGGCGGGGACAAGCTTATATATAATATATGTAGCGGCAGAATGCATTTTTTCCCTCTCGCAAGCGAGCTTCACGGCTGCAGGAAGGCGCCCGCGGCCGGACCCCGCGCGTCGCTATATTATCGCGCACAAAACTGAGCCGCTCGAGGTTGACAGCGGCGGCGGCCGCAGCCAGCGAGACGCGCCAACTACTCGCCCGGAGCGGCTTCCTTCTCCTGCTGCTTCCCGCGGGTGCGGCGCTTGAAAGGCTTCGCCGGAGCCGCCGCAGGCATCGCAGGCGCCTCCGCAGACGCCTCCGCCTTGGCCGCGGCTCGTGTGGCCTTGACTGCCTTGACAAGGGCTCGGCCTTCCTTGAGCAACGCGTTGCAAGACTTGAGATGATCTTTCAAGTCCTGAAGGCTGAAAGGCAAGGCCGCCACCAGGGCCCCGGCCGGCAGAGTGCCCGTGTCCAGCACGTGCAGCAGGTCGGTGCTCGCTTTTGCCCACGCTGCGAACTGGGTCTTACACTCGGACAGACCCTTGAGAAGCTCAGGCTGGTCGACTCCCAGCTTCTGGGCGCTGTCCAGGACAGCCTGTGCGCCAGCGGTTGCCGGGGTCAGCAAGGCCACAGCCTTAGCCGCCCACTGCTTCTGCCTAGCGTTGAAGCGGCCGGCAGCAGCAGCGTCCTTGGCTTCCTGCTTGGCCTTCTTCTCGGCCGATGGGGAGACAGCGTGCCCCTTCTTGGCCGCAGGCCCTGCGCCCGCAGGCTTCGGCTGCGCCTCCGGCACGTCGAGGTCGGGATCGTGGGCGGCGTCTCCAACAGCAGCATCCTCCGGAATGGCTTTGCGCTTGCCGCCGGATTTCCGCTCTCGGAGGGTCTGCTCTTTCTCCATGATGCGCCGCTCCACGACTTCGACGATGTCCCGAAAGACTTCGCGATGCAGAGGCACCTTGATGACGTCGCCGAGGATCGGGCAGGTCCATGTGGGGCATTTGTCCAACTGCTCGTCAGAGTAGCCAAGGCCGAGCCAAACCGCTCTCGGCTTGGAGTCCGTGATGGTGGAGTGCTCCTGGGCCCGAATCGTTTTCTTGATGGTCTGGTCGACCAGGACGGCTCTGACCGTGGCCCAGTTGTACCGAGAGCCCTCGCCGTTCTCGCGAATTTTTTTGAAGAAGGCTTTCTTGTCATCGATGGTGAATTCGGCAAGAGCGTCTCCGGCGTTCCGGCTCACCATGCTCTTCAGGGACTGACAGGTCCGGCACTCCCAGGAGACACCGGAAGATCTTCCCCTGGTGTCGTCCACGGACGACTTCCCGCACAGGGAGCAGCAAGCCTTCGGGACCGCAGTCTCCGCCATATATATAGTGCGGGCGGCTGGGAGAAAAAAAAAAAGAAAAACTAAGGAGTCTCGAGCCGAGAGAGCCGCGGTCGATTTCAAGCGCAGGCAAAAACTACAAAAACATGCGCCGACAAATGCCGACAAATGCCGACATTGGCCGACGTCAGGGGTTCCGGGGCCCTACTACTACAGCACATGACGCCGACATGGGGGGGTGCTATAAATCCAGGGTGCCAAGAAAACCTCGCCGACAAATGCCGACATTGGACAATTTGAGTATATAGTAGGAAACACGACGAGCCTGGAAAAAAAAACGCAAAAGAAACCCTCTCCGCCCCCCCTCCCCCGCCTCCCGCCCGAACCCTTGCGCGCGCTTTTTTTTCTTCTCTCGCTCTCTCTCGCCGCCGATATATATACGTGCCCCGCAGCTTGTGCATGGCGGCTTGCCAGCCTCACAGGCTTTGCAAGGTGCGCGTGGCCTGCTCGAAAAGGGCGGTCAGGACCTGCCCTTTCGCGCCACCGGGTCCGCCCGAGCCGTCCGGCGGCGGCGGGGGCTCGCCCCCGCCTGGACCCTTCTTCGGCCCGCGGGCCTCAGGGGTTGGGCTGGCGCGCGCTTTCTTCTTTTCTTTCTTCTCCTTGGGGCGGCGGCCGCGCGTGCGCGAGCGCGAGCGGCTCCCCTTTCTCTCCTTCCGCCGCCTGCGTTTCTCCGTGGCCGTGGGGGCTCGGGACCCCGACTTGACGCGTGCCAGCAGATTCACCTTGCGGCTCGGCTCCCGCGAGAGCCCCGGGTCCTCGGACTTGTCCGGGCCATATGCGGCCTGCCACGCCCGGTCGCTCTCTTCCTGCGCCGCGGCCAGCGTGTCTGCCCACGAGCGGTAGCGCCCCGACCGCCACATCCGATGAGCGATGCAGTGCTGGCTTCGCTCATGCTGCTCTCGGGCAGATGCCTCGTCCGCCACCTGCCGCCCGCAGTGCGAGCAGGGGCGCCGGCTCGGCGCGCTGGACCGCTGGCGGCTTGCCTTCGCCGGGGGCGGCGGCTTGGCCGGCGGCTTGGCCGGCGGCTTCGGCGTCTTGGGCGGGAACTTCGGCTCAGGCGGCCGCTCCGAGCCGGACCGCTGCCTCAGCAAGCGGTCTCGCAGCTCGGCCGCCTTCTCCGCGGAGGCCGGCGTTGAGCGGTCTCGCCGCTCGGCTGCTCCCCGGTTCCTGACCGAGGCCGGCGACGGCGTGCCCTCGGACGAGGAGGAATCCTCCGCCTTGGGCTGCTTGGCCGGCTCCTGCTCCTTGGCCGGCTCCGGCTCCTTAGCCCGCTCCGGCCAAGGAGGAGCCGGCTCCTTGGCCTTGTCCCCCTCAGGGGTCACGGAATCCCTCCTCATCCTCTCCCTGTGCAGGCGCGCCTGCTCCTCCCGCAGGAGGTGGCACCTGGGCAGGGCGAGACGACACGCGCGCGTAAATAATATATATGACATAAAAACAAAGCCGCGAGATAAAAACAAAATGTGCCTGCGCTGGTGCGCATTATACGCATTATATATCTACATATATACAACCGCGTCTGTGCTTATATATATATATATGTATACATGCACATGGCGCACAAGCCGCGCGCGCTGGGCCGCAGCCGCAGCAGTCTTGCCAGGCCGCAGCCGTGGCGGGCGCAGCCCCTCCTGGGCCGCAGCCGCAGGAAGGGTGCCAGGCCGCAGCCCTGGCAGACGCGACCCGCCAGGCCGCAGCCATGGCGGGCGCAGCCCCTCCTGGGCCGCAGCCGCAGGAAGGGCGCCAGGCCGCAGCCGTGGCTGACAAAGTCCCTCCGGGGCCGCAGCCGCAGGAGGGACGCCAGGCCGCAGCCGTGGCGAAGTCAGGCCGCAGCCGTGACGGCAAAACTAGCCGCGCGTGTCGGATGACGGCGCGCGTGCACATAATATATTATATATATAAAGAATATGTGTATATATATTATCTTTTTGCAGTGTGTTTATATAGATATAAGTATTTATATTTTGTACGAGAGCGAGACGCCGGCCCGATGCCCCGCCTCCTCCGGCGCCTCCTTGGGCGCCATGGCTCCCATTCGAGCCTCAACGGCTGCGCCGCCCATGAAATGCAGCGGTGCGCATGCAAGAGCCCGACAAACCCGACAAACGACGACTGACGCGAGAAAAAAAAAAACGAGCACGTGTGCGTTTGTTGTTTTGCGCCGACCCCTGTTCGAAAGACGCGTATATGGACAAGCGAGAACGCCGCCAAACCCTATGCTGGAGCCTTGAGAAGACGGGCCCGCATCTTCTGCAAAGCGTCAAGCTGCTTGCCTTTCTTCACTGCAGGCCACAGCTGCTTGCAGATGGCTTTGTGGTTCGGACCAGAAGCCCCTATGATCAGGCGGTACTTCTTGTCCGCTTGGCACCAATATCGAATGTAAGACTTCTGCGTATAGTACCCGATGTGCGTGTGGCCCCAGTACTGAGCTTGCGCCGACTCGCTCTGGTACGTGTCCGCAGACAACGACTTGCTCTGGCGCGTGTCCGCAGACTCTGCGCAGCTTGCTGCTGCCGCAGGGCGCTTGAGGACCTTCGACGGCTTTGACGCAGAGCCAAGCTGCCGCGCCGCTGGACGCTTCATGCCTTTCCGGCCCTGACTGAGTAGGTCTGCGGCTGCGGACGCCGACAGGTCTGCGGGAGGGCTCGTCGATGGCTCGTCGTTGCTGCGCTCGCCGTCTCTGCCGTTATCTGCGGCTACCGCCGTGTCCAGGGCCAGCTCCTGCTGGTGCTGCGCGATGGGCTCAGGCACATCGCTGCGCACGAGCTCTGACGGGGGAACCTCCGGCAGGGCCAGGGCCCTGGACGCGCCTGCGACGACCTGGGCTGAGTTGTTCGCGCCTTGCGGCTTGAGGATTTGCAAGTTCAGGGGGTCACGGATGCCCGGGGGACGCTCCCATGAGCACAGACTCCCCGCTGCCTGGCGCATGACAGCGCCCATGATGTCGGCCATGGCTGGGCCAGACATTGCCGGCGGCGCAGACAGCGCATTTGTGCTGCGCAAGGGCACCTTCGCGGCCAAGGCTGCGATCTGCTGATCCTGAAGGGGCCACGCTGTCTGACGCGCCGGCTCGTGGCCCTCGAAGGCCGCGACTATATCTGCGGGCAAATCCTTAAAGTTGACCGGCAAGACTGCCAGCAGCTGCCCTGTCTTCGCTCTCCCCATCTTTTGCAAGCGCTTATGCACCGCCTTCCAAGTTGACTTGACTACCTGATAGCTTGTGGCGAGCTGCCAAGAACTGGACGGCCCGCCCTCCAGAAGCGAGCATACGGCGGTGACTCCTGCCAACGTCAGCTCTGTCGGAAGACAGAGCTGCAGAACCGTCGCGGCAGTTTCCAGGATATACTCCGCTTTCTCTCTCAGAGAAAGCTTGCCAGACAAGCGAGCCCAATGCTCGGCTGTAAAAAAAAAGTGCAGTCTGGTGTAGTCCTGGCTCTGTCTTCGCCGATCTTTTTCCCCGGCCTGCTTCGCTTGCGCCATGGAGCGCAGCAGCTCTTGTAGCTGACATTTTTCACCCGGAGAGAAGGCGCCGTCCGGCGTATCCAGGAACGCCTCAGCGGCCAGCAGATCTGCGCGCTCCCGCGGCTCTGCAAGCAGAAAAGTCTGCGCAGATGCAAAAAGCTTCTCTCTGCCACCCGGGTCGGCCGCGGCCGCGGAGAGGCACCGTGACACGGCTTGCAGACAAGCCAAGGCCATTGCGCCGCGCAAAGCAAAAGCTTAAAAGCTTGAACCAGCAGCTGCGGGAAAACAAAAGAGAGCCAGAAGCAGCGGCGGAAGAAAAAAGCGAGCAAAAAGCAAATACAAGTTTTCTACTCTGGGGACACAGAAAAGCCTATGTGGGGTTATATATATTTTTAGCAACCCTATCACACTATAGACCCTGCGCAGGTGCTCATTTTTTTTACGAACGTAAGTTCACCCTAAGTAGTTCCTAAGTTCATCGTAAGTTGTTTGACGCTCAAGCCATAAGTCCCCTAAGTAGACCCCAAGTAACTTATAAGTTCATATGAACTTACGGCGCACTTACAGAACTTATCGAACTTATAACCTAAGTTACAGAACTTATAACCTAAGTTATAACCTACTTATAAGTCCCGTAAGTAATTTCCCGCATACTGGTACCATCCCCCCCCCCCCCCACCCCCCACCCCTTCGGGCTACTATTCCGCATGCGTGGAAACAGCGCTGAGCGGGTGCACTTGAGCGGGTGTGCTTACCATTCCCCCCCCCCCGCACCACCCCCCACCCCTTCGGGCTACTCTTCCGCACGCGTGGAAACAGCGCTGAGCGGGTGCACTTGAGCGGGTGTGCTTAGCATTCCCCCCCCCCACCACCCCCCACCCCTTCAGGCTACTCTTCCGCATGCGTGGAAACAGCGCCGAGCGGGTGCACTTGAGCCAGCGTGCTTACCATTCCCCCCCCCCCCCACCCAACCCCCCCAGCCCCCCGACAGTGCCGAGCGGGTGCACCTGAGCGGGTGCGCTTACCTTCCCCCCCCCACCCCCCACCCCTTCGGGCTACTCTTCCGCACGTGGAAACAGCGCTGAGCGGGTGCACTTGAGCGGGTGTGCTTGCCATTCCCCCTCCCCCCCACCCCCCCCCCCCACAGTGCTGAGCGGGCGCACTTGAGCGGGTGTGCTTACCAATCCCCCCCCCCCCACCCCCCCACCCTGCCAAAAGTGTGTGTGTGTACAGATGATCCAGATGACAGAAACCTTGTGTGCGCAGATGATCCAGAGTGCGTGGCGCAATAAGTGAGGAAAGCCTGTGTGTACAGATGATCCAGATTTGTGTGCGCAGATGATCCCCCGCCCGTGTCTGTGTGTCTGTCTTTGTGGGTGTGTGTGTCTGTGTCTGTGTGTCTGTGTCTGTGTGTCTGTGTGTGTGTGTGTCTGTGCGTGTCTGTGCGTGTGTGTCTGTGTGTGTGTGTCTGTGTGTGTGTGTTTGTGTGTGTGTGTGTTTGTGTGTGTGTTTTTGTGTGTTTGTGTGTGTTTGTGTTTGTGTTTGTGTCTGTGCGTGTCTGTCTGTTTGTGTGTCTCTGCTGTGTGTCTGTGTCTGTGTGTCTGTGCCTGTGTGTCTGTCTTTGTGTGTGTGTCTGTGTCTGTGTGTCTGTGTCTGTGTGTCTGTGTGTGTGTGTGTCTGTGCGTGTCTGTGCGTGTGTGTCTGTGTGTGTGTGTCTGTGTGTGTGTGTTTGTGTGTGTGTGTGTTTGTGTGTGTGTTTTTGTGTGTTTGTGTGTGTTTGTGTTTGTGTTTGTGTCTGTGCGTGTCTGTCTGTTTGTGTGTCTCTGCTGTGTGTCTGTGTCTGTGTGTCTGTGCCTGTGTGTCTGTCTTTGTGTGTGTGTCTGTGTCTGTGTGTGTGTGTGTGTGTGTGTGTGTGTGTGTGTGTGTGTGTGTGTGTGTGTGTGTGTGTGTGTGTGTGTGTGTGTGTGTGTGTGTGTGTGTGTGTGTGTGTGTGTGTGTGTGTGTGTGTGTGTGTGTGTGTGTGTGTGTGTGTGTGTGTGTGTGTGTGTGTGTGTGTGTGTGTGTGTGTGTTTGTGCGTGTTTGTGTGTGTTTGTGTGTGTGTGTGGTGTGACTGTGTGTGGTGTGTGTGTGGTGTGTGTGTGGGTGGTGTGTGTGTGTGTGTCTGTGTCTGTCTGTCTGTGTGTGTGTGTTTTTGTGTGTGTGTGTGTGTGTGTCTGTGTGTGTTTTGTTGTGTGTGTCTGTGTGCGCGTGTGTTGTTGTGTGTGTTTTTGTGTCTGTTTTTGTGTGTGTTTTTGTGTGTCTGTGTGTGTGTGTCTGTGTGTGTTTTTGTGTGTTTTTGTGTGTGTGTGTGTGTTTGTGCGTGATTGTGTGTGTGTGTGTGAGAGAGTGTGTCTGTGTCTGTGTGTGTGTGTTGTTTTGTGTTTGTTTTTGTTTTTTTGACTATCCCATCAATCATTTATGCAGCAAATTCAATGTTGATCCCGACAGCTCCCTACCATTGAGACCAGGAGATTTATTAGCAACAATTCTTGCACTAGCTGCTTCTCGACATGTTCAGCTGTTTATCTACAGTTACCCCGGCAAAGGGGACCCGATTGAAGCAGCAATGGCTTCTCTTGGCTGGCTGCTTCGTAGGTTAACAAGACATGAACAGGGATTTGTTAGAGCACCCAGAAACCAGGCAAGGCCCAACTGATTCAACGAGTTGCGGCATGCAAGGCTGCGGCAAAGGATCTCTATTCTCGATTTGGATCCAGCTGGAGACGACCAGGAAGCAGTGACCTGCGCGGCGAACTGTGCAGTGGAGCTATTTCGCAGGGACGCAGCGGAGGTGGCCATCCGCCAGCAGCACATCTACCGCAGCAGGATCGAGCCATTGGTCGTTGGCAAAGCCTCTGCTGAGATAGTCGGACCTTGTTTGATTGCAGGAGGCCAAGGTGGCCTCGGCCAAGTGCTTGTGTCATTCCTCCGAACGCTCGGTGTGGATCAGATCACAGTGCTCGGCCGACGTCCGGGGCACGTGAAGGAAGCAGACTTCGTGTGTGCCGACATCAGCCAAAGGCATACAACCGAAGCGGTTCTGCGCAGCATGAGGCGGGGAAACAGGCTGCCAAAGATGATTTTTCAGTTGGCCGGTGAATTGGCGGACAGCAGCTTGAAGCACCTCACATGGCAGACTTTTGAAAGGCCATTGAAGCCGAAAGTATACGGCTCGCAGCACTTGCACGAGGTTGAGGGAGCATCCTTGGTGCTGTTCTCCTCTATGGCTTCCTTGCTGCCCTTCCCAGACCAGATCAATCATGCGGCCGCCAATTCTTTTCAGGATGCCTTAGCCCACGAGAGGAGCTACGCTGGGAAGCTTGGCTTGGCCATCAATTGGAGCCTTTGGGCAGAGACTGGTGCTGCTTCCGAGAAGCAAAGTGCATTGGTGCTGGGCCAGCGTTTTGGCTTTGGGGCCATGAACAACAAGGATGCTCTG
Source organism: Effrenium voratum (assembly GCA_963377175.1). Lineage (NCBI taxonomy): Eukaryota > Dinophyceae > Suessiales > Symbiodiniaceae > Effrenium > Effrenium voratum. Next base: position 148,478 of record CAUJNA010003732.1, on the reverse strand, counting down.
AACTACCTCCACCAGGTCCTGAGCACTCCGCTGGTGCAGGTTGCTATTTGTCCTGTTGACTGGAAGGCATATTTGAAGGCAGCTATCACCCCAGACAGGACGCGCTTTGGAGTGGTTTGGCGTCACCCACACTTTTTGTTCGAGACAATTGCCCACCCCCACCCCCCACCCCACAGAGGGCCTTGAATTATCCCTGCAGGAGACTCCAGCACCTTGATGAGGGAGGGACAACTCGCAGGACTGGCAAGATCCAAAGACCCGAGATCTCAGATGACTTGGACTTGGGCGCGGTACTCCACCAAAAACTAGTGCAGATCCTTCAGGATGTCATGGGCACAGATATGGTGGAACTGGATATGGATGAGCAAACGAGCTTTGAGACCCTGGGAATGGACTCCATGTACGCCAGCAGCTTTGCCTCGAGGATTTCGTCTATGGGGATCGAGGTAGAGACGGCAGATGTCTTGAGCGCACCCAACGTGATGGCCTTGAGCCAAGCTCTCCTTGACAGGCGCGGCAAGTTGCCTGAGGTTCACACGGCTTCAAGCCTCCAGGATTTCCCACCTCCGCCACAGGGCATCAGCGTGGTGGGGATGGGCATTCGAACCTCCTCAAGCTCCACTCCGAGCGAATTTGGATGGCAGCTTTGGTGGGGATGTGGAGTTTGGTCCGTGCCGTGCTCCAGACAGTCATTGTACGAAGATGTGCCTGGGATCTTTGTGCGCCACGCTGGCTTGCTGGAAGACCTGGAAGCCTTTGATGAGGAGTTCTTCGGCATCCGAGACGAGCAACGCCTGATGGACCCCCAGCAAATGCTCGTCCTGCAGTGCGCGCAAGAAGCAGCAGTTCACAAGCAGCGGGATGTGGCTGTGTTTATTGGCGTGGGTTCCAGCGAGAATGTGGAGAATGCTGATAAAATTCTCCGGGAGAGTAGCAAAAACCAAGCAGGCCTTTGCGCGTTGGGAAACAATCGCAGTGTTGCAGCTAATCGTGTCTCCCACGTATTTGGCCTCTCCGGCCCGTCAATGTCATTGGACACAGCCTGCTCCTCTTCGCTTTTCGCAGTGGCAACTGCATGCAGCAGCCTACGCAATGGTGAGGTGCACGGCAGCCTTGCCGGCGGCGTCAACGTGATCCTATCAGCAAATCTGATGAGATGGTATTCCTCCATGGAAATGATTTCTCGTTCTGGCTGCTGCCGCAGTTTCGACGCAAGCGCAGATGGCATGGTTCGGAGTGAGGGTTGCGGGGTCATTGCGCTTTCTACTTCTGAGCCACTGCACCACGCCGAGATCTTGGGATATGCCACCAACCACAACGCCGGGGCGCGGCGGGCCGTGGGCGCCTCAGGCACTCGGTCTGAGGCCATGATGATGCCATCAGCCAGGGCGCAGCAGGAGCTGCTGAGGGCTGCCCTGCTTCAAGCGCAACAGCCCGAGGTGCAGCTGATGGAAGCTCATGGGACCGGGACGCCGCTCGGCGACCCCGAGGAGGCAGCGGCCATCGCCGCAACATCGCACCGGGTCTTTGTGGGCGCCGGAAAGTCGATCTTGGGCCACCATGAGGCAGCTGCTGGCATTATGGGCCTAACGAAGGTGATCAGCTCCTTCACACGCAGGTGTGCTCCTCCAAATCAGCACTTAAGAATCCTGAATGAGAACATAGAGGCCGAATCGCTGGAGTTCCTGAATTCACACTTACCGCTGGGCTCTGTTGCCGCAGCTGGCGTCAACAGTTTTGGCTTCAGCGGAAGCAATGCACATGTGCTCCTGGCCCCCTCCGACTGCAACTCTGACCCCGCTGGAATCGACAGTTTGGGCTTCAGCAAAAGCAATGCACATGTGCTCCTGGCCCCCTCCGCTGCCAGTTTTGGCTTCAGCAAAAGCAATGCGCATGTGCTCCTGGCCCCCTCCGACTGCAACTCTGACCCAGCTGGCGTCGACAGCTTTGGCTTCAGCGAAAGCAATGCGCATGTGCTCCTGGCCTCCTCCGACTGCATCTCTGACGCAGCTGGCGTCGACAGTTTTGGCTTCAGCGAAAACAATGCGCATGTGCTCCTGGCCCCCTCCGACTCTCTGACCCCGCTGGAGTCGACAGTTTGGGCTTCAGCAAAAGCAATGCACATGTGCTCCTGGCCCCCTCCGCTGCCAGTTTTGGCTTCAGCAAAAGCAATGCGCATGTGCTCCTGGCCCCCTCCGACTGCAACTCTGACCCAGCTGGCGTCGACAGCTTTGGCTTCAGCGAAAGCAATGCGCATGTGCTCCTGGCCTCCTCCGACTGCATCTCTGACGCAGCTGGCGTCGACAGTTTTGGCTTCAGCGAAAACAATGCGCATGTGCTCCTGGCCCCCTCCGACTGCAACTCTGACCTCGCTTCAGTTCGTGCTCCGGTGCCATGCCCGAACACTTCGGAGAGCCTCCCTCAGGAGCTTCTAGAAGCCATCAGTGATGTGCTTGATTTGAGGCCAGAAGAGCTTGACATCTCAGCAACCTTCTTTGACAACGGCGGAGATTCCATCAGCGCTCCGATTGTGCAGACGGGCCTCAGGCGTCTCGGCCTGTCGGTGCGCATGGACCAGCTCTGGGACTGCTCGCTCAGCGAGCTTCTCGGTTCGGAGCTCAAGGACTGGGAGATGCGAATGCCATAGATCGGCAGCTTATTTTGCTTGTCTCGCGCTTGTGTGTTTTGTTTGCAGGCTTTTGGGCTGGTTGATTGCAAGAGTTGAACTGCAGGAGGAGGCGATTCGACGGAGCGGACATCCTTCTGCACCCTTTTTCCTGACGCCTATCCAGGAGGCCTACTGCTATGGCCGAGAGTTCAACGACGTGGCGGCTCATGGCTACATGGAGGTGGAGGTGCTCGAAGACTTTGACCAGGACTGGTGCCCCTATAATGTGCATTTGAGACATATTGGAGGTGGAGGTGGTAACCCTAATTTTCGGACGACTTGAAGATGCAGTTACTCATTTTTGGGTCGTAAAATTTATACACATAGACCAGTCGAATCCTGATGCGGAGTGTGCCAAAAGTAATCAAAGTGCTTGCCCAACCAGGACCGATTTGTCTCGGCCTTCCGAAAGCTCTTTGAGCGACATGACATGCTGCGCATGAAGGTGCTTGAGTTGCCAGATGGGTATCGGCAGTGCATTTGCAGGTCCGAGCACTGGGATTGCGAGGTCATTGATTTGACCCAGATATCGCCTGAGGCAGCTCTCAGGGAGCTGGACAGGATGAGAGACAATTTCTCTCATGAAGTGATCCCCATCACAAGCTGGCCTTTGTTCCGAATCCGGATTTCCAGGCGCCGCAACGCAAAGGGCAGTCTTCAGTCCCGATTACACTTCTCCTTTGACTCGCTGCTTCTGGACATGATGAGTCTACGCATTCTATTCTCTGAATGGCATGCTCTGTATGAAGGCACGCCAGACCTTCCAAAGTTGAAGCTCGGCTTTCGCGACTGGGTGATGTGGTTGCAAGAGCAAGAGGCAACCCCCCGCTATCAGAAGGCCAAAGAGTACTGGGAGCAGCGGTACCAGAGCATGCCGGGAGCGCCGAACTTGCGGTTGCTCACTAATCCCAGCACACTCCAGCGCCCACGCTTCCAGCGGTGCCTCAACTTGATTCCGGCCGTTGTGTGGAAGACCCTGACCTCCTCAGCACGCCGCTGCGGGGTGACTGCCACCAGCTGTTTGCTAACGTGCTTTGCAGCTGTCCTCGCCAGATGGTGCGACCTGTCGCCCCCGAATTTGCAGGAGTTTGTCATTAACCTTACGACATTCAGCCGGGACCACCAACTGGAGGGCATCATCGGTGATTTCACCTCTGTGGTTTTGGTGGCCGTGAACCACGCTGCCTTCGGGAAAGAGAGCTTCAAGAAGTCCGTGGAGGCGTGCGTGCCAGATCTCCAACGGATTCCGCATCGTGCCAAAACGGTTTTTGCATTGCTTAGGCTTAAACAGGGATCTGGTGCGCATCCTAGTTTTGACTTGTTCCCATATCTGGCAGCTTAAGCGAATCTACGATGGGTGTTGATCAACCACAACGAGAACTACTATGACCATCGCTCTCTTGCCCGCGCGCTGTGGAATCTGGCATAATTGTGTCTGTTCGTTTATCCTGATTCACATCATCGAGAGCTGTCTTCTGATTCGAGCATTCCATGTCAATCACACAAGCGCAAACCGCAGTAGCATCACATTCCTGTCAGCCTTGTCCAATCACACTGCAGCACATTTCCTGCGCTCTTCCAGCATAGGCCAAAAGAGATCAAAAGAAACTACCTAAGCAAGGCGCACTCCTCGGCGCATGTGCACGACCCTGCGTGTTCAAGGGTTTGACTCAAACACTACCAAGCCAACTCATCTACAGCGGTGCTCTTATGTTGCAGTAGAATAGCGGTTTGCCTTGGCAAAATTTGGTTGAAGGCCGCTGGAAAACACAACTTTGCGCCCTAGCGATTCTCGCCGTGTTCAGCCGATGTGTCATTTGGTTACGGTTGTGAGCGGTTGTGCATCAACGGGCAAACATGCTGGCGTAAGTGCAGTTCTCATAGCAGGTGTGATTGGAGGGGAAGCAAGTCAGAAGCCAAATCGCAAGACTCCAACTCCAACCACCAAGGCAATACTTGTTGGACACGCGCATCACAGACAATTGATTATTAGTGCACGGCTTGCAGGCAATCGCTTGTGGTTTGGCGCAAGCATTTCTCGTGACATTGCATTGTTTGTCGCAGTGGAAGTCTCGTTTTAAACCTTTTTTGCAGTTGTTAAGCTCAGCAGGGTCAGTGAGAAAGCCGATGTTTGCATTTAATAAGCTCCAAAGCATTTAATAAGCTCCAAAGCGTGTGCTGCGAATTGGTTTTGGAGCTTAGCAGCCTCTTTGAGACCTAGCTCTTACCAAAGCTGAGATATGGCCTCGGCTTGTGGCAGGCGGTTTGGAAGCAGCTCAAGAAGGACTTGAGCAACAGCCTGTACGACGGTGTCCACGTACAGCGTGGCCTGCGCCAGTGTGGCTCTAGTTCGGCTCCAATTGTTTTCACTAGCTTGCTGAATTTGCCCCTGGATGCAGGGGATCGGGAATCAGTGGGCCAGAAGTTTGGAGAGGCTGTGTACAGCGTGACTCAGACGCCGCAAGTTTGGCTAGACTTCAAGGCCTTCATAGCACAGGATGGATGCCTGGCAGTGGAGTGGGACTACGTGCCGGACATACTCTCACAGCAGCATGTGCAGGCCATGCACTCTGCGTTTTGCCGTTTGGTGTGCTTGGTGGCGAACGACTTTGAACAGCCCTTGCCGGAGGTCTTGGGGGATGAGCACCTTGACGCCTGGCTCCGGCTCAACGCCACTAGACGCGATTGGACAGAAGCCCAATGCCCCAGCACGCTGCAGGAAGCGTTGTGGCGTAAGCTGGCGCAGGACAGGTTCCCAAAGCCAGTATTTGCAGCTTGCCATCTTCACCTTGTTTTCTTGTTTTCTTGTTTCTTGCTTTCTTGTTTTTGCGTTTTCACCTTGAAGGAGGGCGCAGCTTTGATATCTGACGGTGAGCGCAGCATCAGTGTGGAGCAGTTGAAGAACAAGGTAGGGAGCCTGTCGCAGCAGCTGCTCCGGGCCAATCTCGGCACCTCTGACCTGGTAGCGGTGCACCTGCCAAGATCTGCAAGCCTCGTCATCGCCATCTACTCTGTGGTCCAGGTAGGAGCAGCTTACCTCCCACTAGAGTGTGACCAACCCCAAAACCGCAAGCGGAAGATGCTGGAGCACAGCTGCTGCAAGGCGTTGATCCATTCGCCCGATGACAGCCTTGGGTTTGCTGGGATTTGCATTGGTCTAGCTCCATCGATGCTGACCCAGCCAGTGGAGAGTTTTGCTCAACCTGCGCGTGCTCTCCCAGGACATTTGGCGTATGTAATCTACACATCAGGATCTACCGGCATGCCCAAAGGAGTTGCCATCCAACACAAAGCTGTGATGAACCGCTCTATGGCTGCAAGAAGCGTTCTCAACAGGCGAAGCAGATATTTATGAAATGGAAAACACCGAAGACGAAGTGATTGTAGCTGAACGCGATTGATATGATTGCAGCGCTTTGTGTCGCAAACATACTCTTTGAAAGCTGATATTGTGTCTAAATCAGCTTTCTGCCACACAATCGCAATTTTGAATGATGTGCTATGCCAAGAATGTTTGCATATTTTTGTCGAAGAAACTGCATCAATCGAAGCAAACCCAAGCTTTTGCAGATTTGAATTTGCTTGAAATAGCATGTACGAAGCCTGCAACGGAATTTTGAATTTTCCATTCTTGAGTCTTCGGTGTACGAGATCAGCAAGCTTGAGTACGTAGGCGCGTCGCCCGCACACCTGTGCCTTTGACAGGACACCTGCCTCCGCGTAGGCTGAAACCTGTTTACATGCAGCTCTTTCATGTACCAAAAAAAAACTCTGCTCATTTGGACCCAGACACAGTTTGCAACACTGCAGCGCAACATGATATAGAGCACAACCTCGCAACATCCGCTGCGTTTTGTGACGTTCCATCAACCCGCACGCATGTTACTCGTACCAAAGGACCTCAGCGCAGTGATCGCAAGAGGGCCCAAGGGCCCGCACCTACAAACGCAGACGCACACACACACACACATCCACGCACACACAAACACACACAAACACACACACACACACAAACACACACACACACACACACACACACACACACACACACACACACACACACACACACACACACACACACACACACACACACACACACACACACACACACACACACACACACACACACACACACACACACACACACACACACACACACCGCACACACCGCACACACCGCACGCACGCACGCACGCACGCACGCACGCACGCACGCACGCACACAACACACACAACACACACAACACACACAACACAACACAACACAACACACACAGAGACACCACACACACACACGCACACACGCGCACACATCACACCCGCACCACACACACACACACACACGCACGCGCACAAACACGCAACGCACGCAACACATCGCAACCCACGCACAGAAAACACAGACAACAGGCACACACACACAGACAGACACACACACACACACAGGCACACACACACACACGCACGCACGCACACACACACACACACACCGGGAAACACAAATGCGCACACGCGCGCAGCCTTACACGCAAGCACATTCATACACGCACTCAGCACTTTGCAACACACGCACACAACGCACACACAACAAGCACGCACACAGACACACACGCACCCACACTCACAAACACACATCCGAACACACGCGCACAAACACCTGGAAACACATGCGCACACACGCACACCCTTACACGCGCGCACATTCATACAAACACAAAAGCACAAACACAAACGCACAAAGACGCAAACACACAGACATGCACAAAAGCACAGAAACAAACATACAAATGCAAACCCAAACCCAAACATACACGAACACACACTCACACACACACACACACTGAGACACAAAGACATGCAAACACCCATTACTCACAAACACGACCAACGCACAAACACACAAGCGCACAAAAGCACACAAACACCCAACCACACGCGCAAACGACGCAAACAAACACAGACCTACACACACAAGAAAAAGACACCACACACAGAGAAACGCAAACACAGACGCACAGAAGCGCAGAACATACGGACAAGCACACAAACACACAAGCGCACAAGCACACACACACACACAAAAACACAAAGACACAAACACGCAACCACAAACACACACGCAGACAAACATACAAAACACAAACACACACAAACACATAATCAGGCAAACGCAGCCACACAAAAGCACAAGCACAAAAACGCAACATAAACACAAACGCAAACACACCAGCACGCAATCAGAAAAAAGACAGAGAGAGTTGACGATATTGTGAGACAACACCTTGGCAACCAGACGCCAACTACCAGTAGCAACCGCAGTCAGTCAAAATATGCGCATCGGACAGACTGACTTGAACAGCAGGTTCAGCATGCCAGATGGCCCGTGATTGAATGCTTCAGTGCAGCGAGCTGAGGTTTGGCCTGGATGCAAGAGACTTACCAGCTGACTGCCAATGATGTGATTATGCAGAAGACGCCTTGTGGTTTCGATGTGTCTGTGTGGGAGTTTTTCTGGCCGCTTTTTGGCAATTTCTCCCTGTTCCTGGCAAAACCTGATGGTCACGCAGATCCAGCTTACCTTTGGCATCACATTTGCGCAGCTAACATTACGGTGATCCACTTCGTGCCTTCTATGCTGCGGCGCTTCATTTCCGCAAAGTGTGAAGCTGCAACAAAGCTCCGTCACATCTTCTGCAGCGGGGAGGCCTTGCCCACGGATCTGGCTCAAAGGACAAGGATTTGAAAAGAGTTTGCCAACTCAGGTCACCATCCTTAGCAGCCGCACGTTGTTGTGTTTACGTGATTTACCTTCTCGAAGATCATGGACCGTTGCGATCCGACTCGATCCGACGTTTTGGATTCGACCAGCGCCGAAACGATTCGACCGATCCGACTCGACCAACGTTGAAGGCTCGGGGGGCTCAACTGGTGCCCAACAACCCAACAGCCCAGCGGCCCACAGCCCAACAGCCCAACAGCCCAACAGCCCAACAGCCCAACAGCCCAACAGCCCAACAGCCCAGCACTTCAACAGCCCAACAGCCCAGAAAAACCGCAAACCAATAGGCCAAGCACCGAACAGCCCAACAGCGCAGCAGTCTCCGGAAGGAGCGTGCTCCCAGATGCTTAGTCAGCGGGGACTGTACGAGTTTTTGCTTTGTACATGTTGGGGGCGTTTCTGACGTTCGCGGATCTGGCCAAAAGTTCCCGGCAATGCTTGCCACACGTGCAGCTCCCAGCATTTCTAGACAAATGCCGGCAACCCTTTCTGCAGTTAAACTTGCCACGCTTTGCCACAGCTCCTGTCATGTCCAACCACGACAATTCTCCGCAATCCGCTTTGGTGTTGTAGTTTGTTTGCACGTAGTCTTAGCCCCAGCCCTGGCAGTTCTTTCCCTGGCGCCATGGTCTTGCCGCAGCTCCGGGAGTTCGTTTCGCACACTGGCCGTAGAGTATCCGCACAGTTCGTGGCGCATCCGGCGATCTTCTGTAAGTTTGCAGTTCCTGGCAAGGTCCTGGCAATCCCTTTGGTTATCCTCAAAATGGAACAGATCGTAGGGGAACAGATTGTTAAAGACTTTGTCATTTTGGGCCAGTTTTGCGCTTTTGACATTTTTTGACTGGTTCTGTCGGCTTTTGCCGGTTTTGGTCGGGTTTTGTCGGGCTTTGTTGGCAACTTGTCATTTTGTTTGATTCCTTTCTTTTTTTTGCTGCAGTTGTTGCTGCTGTTGCTGTTGTCAATTGACGTTTGTTGCACGGTTGTTTGGTTGTTATTATTGTTTGCTGTAACAGCTAGCTTTTCTTTGTTATTATTGTTTGTTGTAAACAACTGACAACAGTTCAACAATTTGTGTGTTGTTTGTTCGTTCGTTTGTTTGTTTGTTTGTTTGTTTGATTGTTGGTTTGGTTTGGTTTGGTTTGGTTTGGTTTGGTTTGGTTTGGTTTGGTTGGGTGACATGTATATTATTATATGTATGTATGTATGTATGCATGCATGTATGTCTTTTCTATTGATTGACTGATTAATTGATTGACTGACTGACTGACTGACTGACTGTTGATTGATTCATTCACTCATTCACTCATTCACTCATTCAAAAATTCTTCCATCCATCCATCCATTTCACTCATTCATTTATTTGTTCATTCATTCATTCATTCATTCCATTCCATTCCATTCCATTCCATTCCATTTATTTAATTCATTCATGCATTCACTCACTCATTCACTCATTCATTTTGTTGTATTAGATTATTGTATTTATTCGTTAACGTATATTCTTTTATTTCATTCCATTCCACTCCGTTCCAGTCCAGTCCATTCCATTCCATTCATTCATTCACTCATTCATTCATTCATGCTATTTCATTCCATTCCATTCCATTCCATGCGTTTATTCATTCATTCATTCATTCATTCATTCACTCACTCACTCATTCTTTCATTCAGTCAGTCATTCATTCATTCATCCATCCATCCATCCATCCATTCATTCATTCATTCATGCATTCATTCATTCATTCATTCATTCATTCATTCATTCATTCATTTCATTCATTCATTCATTCATTCATTCATTCATTCATTCATTCATTCATTCATTCATTCATTCATTCATTCATTCATTCATTCATTCATTCATTCATTCATTCATTCATTCATTCATTCATTCATTCATTCATTCATTCATTCATTCATTCATTCATTCATTCATTCATTCATTCATTCATTCATTCATTCATTCATTCATTCATTCATTCATTCATTCATTCATTCATTCATGTCATTCATGTCATGCCATGCCCTGCCATGTCATGTCATGTCATGTCATTCATTCATTTTATTTGTTTTCTTGATTCATTCATTCATTCATTCACTCATTCATTCATTCATATTCATATCATGATCATATTCATATTCATATTCATACTCATTCATTCAGAAGGGGAAATTAAATGTCCGACATTGTCCTTGCTTTGTTTAGCTCGAGAGCCATGTAGAGAGGCAGGGGGGAAACAATGTCCGGGGCCCTGCGGACATTTAATTTCCCCTTCATTCATTCAGCTGATTAGTGAGGTTGTCAGGTGTCACGTTCAGAATGTTCAAACAGGAATCATACTATTCGTAATGTTTTTGTTTGGTAGCTCAGCTTGGACTTGTCACTTTTGAACAGCCCGGGTCAACACAGGCAGTATATAGGTAGATGCTTAGCTTGTGCGAAGTTGGCGGAAACTACACGGGTGGCTTGACATGCTGGTTACATATCGAAGGCGTTTAGACTCCAGAAGGCTCAGGAGACTTAGATCAAGTATGTCCAAATCTTGAAACAAAGGCTGTGCAATTCGTAATCGCTTTAAATGGTCGAATTGGGGATCACGCCCAGCGCGAGCCATAATACGGGTCATTATCAAACCTAGCGGAATTTCAGCGTTGCATCATTTGTGTGTGACTCTCAACCACAGGTGCAAACCTAGCGGGGTTTCAGCGTTGCATCATCTCTCAACCACAGGTGCAAACCTCGCGGGGTTTCAGCGTTGCATCATTTGTGTGTGTGACTCTCAACCACAGGTGCAAACCTAGCGGGGTTTCAGCGTTGCATCATTTGTGTGTGACTCTCAACCACAGGTGCAAACCTAGCAAGGTTTCAGCGTTGCATCATCTGTGTGTGTGTAACTCTCAACCACAGGTGCAAACCTAGCGGGGTTTCAGCGTTGCATCATCTGTGTGTGACTCTCAACCGCAGGTGCAAACCTAGCGGGGTTTCAGCGTTGCATCATCTGTGTGTGACTCTCAACCACAGGTGCAAACATCGCGGGGTGTCAGCGTTGCATCATCTGTGTGTGACTCTCAACCACAGGTGCAAACCTAGCGGAGTTTCAGCGTTGCATCATCTGTGTGTGACTCTCAACCACAGGTGCAAACCTAGCGGGGTTTCAGCGTTGCATCATCTGCGACTGACTCTCAACCACAGGTGCAAACCTAGCAGGGTATCAGCGTTGCATCATCTGTGTGTGACTCTCAACCAGAGGTGCAAGCCTAGCGGGGTTTCAGCGTTGACTCTCAACCACAGGTGCAAACCTAGCGGGGTTTCAGCGTTGCATCATCTGTGTGTGACTCTCAACCACAGGTGCAAACCTAGCGGGGTTTCAGCGTTGCATCATCTGTGTGTGACTCTCAACCACAGGTGCAAACCTAGCGGGGTATCAGCGTTGCATCATCTGTGTGTGACTCTCAACCACAGGTGCAAACCTAGCGGGGTTTCAGCGTTGCATCATCTGTGTGTGACTCTCAACCACAGGTGCAAACCTAGCGGGGTTTCAGCGTTGCATCATCTGTGTGTGTGTGACTCTCAACCACAGGTGCAAACCTATTTCAGCGTTGCGTCGTCTGTGTGTGACTCTCAACCACAGGTGCAAACCTAGCGGGGTATCAGCGTTGCATCATCTGTGTGTGACTCTCAACCACAGGCCCATCGGCGATGTCAAGTTGGGATGGCTTGAAATAGCTTGAACGCACGCCTAAAGGGGGCCTGGTTGCTGGCCACCCTTGAAGACTTGTTGGGATTTGTTGGGGGCTTCGGGAGATTTTGGAGGGGGGTCAGATCGCAATTAAATTTTCATCTCCGCAGAACTACGGTGAGATCGTATGCAACTTTAGTCTTCGCAGAATTACGGTCAGATCGTCGTCACTGTTAGTCTCAGCAGAATTACGGTCAGATCGTGTGCAACTTTAGTCTCCGCAGAACTACGGTCAGATCGTATGCAACTTTAGTCTCCGCAGAATGACGGTCAGATCATCATCAATTTTAGTCTCCGCAGAATTACGGTCAGATCGCACACAACTTTAGTCTCCGCAGAACTACGGTCAGATCGTGTGCAACTTTAGTCTCCGCAGAACTACGGCCGGGTCGTATGCAACTTTAGTCTCCGCAGAATTACGGTCAGATCGTATACAACTTTAGTCTCCGCAGAATTACGGCCAGATCGCACACAACTTTATAGTCTCCGCAGAACTACGGTCAGATCGTATGCAACTCTAGTCTCCGCAGAATTACGGTCAGATCGTATGCAACTTTAGTCTCCGCAGAATTACAGTCAGATCGTCATCAATTTTTATCACGTCCTGCAACCAGGCCCCTTTTCGGCGTGCTCAAATCGGAGCCTTTCACACGTGCGTTCAAGCCATTTCAAGCCATCCCAACTTGACATTGCCGAAAGCCTGATTTCTCCTACCCTTGAATATCCCCCCCCCCCCCAAATTTCCTCGCTGACGCGACACAATTTGGCACCCTCGCTGAGGGTGCCAAATGTGTTGCCCCGAACGGCCCCGCTTGGATTGGGGCTGTGGTTGAGAGTCACACACAGATGATGCAACGCTGAAACCCCGCTAGGTTTGTACCTGTGGCTGAGAGTCACACACAGATGATGCAACGCTGAAACCCTGCTAGGTTTGCACCTGTGGTTGAGAGTCACACCGCTGAAGCCCCGCTAGGTTTGCACCTGTGGTTGAGAGTCACACACAGATGATGCAACGCTGAGACCCCGCTAGGTTTGCACCTGTGGTTGAGAGTCACACACAGATGATGCAACGCTGAAACCCCGCTAGGTTTGCACCTGTGGTTGAGAGTCACACACAGATGATGCAACGCTGATACCCCGCTAGGTTTGCACCTGTGGTTGAGAGTCACACACAGATGATGCAACGCTGAAACCCCGCGAGGTTTGCACCTGTGGTTGAGAGTCACACAGATGATGCAACGCTGAAACCCCGCTAGGTTTGCACCTGTGGTTGAGAGTCACACACAGATGATGCAACGCTGAAACCCGCTAGGTTTGCACCTGTGGTTGAGAGTCAGTCGCAGATGATGCAACGCTGAAACCCCGCTAGGTTTGCGCCTGTGGTTGAGAGTCACACACACAGATGATGCAACGCTGATACCCCGCTAGGTTTGCACCTGTGGTTGAGAGTCACACACAGATGATGCAACGATGAAACCCCGCTAGGTTTGCACCTGTGGTTCAGAGTCAACGCTGAAACCCCGCTAGGTTTGCACCTGTGGTTGAGAGTCACACGCAGATGATGCAACGCTGAAACCCCGCTGGTTGAGAGTCACACACAGATGATGCAACGCTGAAACCCCGCTAGGTTTGCACCTGTGGTGGAGAGTCACACACACAGATGATGCCACGCTGAAACCCCGCTAGGTTTGCACCTGTGGTTGAGAGTCACACGCAGATGACGCAACGCTGAAACCCCGCTAGGTTTGCACCTGTGGTTGAGAGTCACACACAGATGATGCAACGCTGAAACCCCGCTAGGTTTGCACCTGTGGTTGAGAGTCACACACAGATGATGCAACGCTGAAACCCCGCTAGGTTTGCACCTGTGGTTGAGAGTCACACACAGATGATGCAACGCTGAAACCCCGCTAGGTTTGCACCTGTGGTTGAGAGTCACACACACACATGATGCAACGCTGAAACCCCGCTAGGTTTGCACCTGTGGTTGAGAGTGATGCAACGCTGAGACCCGCTAGGTTTGCACCTGTGTTGAGAGTCACACACTGATGCAACGCTGAAACCCCGCGAGGTTTGCACCTGTGGTTGAGAGTCACACACAGATGATGCAACGCTGAAACCCCGCTAGGTTTGCACCTGTGGTTGAGAGTCACACACAGATGATGCAACGCTGAAACCCCGCTAGGTTTGCACCTGTGGTTGAGTCACACACAGATGATGCAATGCTGAAACCCCGCTAGGTTTGCACCTGTGGTTGAGAGTCACACACACAGATGATGCCACGCTGAAACCCCGCTAGGTTTGCACCTGTGGTTGAGAGTCACACGCAGATGATGCAACGCTGAAACCCCGCTAGGTGTGCGCCTGTGGTTGAGAGTCACACGCAGATGATGCAACGCTGAAACGCCGCTAGGTTTAGTAATGACCCGTATTATGGCTCGCGCCTGGGCGTGACCCCCAATTTGACCATTTACAGGGCTTGAGCTCACTACATCTCATGAGTCAAAAGGTTGGCAGCTGCAGACTACATTGGTTGACTGTTTGTTTGAACACTACAGCGCTTGCACTTGTAGTAACAGTAACGACCAATTGTAACGTGGTAGCGGAGCTGAGATCCTAAACATAGGGGAGCTCCAGTACTCAGCAGTAAGTACTACAACCGCAGCAACAGCAATCACATTGCCAAACTACTACGACATGTCAGGAGAAGCAGCATCAGCCTCAGCGCAACAAACTACAGGAGCAGGGAACGGGCCAACAGCAGACACAGTAGGAGCCACAACTACGGGAGCAGGAACAGAACAAGACAACGACGTTCAGACACTACATAGATACAAACTGCCACCACCCT
The DNA here is from genome assembly GCA_963377175.1 of Effrenium voratum. Taxonomy (NCBI): domain Eukaryota; class Dinophyceae; order Suessiales; family Symbiodiniaceae; genus Effrenium; species Effrenium voratum. The sequence continues at coordinate 133,440 of CAUJNA010003732.1, read as the reverse complement.
TCTTCACTGGTGACTACTCCCAGAATGAAGACTGGCTGTTCAAACTACAAGCATACCTCGGCCTCATAGACCGAGACTTTGACCTGGTGCTACAACTAGCGCAAGTGGCTACACGACCAGATTGAGAACACAGACTCGACCCCACACAAGCAAGCAAAGCAGTAGACCTCTCCAGAGGTCTGCACTACATCCTCATCAACATCTGTCAGGGAGCAGCAGCTACAGTAGTAAGGCAAAACCGCTACAACGCCAATGGATGTGAAACACTGCGACTCCTACACAACAGGTTCAGCCTACCAGTAGGAACAAGAAGCGTTGGCTACCTTACCAAACTACTGGAACCTACATTCAATGAAGCGCAGCTTGAAGAGCAATTCCTACAATGGGAATACGACATCAACCGCTACGAGAAAGGCAACGGCGCAGCACTACCAGATGGAATAACAATAGCAATACTAAGGAGCACTGCAACAGCATCTCCAACTGCGAGCTGGACAGATCACGAACTACATCGAGATCAGAGCAGTCATCCTGGACTACTACAAGACGATTTCAGCTTTCTCGAGATCGACTTCAGCAGTAGGCGCAAACTAACTACAATGGAGGAGCTGCACCAATGGATGTTGACAACATATGGAGAAAGGGAAGAAACTACAAAGGCGAAGGAAAAGGCAACGGCCACTACAAAGGAAGCAAAAGCAAAGGCAAGCACAGGAGCAAAGAACACTACAAGGGATTCGACAAAGGCAGCAAAGGAAGCTACAACAAAGGAGGATACAACAAGAGCAAAGGAAAAGGCTACTCAGGATCCAAAGGGTATGGATCGAGCAAGGGCTACAAAGGCCAAGGAAACTACAGCAAAGCAAAAGGAAAAAGAAACAACAACTACACGACATGCCACCGATGTGGCAAGCTTGGCCATTGGGCTCAGGACTGCAGAGTGCCGGTATGGCACATAGGAGAAGGAGAAGAACTACATCCACTAGAACAAGAACAAGCAGATCGTGACAACAATGAAGAACTACCTCAAGATGTGAACGACACCTGGGACTGGTACTACGAAGGAGAAGGAGGACAACACGAGGTAAACTACAAGGAGGAACTGGAAGGACTACGACTATGACAAACATTGGAAGCATCAACAAGTCACACCTCACCATTGGACACATCAGACAAGCAAAATCACTACTACACAAGCACAAATCCAAATCACTACTTGGCAAGAAAACAACGCACACAACATCATGGAACGACCACAGCAAGAGCTTTCAACAATTCCTCCAAGAAGACACCACACGGCTACGCTTCGACATAGCAGCAGCAACACAACAGCAAAGGAACAAGAAGATTGAGGACACTATCACACACTACATCATGTACTCCAACTTCAAGTCATACCACAACCCGCTGATCGACTCAGGAGCATCTACACATGTTTGCCCAAAGGACTACGCGCCAGACCTACCGCTACGACCTTGTGGAGAACCAGTTCCACAACTCTACACGGTTACCAACAAGACGATTCCTGTCTACAACATCAAGTATGTTCCCTACAAGCAGGACAACTTCAGAATCATGATACCCTACTATGTTTGTGATGCGAAGTATCCAATCCTCAGTGCATCAAGACTACTTGATAGAGGATATGGACTCGACTTCAATCCACGACACTGCACCATCACACATGGACAACAACAAGCGCACCTCATCAGACACTCACGACTTTTCTACCTACGAGCAGAGAAGATCGACATCCCTACAGGATTCGACATCTACCCAATGACTACAGACAATGGAAAATCCGTTGCTGTGATTCAATCTATAGAGAAAGCAAAACAACAACAAGAACAAATTGCACCACACACTCACACAGACCAAGAACTGCGACAGATCCTTGGTGGAAACACTGAAAAGGAAACCTGATGGTGACTACGCCATCAGAGTCCACAAACGACCACGCAAGGCATTGTTTACACCACACAACAGTGGTTGCCCAATACCAGAAGCAGAACTAGATGATTGGAGACTAACCATCATCAACAGACAGGGGCAAGAGCAAGAACAACTACAAGAGAACCCGACACAGCTTTCCAAGCACGAACTACAACGAAGACTAGAAGGTGACAACTGGACTGGAGAAACCAGGTTCAGAAGAAAGATAACACCTACACGCAGAGCAACATCAAAGACCACACCAACAAGGCAGAGCTCACAACCACAACGGCTAATGTACACACCACCAACAAGATCAAAGATCCAACTACGAGCGCCACAAAAGATATGGCGACCTAAAGCAGCACCTTCTACAAACCTTGACACCACACAACCAAAGGAGACAATCCACAGACCACTCACAGCACAGGAGGAGAACCAAGACTACTGACAAACACAAGGTGGATAAGACACCACACAACACTTAGAAAAACTCTGTTCACTCCAACAGATGGACCAGGACATCCACCAATCAGCACACTTGAACCTTACAGAACTACAATCACTCACAACAACTTTGGAGAAGTTTCACAACGCAAAGATGACTGGACAGTCATGGGCAATGCAGCACTACCATTTCGATGGAAAGAAACAACAAGGTTCACCGTGAAGAAAGACTACGAGTACATCCAGGAGAACCACGATGAGGAACAACAACACGAGCATCATGAAGCGCACAGAGCAAGAGGACTACGACAACCACAGCAGCCAACTCCACAACAAATAGCAGAACACAAGCTGACACACCTACCATACAGAAACTGGTGTCCAATTTGCGTTCAAGGCAAAGGACGCCAAGACAACTACAAGAAACAACAATCACGACAACCCGTGATTCAAGTAGACTTCGCCTACATCAAATCACAACAAGACCCAAAGACCATACCAGTACTGACCGCAGTTGATGTTACTACAAAACTGTGTGTGGCAGTAGTGGTCCCGGACAAACCATCAATGATGGACTACATGGTCAACAACCTACAAGCATTCATCTTTGAGTGCGGGAGAACACAAGGCATACTACAAAGCGACAACGAAGACGCACTCAACGCACTTCTAAAAGCTACAGCAGCAAAAGTCGGCTCAATGACTGTTAGGCGCGCGCCCTCCTACAGCAGCAACAGTCAAGGAAGTGTTGAGCGACTACACCGAACACTCCTCGGACAGGCACGCGTCGTCAAAGCACAGGTTGAAAGCAACTACAGCATGATGATGTCCACGAAGCACTGTCTACTACCTTGGATAGTACGACACGCAGCATGGACGGTAAATCGCTACGTCATCCACTCAGACGGCTACACCAGCTTTGAACGCCGCTGGGGAAGAAACTACGAGCGAGCAATCTGCAAATTTGGCGAGACACTACTTTATCTTCCACCACAACACAAGAAGCTTCCAAAAGCAGATCGACGGATGCAGGAAATGCATCTGGCTCAGAAATTTTTCCGAAACCGGAGAAAACTACGTCGCAACAGAATCAGGCGCACAAAAGGTACGAACAGTACGGAGACTACAACCGGACTTCAAATACGACCTCGCACTGTTGAACAAAGTTTCCGGCACGCCATGGGCACCACGACGGAACACCTACAACCTGTCATTCGCAACACTGTTGGACACGCAACTACAACCGTCAGAGAAGAGAAGGTCCACGCAAGATTTCGGACAGCAGACGAGCGCGACGGACAACATCGTTGCGGAACCCGCAACAAAACAACAACACACTACACCACCTCCAAGACTTCCGTCGACATCGACGTCAAGTTCACGACCACTACCGGATAGTCCTATGGCTACTTCACCAACCGGACAACAACATCCACCACTACCAGCACCACCTCGACAAACAATAAGCACCACTACCGGAAGAAGTAATGCAACCAACCAAAGCACAGAAGACCTCAAAGGACACTACAACCAGAGCAACAGAACACGCAACCAAAGAACCACAACCACTACGACAGAAAATCAACGCAGTGACACTTCCCAACGGAACATCCATCACTCCATACACAAATGACGACGCCTCAGAAGACCAACCCAAAATCTTCGACAACGAAAGTTATGACGAAACACAACTACTTGAAGGAATGAAACACGAGTCAAACCAAATGAAACTACACGACGTCTACGACGAAGTAGATGCGTCTACCGTCGACGACAACGTCATCAGAGAAGCAATGCCTACAACATGGGTCCACAGAAGGAAAGGACCAGGAGTGCGAAGCCGAATCGCCGCAAAAGGCTACACGGAGAAGATTGAGGACGAAGACTCCGTCTACACCTCTACACCAATGTTCACGACACTCCGGACACTCCTCGCGTTACAAAATGTCACAACCAAACTGGATCGCACGACTAGGTGACGTCTCTGCAGCATTTCTACACGCACCCATTGCAAGAGACCACGACGGCAAACAACGTGACGTCACCTAAAGAACTTTGTCCACAACAGGACAAAATCTGGCGACTAAAGAAAGCCATGTATGGACTACGCAGTTCACCAAAAGCATGGCAGGACTACCTGGCTGAAGTGCTACAAAAGCTCACTTTTGTAAGACTAAAGTCAGAACCTAACGTCTACACCAATGCGACTCGCGACTGCTACATCATGGTCTACGTGGACGATCTACTGGTAGGAGACAAGACTGCGGTTGACTCCACTTTCGAGGCCGTCCAGAAGCAGAAGCACATCGGCTACCTTGAACCTGGCAAACCACAACAGTTTCTTGGAAGAAACATCGACCACTTCGGCAACTACTGCAACCTTGGACTAAAGGACTCCTACATCGACAACATGATCGAGGAGTCTGGAATGACCAACTGCAACACGGTGACCACTCCAGGAATCGCCCACTACAAACCAACAATAGAGGATGAAGCACTTCTTGACCACGAACAACACAAAAGGTGCAGAAGGGTTGTTGGCAAACTTCAATGGTTAGCATACACACGACCAGACATCGCATACTCCACAAAAGAACTAGCACGAGACCTCACAGCACCTACAGAACTTTCACAAAAGAGAGTCAAACATTTACTACGCTACTTGCACGTCACCAAGCACTACAAATTCACAATAGAACCAACAACAACACTCAGAGCAAACGCCAACAACATCCTGGATCTCGACGTTCATGTCGATGCCGACTGGGCAGGATGCCCTACTACCAGGAAATCAACTTCAGGTTTCAACATCATCTTTTTAGGAACAACAGTTGCATTTGGCAGCAGGACACAAGCTGCAATAGCACTCAGCTCAGCAGAGTCTGAACTCTACGCCATTTGCACGGGAGTTAATGAGGGACTACACCTCACAAACTTCCTACTTGAAACCAACATTTGCAGCAAGCTAAACCTACGCATCCACACAGACTCCACAGCAGGCAAGAGCATTGCTACACAACAAGGCACAAGCAAACGAGCAAAGCACATCGACCTCAAATTTCTCTACACACAAGACCTCATCAAACACGACATCATCAGAATCTTTAAGATCAACACACCACACAACAGCGCAGATTTGTTTAGCAAATACATCAGCAAGGAAACACTACACAGGCTCATCCAGAGCATTGGGATACGCATTTAGCACTACGAACGACCAGCGCAACAGTTTCACAACAACACCAGCCTGCCTGATAACTACTACTTAGGCTCATTTTGTTTTTGCCCCGTTTCACTACATTTTTGTATTCCACTGCAGCAATGGCCGCTCCACACGATGGGGGATGCGACTACGCCAGACAGGGCGATTACACCTGAGGTGGCGGTCACTACCAACTCCAGTGACCATGGAACACCCCCCCCTCAGACCTAGTCCAACTACCGCTTTAACCACTCCACTCCTGGCACCACGGCGAACTACAACCCGGCAACTGTCATGGAACAACTACACCTCACGGAGTACCAAACGACCACTACACCACCACTGCCTAACAACACTCCCTACACTCAGTTTTTCACTGCACTTACACTGGAAAGAGTACTACTCTCACAACAACAAGCGACTCCACTTTCACAACTTGACTACACACGACCCATCCACTGCATCCCTGGAGACCTCCGGATGCCCCACTACAATTCCACACTGCTCAGCGTTTCACTACCTGAAGCAGCTAATGTCCACTACTACCACACAACTTCACTCCACACTACACCTCGCAACAACTCCAACTACGTCATCATCCAGCTACAGATTGGACAACAACTTCTCCTGAGGTATTTCAGTTTCTCCAGTTCACCAGGGACTACATTTCCCACATGATGTCAGTACAACGCAACTACTACCTTCCAACCACGCAACATCCACAAACCATCTACAAGGTGGAATACGACATGACTACCTTCACCGACACCTACAGCCTGAGGAATAGCCACATGCCACTACTACTGCCGGACCTCCTCCACTACCTCTACAACCGCGACCAACTACACGACTTTCAACACAAGGCCATTACTACCATTCTCTGCAAGAGCATCCAATAGTACGGTTTTACACTACTGACCATGACCAACCTCACACAACACCACAAGACACAACTACATCGTTTCCTCAGGGACTACGATCAACATATGACTTGCCCTGAGATTGACGATGAGAGGCTACGAGGCGCCCCCAACTACATGATAACCTTTTTCACCACCCACTACTATGTGACCTTGGACAGTCGACTACAGATGGTCCAAGCCCACCGCGCCCAGCACTGGACACTACACGCTTGAGCTCCTGCTCAACTACATCCAGTAACTGCCTCACGAACTCCATCCAGCACCTGCACTACTTTGTGCTAAAACATGAACAGCGTGAGCTACTGAGAGCAGCTTGCTACTTTTTTGTCACTTCAGTAGCATTGATGAACAACGACGGTTTTCATCACTACTGCCAATCCATGTTTTGCACTTCAGTTGAACAAGTACTACAAAGACCTTTTAACTGAGGGGCCGTGTCAAACTACATGCTTCACTTCCTGCATTGGTGTTGCATGTATGTTCACTACTGCAAGCCTTGAGCTCACTACATCGCATGAGTCAAAAGGTTGGCAGCTTCAGACTACGTTGGTTTGACAGTTTGTTTGAACCCTACAACAGCACTTGCACTTGTCCAAGGAAGTTTAGAAGGAACTTCCGTGTTACGGCAACTAATTGAAAGCTAGTTCTCTAAAACAAATGACAAGAGAAGAAATAAGTCCACGAGGAAAAATGCGCGCGCGTGTGGCAGGGGAAGAGAAAGTCGCAAAAAGCGTGGCCCTGTCGGCGTTTTCGGAGATGAGAAAGTCGCAAAAAGCGTGGCCCTGTGCGTGAATCGGCGTCTCCGGAAAGGCTAGCTTGTCCGCGGCGTCTGGTCGGAGCCGGCTCGGAGCGGGCTCGGAGCGGTCTCGGAGCGGGCTCGGCGCCGGGACCATTGGCACGGCAACGCAGAGGTTTCGCAAGGATTGAATTTCGTGGCAGGCGCAGCATTTTTGTGAGGTCGGGTGCAGATTTCGTGGCAGGCGCAGCACTTTCGCAAGGTCAACTTTTCTCAAGTTTGAATTGCGTGGCAGGCGCAGCACTTTCAAAAGGTCAGGTGCAGATTTCAAGGCAGGCGCAGCACTTTCGCAAGGTCAAATACAGATTTCGTGGCAAGCGCAGCACTTTCGCGAGGTCAAGTACAGATTTCGTGGCAGGCGCAGTACTTTCGCAAGGTCAAATACAGATTTCGTGGTAGGCGCAGCACTTTCGCAAGTTTGGGCACAGATAGAGAGATAGATAGACACATAGATAGATAGGTAGATAGATTAGATTAGATAGATAGATACATAAATAAATTAGATAGCAAGTAGATAGAAAGTAGATAGAAAGTTGACAGAAAGTAGATAGATAGACAGATAAATGAAAGGAAGAGAGAGAGATAGATAGATAGATAAAAGGAGAGAGAGATAGATAGATAAAGAGATAGATAGATAGATAGACAGATAAAGAGACAGAGAGATAGATAAGTAGATAGATAGCTAGATAGATCGATCGACAAATTAGATTAGATAGAAAATAGATAGATAGATAGATTAGAAAGAAAGTAGATAGTTAGAGAGAGAGAGAGAGAGAGAGAAAGATAGAGATATAGGTAGATAGATGGATGGATGGATAGATAGATAGATAGATAGATAGATAAAAAAGTATTTAAGTATATAGATAAATAGATAGATGGATCGATAGATCAAAAGAGAGAGAGAGATAGATAGATAGATAGATAGAAAGATGGATAGGTAGATAGATACATAAATAGGTAGGTTAGATAGAAAGTAGATAGAAAGTAGATAGATAGACAGATAGATAGATAAATAGATAGACAGACTAGATAGAAAGTAGATAGTTAGAGAGAGATAGATAGATAAACAAGAGAGATCAATAGATGCATAGGTAGATAGATAGATAGATAGGTAGATATATAAAGAAGTAGATAGGTACATAGATAGGTAGATGGATCGATCGATAGATTAGATTAGATAGAAAGTACATAGATAAATAGATTAGAAAGAAAGTAGATAGTTAAAGAGAGAGAGAAAGATAGATAGATAGATGGATAGATAGATAGATAGATAGATCAGGAAGTAGATAGGTGGATAGATAGATAGATAGATAGATAGGTAGATCGATAGATCAAAAGAGAGATAGATAGATAGATAGATAGATAGAAAAATAGACAGGTAGATAAATGGATAGATAGGTAGATTAGATAGAAAGTAGATAGAAAGTAGATAGATAGACAGATACATGGATAAATAGATGGATAGACAGATAGACAGACTAGACAGAAAGTAGAGAGTTAGAGAGAGAGAGGGAGATAGAATTAACAAAATAGATAGATAAATAGATAGATGGATAGGTAGATAGATAGCTAGATATATAAAGAAGTAGACAGGTAGATAGATAGATAGATCGATCGATAGATCAAAAGAGGGAGAGAGAGATAGATAGATAGACAGATAGATAGACAGACTAGATAGAAAGTAGATAGTTAGAGAGAGATAGACAAATAAAAAGAGATAGATAAATAGATAGATAGATGGATAGGTAGATAGATAGGTAGATAGATAGATAAACAGAGAGATAGAAGAGAGATAGATCGATAGATAGGTAGATAGGCAGATAGATAGAGAGAGAGAGAGCAAGAGAGATACATGGATAGATAGATAGACAGACAGATGGATAGATAGATAGATAGATAGATCGAGAGAGAGATAGATAGATAAATAGATGGAAAGAGAGATAGATAGATAAATAGGTAGATAGATAGAGAAATAGATTGATAGATAGATAGATAGACAGATAGATAGATAGATGGATAGATACAAAGATAGAGAGATAGGTAGATAGATAGATAGAGAGATAGATAGAGTCATAGAGATAGATAGATAGAGATAGATAGATAGAGATAGATAGATAGAGATAGATAGATAGAGATAGATAGATAGATAGATACATACAAAGAGAGACGGGTAGATAGATACATAGATAGATAGATAACACGAGAGATAGATAATATAGATAGAGAGATAGATAGATAGACAGATAGATAGACAGAGAAGAGACAAAAGAAAGAACAGCACAAAAACAAGCAAAAGAAAGCAAAGAGAGAAAGAGAGAAAGAGCGAAAGAGAGAAAGAGAGCAAGAGAGCAAGAGACAGAGAGAGAGAGAGAAATACAGAGAGAAATAAAGAAAGAAATACAGAGAGAGAGATAGAGAGATAGAGAGAGCAAGAGAGATAAAGACAGAAATACAGAGAGAAATACAGAGAGAGAGAGAGATAGAGAGAGCAAGAGAAAGAAAGAGAGAAATACAGAGAGAAAGAGAGAGAGAGAGAGAAAAAAAAGAGAGAAATAGAGAGAGAAATACAGAGAGAGAGATAGAGAGATAGAGAGAGCAAGAGAGATAAAGAGAGAAATACAGAGAGAAAGTAAAAGAGAGAAGAGAGAAAGAGAGAAAGAGAGAAAGAGCGAAAGAGAGAAAGAGAGAAAGAGAGAGAGAGAGAGATAGAGAGATAGAGAGAGCAAGAGAAAGAAAGAGAGAAATAGAGAGAGAGAAAGAGAGAAGAGAGAAAGAGAGAAGAGAGAAGAGAGAAAGAGAGAGAGAGAGAGATAGAGAATCATCCCGGCAAGAGACCCCAAATAGTATTGCGTCCAACTTGACGACAGGTGGCCCAGAAGCATAGAAAAACGTTGATTAAACACTGATGCCTCTCCCACCTGATGAGATCGTAAACACGTCGGTGCCCCTGCTCAAGCGTAGATTCTGATGAGCAAGCTCAGCATCATGCTTCACAATCTCTCCTGTCAACTTCTCGCGCGCGTGATGCCGTGGCTTGATGTTGCGCGCGAAGCTGTGCGTGATGTTGCGCGTGATGTTGCGCGCGGTGTCGCATGACGTTGCGCGAAATGCAGCGCATGATGCTGCGCATGATGTTCTGCAACCTCTCTTGCCAAATCTTTCATGTCCTCTGTTGAAAAACTCTCTTGTCCATATCTGTGAGCAGCTGCTGGCAACTTTAGCTGCGGAAGTGTACTTCGCATACTACCTGAACCGCGCGAGCGCGCTTCGCGCGCACGTTGCCATTTACGATTTTGCAGCCAGAGCTGCGGGAATGCACTTTACGTACAACTTTGGACTTAAGAGTTGCGAGCCTCGTGCCATGGGAACGCACTTCGTACACTCATACAAAGTTGCAACTTTGCAGCTGGAGCTCCGGAGCGCACTTCGCGTAGGACTTTTGCACTAAAAACCTGCCAATTTCGAGCTGGAGCTGCGGGAGTGCACTTCCAGTACTACTCTTGTACTTAAAACTGCGATTTTGCAAGCCGGAGCTCTGGAGTGCTCTTCGCGTACTACTTTTGCACTTGAGACTTGCGAGCTTTCAGCCGGAGTTGAGGGAATGTCCTCCGCAAACTACTTTTGTACCTAGAAGTTGCGAATTTCGAGCCGGAGCTGCGGGAGTGCGCTTCGCGTACTACTTTTGAACTTAAAATTGCGATTTTGCAGCCGGAGCTCCGGAGTGCTCTTCGCATACTACTTTTGTACTTAAAAAGCGCGAGATAACAGCCGAAGCTGCGGGAAGAACGCGCTTCCCGAACTACTTTTTGAACCTAGAAGTTGCGAATTTCATGCCGAAGATGCGGGAGCGCACTTTGCGCGCCAGCTTTGTACGTAAACGTTGCCTGCGCAGCCGGAGATGCGGGAGGGCACGTCGCAGCTCGCACGGTGCCACAGCGAGAGCGCTTCGACACGCACGATCTCCGCAGATCTCCGCAGAGGGTTCGCTGAGCTCAAGACAAATTCGCACGGCGCCACAGCGAGAGCGCTTCGACATGCACGATCTCCGCAGAGGGTTCGCCGAGCTCAAGACAAATTCGCACGGCGCCACAGCCGAGAGCGCTTCGACACGCACGATCTCCGCAGAGGGTTCGCGAGCTCAAGACAAATTCGCACGGCGCCACAGCAGAGCGCTTCGACACGCACGATCTCCGCAGAGGGTTCGCCGAGCTCAAGACAAATTCGCACGGCGCCACAGCGAGAGCGCTTCGACACGCACGATCTCCGCAGAGGGTTCGCCGAGCTTCAAGACAAATTCGCACGGCGCCACAGCGAGAGCGCTTCGACACGCACGATCTCCGCAGAGGGTTCGCCGAGCTCAAGACAAATTCGCACGGCGCCACAGCCAGAGCGCTTCGACATGCACGATCTCCGCAGAGGGTTCGCCGAGCTCAAGACAAATTCGCACGGCGCCACAGCCAGAGCGCTTCGACACGCACGATCTCCGCAGAGGGTTCGCCGAGCTCAAGACAAATTCGCACGGCGCCACAGCCAGAGCGCTTCGATACGCACGATCTCCGCAGAGGGTTCGCTGAGCTCAAGACTCAAGACTAATTCGCACGGCGCCACAGCGAGAGTGCTGCAACACGCACGATCTCCGCAGAGGGTTCGCCGAGCTCAAGACAAATTCGCTCGGCGCCACAGCCAGAGCGCTTCGACACGCACGATCTCCGCAGAGAGTTCGCCGAGCTCAAGACAAATTCGCACGGCGCCACAGCCAGAGCGCTTCGACGCGCACGATCTCCGCAAAGGGTTCACTTTCGGCTTGCAACGCTTGCAAATGAGCGAAATGCTGCGCCTGCCACGAAATTCACAGACCCTGTTTGGAATTCTGCGGCAACACACAAATCCGAAGATCGGCGCGGCGCCACAGCGAGAGCGCAGTTTTGAAGAAAGGTCCGTTTCATGCGAAGCTGTCGCACGCGAGACAACTTTCTGCGACAACTGCCATGGCTTTAGAGCTCCGATTGTCCAATGGTGGTAGCCTGACCCGACAAGAAGATATCACCGCGTGGCGGCCCTGCCATCAAAAAACGCACTTTGGTCTCAAAAAAAAGCGTTTGGCACAAGGCTTCCTCAAAAAACACACTCCGCGTCGCAGCGCGAACCTCCGTGCGACATGCCCCTGCCAGCAAAAATGCATTTTGCTTCAAAAAAACGCGTTTGGCACAAGGCTTCTAGCGCGCACCTCCCAACTGTTGCCCCTGCCAACAAAAGCTGAAAAGTGCGAACGGCGCCACAGCGAGACGCACGCACCAGCTGGCACCTCCATTTCGTTCGAGACTGTTGCATCGAAGACAACTTTTTACGCACAGGGCCAGCAATTTGAGCCGACACCTTGATCTACACCAGGCCTTAACTCTTACCGTAAGAACCCCTTAGTGTAAACACTATTTGGGGAAAAAGAGAGAAAGAGAGAAAGAGAGAAAGAGAGAAAGAGCGAAAGAGAGAAAGAGAGAGAGAGAGAGAGAAGCAGTGTATGTACGTATATAACATTATAGATTTTCCCCTAACATTATTGCATCACCTTTCTCATACACGCTTTCGGGATAATCGTTGTCTAGTTTTTTCAATTTCTGTCCGTTTTTGGCGATTTTTGCCGGTGTTTGTTTGTTTCTGTCGGTTTCTGTCGGTTCCTGTCGGTTTCTGTCGGTTTTTTTGGGGGGGCCTTACGATCTGTTCACCTACGGTCTGTTCCCAGAAATTGTTTTAATGAGGTTAGTCTGCACGTAGCGGCAGTTCCTAGCCGCAGCTCCCCGCAATTCTGCAGACTTGCCAGGGCCTGAAAACACACCTTTCCTGACAGGGGATGCTGATGTCGGCCTGGCTCCTTCATTGACAGACAAGCGCTCGTTTATTGAAAGGTGTGTAAAGAGCACCCCCGGACACACGACAGGATATGTTGAGGGATGGCCCGGCTCCTTGTCCAGAAATGCTGAGGATGTGGCAGGGGACGGTGAGGATGTTGGCCTGGCTCCTCGTTCATTGAAAGACGCGTAAAGAGCAGGCCCGAAAACACGCCTTTGCCTGACAGGGGGTGCTGAGGGGCTCCTTTTTTTTTAACCCTCCGAAGTTGTTTTTTTAACCCTTCCTTTTTTTCAACCCTCAAACCCTGCTTCGGAACCGTCTGCGGGAACCTTGTTTCGCCAACCCTGAGAAATCCTGTCTTTTCTACCGCTCACCTTGTTTTTTCACCCTCTGCCTTGTTTTTTTCTCCCTCCGCCTTGCTTTTTTCACCCGCGAGCTTGCTTGTTTCACCCCGCATCCTTGTTTTTCTCACCCTAAACCTAAAACAACCTAAGCCCGCCAACCAGCCAAACACGCCCAAACCCACCCCAAACCCACCCCACAGTAAATCGCGCTAAACAAGCCTTAAGCAAAAAAAGAACATCCAACCCTAAATATTTCAAACCCCTACACCACCACTGACCTACTCGAAACCACCCTGTACCAACCATGAATCCACCCTGATCCAACTCTAAGCGCACCCTGAGACTGTAAGCTGAGCTTCAACCCTAAACCCAGTGAGGCCAACCCTAGGCCAAATCCACATCCAAGCCTACACCAACCGCAAACCCCGCCCCAAACCATCCCAGACCAACCCTGAACCAATCTACATCCAAGCCAAAACAATCGAACAACACCCTTAAAAACCCGAGGCCCACCTGAAATCAAGCCACCCCAAACTAACGCTAAGCCACCCTTGAGCGACCCCAAGCCTTTACATAGACAAACCGCAAACCCGCCCTGAACCGACCCTTCCCCAACCCTCAGCTTACCCTACAGCCACCACAAGACCTACTTTAGACCACCTCAACCAAACACAAACCCACTAAGACCCGCCTCAAACTAGATCCAGATTGACCCAAAAGTTTTTGAACAGAAGCCCAAATCCTAAATCCATCCCTACACCAACCCTAAACCAACCTCATAAACCCACTGTAGACCCATTCTCCAAGCCAAAAACCCACCCTCATCCACCACACCTGCTCGAAACCAACCTTAAACTTAAACCGACCACAACTTGCCCTTCCAAACCAACCCTAAACCCACCCTCAACACACCCTACCCCGCATCTAAACCCTTCCTACACAAACCTAATCCTTCTCCTAAATCTGAAGTTGCCCGACCTAAGCCGACCCTAACACAAAACCGTAAATCCACCCTTCCCATCCGAAACCAGCCCTAAGCCCACCACCCTAAACCAACCCTAAATCCAAAACCACTCCGACACCAACCCAACCCTAAACCGTTGCTTAGTGCAGTTGCCTTGGCCACAGGGTTAGCAAAAAAGAAATGGAGGGTCGAATGGAAGAGGTGGAGGGTCAGAAAGAAAGGGGGAGGGTTAAGAAAGACGGGGGGAGGTTTAAAAAAGACGGGGGGAGGGTTAAATTGAAAGGGTGAAGGGTTTTAAAAAAACAGGGAAGGGTTTTTTAAAAAAAAACAGCTTCGGAGGGTGAGAAAAAGGGGTTCCCCGATGCTGAGGGTGTAAGATGCTGAGGGTGTAAGATGCTGAGGATGTTGGCCAAGAGCACCCCTGAAAACACGCCTTTTCCTGAGAGGGGATGCTGAGGGTGTGGCGGGGGATGCTGAGGATGTTGGCCCGGCTTTTCGTTTATTGTAAAGAGCACCCCTGAGAGAGGGCAGAGGATGTTGGCCCGGCTTTTCGTTTATTGTCTGGCACCCCTGAAAACACGCCTTTCCTTGAAGGATGCTGAGGATGTGTCCGAACACGCCTTTCCCGGACACGGCGTGCTGAGGATGCGGCAGGCGGATGCTGAGGATGTTGGCCCGCCTGCTCCTTCATTGAAAGGCGTGTAGCGCAGTTTCCGGCATTTTTTTGTGGTTCCAGGCCCCCGGCAATGTTTCCCAGTCTCGCCATAGTTCTGCCGCAGCCCCCGGCTGCTGTAGTCTTGCCACAGTTCCCGGCAAGCGCCGGGCCCCGCCAATTCCGGCAATTCCTTCTGCAATTAGTCTGGCAGCAGTTCCACAGTGGCCCTTCCCGAGTCCCGCAGGTCCCACAATTCCCAACAATTCTTCCCCTGTCTGACAAGAGCCTTGCCAGTGTGTTGCCGCAGACGCAGCAGCCTTCCCAGGTTCTTCTCGTCGTCTGCGCGCCGTCTTCCCATTGCCGTAGTGACGGATGCCTTTCCTGCATGCTTTTGTTGGGGTTGTCTTGCTGAAAGCCTTCAACCAGCTGGAACACCTTGTTGTCCACTGCCAGAACACTCACCTGCCCATTCAGAGTGGCAGGCCCCGCGCTCCTCGCCTGCTCACCTCCTCCTCCTTGGTTACCAAGCACGCCAGCTTTGGCCAGGGACACGGCGCGTTGATTATTTGCGGAACGTTTGTGTGCGTGTGTGCGCGTATGGCCCCTTATTTGGCTGAAGCACGTCCTGATGGCTTAAGACAACACAAAGCAGCTTCCTATAGGCTGGGAAGCAAAACGAATCACCCACACCGTTGCCCGTGCTTCCAGGCCGGGCCCTTCCACAATCGCCCTCTTCTTCCTTATTGTGTTGCGACGTGGCTACGGATCGTAGAGGCCATGCAGGCAGCCACGGCGGGAGCTCGGCGTCGCGCTATTGGTGTTGCAAGTCAGCTAGCGGATAGAGGTGGCGCTTGCTGAAGGGTGGCCATCAATCAAGGCAATCTCTGCCGCGCCCCAAGAATGCATCTGCTGCTGGGAGGCTTACACACGCAGAGGTTCAACACTGCTAAGATTCGTGGCCTTGCGGCGCCTGGCCGAAAGTATGGCGCTGGTCCGGGTTCGTCAAAAATGACAGTTCCAACGTTGGGCTGGGGCAGACCCTGGCCAGAACTTAAAAGACATCAAAAGATTGCGCCAGCCGCCAGAGAGCAAGTCTGTGTCTCCACTGCAGCTGGCGCCCGCCTTTTTCTGTCGCGATGGTGAGACAAGCGACTCCTACCTCGATGCAATCCTCGCGGACTTGGCCGCCCTGCAGCTTTCCGGCGGCGGGGGCGCTGTTAACTAGCCCGATAGAAATTGCCCAAACTAAACACCATGCACAATCCCTGCAAGCTTGCGAGCGAAAAATCCGCAAAGTGAAGTTTCGACACTCCCCAGAAGTTTCCGCGCAGGAAATCTGCAAGTTAGAGCCCAACAATTTCTGCAAGCTAAAGCACAGCCCGACAATTCCCAGGAGCGGCCACGGAGAAAAATCCCAGCTAATCCCTACCAGAGATGCCAACAACCTTGCAAGTTCACAGACGATTGACATGCTGCAAACTCTGACGCAGGAATCGCTGCAGACTAACGCACGGGAAATTCCGCAAGCTTCCGCCAAATATCTGCAAACTCAGAGCCTGCCAAACCTTGCAAGCCAACGCACAAGAAGTTCCACAAGTTCATCCTCTCAGGCAGCTCCTGAAGCTACATAGACCAAAAGAACATGTTTCAATAAAAATCAGCATCGCTGTGAGTGAGTGCCTAAGAATTTTCACACTTCTATATAAGAACACGGTAGCATGGCAACATCGCAAGTTAGACGCCACTAGCCCCACCTTGCCAATTTGCGCAAGGGATCGCGGGGGTGACAAGGTGACAAGGGGAGTCATTCAAAGCACGCAAATCTCAAATAAAAACTGCATGTGGGACAGAAGAGCGTGAATGCCGCAGAAGAGGCGAACGCGAATCACGCGACGCACCCTTCCAAATTTTCAATTTGGGGAGGGGGTTTTGAAGGAGCCAAGGATAACGGGGTCCGTAAAAGTTGCACGAATAAAAATGCTGCAATTTATTGGTGGGTCGCACAGCCGCACTGCGCTGGTAGAACACCGAAAAACGCAGCGAGAAAAGACAACTTGACCTGAACAACGCGGCCCAAAAGGATGCCTGGTCAAAACATTTTCACCATCTCAATTCCGGAGAACTGGCACGATATTCTGAATCAGTTGCGTCATTACCCACAGAGTTGTAATCCTCAAGATTTTCCCACCATGGAACTCGCAGCACAATGCCTTGGCACAAGCGCCGCGCGTGCAAACGCAACTCATTTGTGTGGCCACAGCAGCAGTCGCTGGGACGAT
This sequence comes from Effrenium voratum, assembly GCA_963377175.1. Taxonomy (NCBI): domain Eukaryota; class Dinophyceae; order Suessiales; family Symbiodiniaceae; genus Effrenium; species Effrenium voratum. Next base: position 116,051 of record CAUJNA010003732.1, on the reverse strand, counting down.
AGTTATGTTGACAAAGCAAAACCCTAGACGCAAAGCAAAACCCCGGATAGCCGGAATCATAAATTATGCTGCCTTGACCAACAAAATATTGAAGACGTATGCAACAGACTCGCAACTGTGGCCGGCAATGTCCTCCGCCGCTTGCTAAGCTGCCTCCTGCAGGCGGCAAATCAGGGGCGGCAAGGTTTCATACGGCTTCGAAAAAATGGAAGCAACTTGCTCAGACTCGCTGGGCTATCAAGCGGAGAAAACACTTCTCGCCAACCGACATCATGACGCAATCTCACTTCAAATCGCCAGCACGCAGAGTGTCGTCCATTGGGGGACTTAATTCAACTTGCCTTGCCGACTGTCTCATTGCCTTGCAGGAAGCTGGCTTCCAGGCTTCCAGCCAGCTTCCTTCCACTTGGCAGGGTTTGGGTCAACCAGCTGGCCCGCCGCACAAACAAGCTGCAGCTATGGGGCTGGGCACACATTTGCAGTCATGCGGAGTCGTTAAGCACTTGTAGATCAAAGCCGGCCGGCGTCCCATTCGAGAGATCGGGCCCATCACTTTCAGCGGAATCGCGTGCCCTCCAAATTGCAAAGCTCCCGAGTACAAACGCAATCTGAAATGATTTGTGGATTATTTGTGGACACGCAGCGATTGAACAGGACAGTCCACATCATGATGGTTGGCAAGAGGGCGAAAGCTCGCAGCCTGCTTGTTTTTCCAGAGACATGCGGGTGGGTGGGTTGGGTTGGGTTGGGTTGGGTTGGGTTGGGTTGGGTTGGGTTGGGTTGGGTGGGTGGGTGGGTGGGTGGGTAAACTGACTGGCCGATTGGTTGACTGAGCAGGCTTGAACCACCTCGTCAATGTTCTAATCCAGCAGTGTCGTTGAACTTTGCTGTAAACTGGCATCGTTGAGGTTTAGAAGCTTCTGCAAGAAGCTTACAATGCACTGCCTTCCATTCTTGGGGGGTCATGTCAAGGTTAGTTTCGCATTCTGCGTTTTTCTTGTGCGGTAACAGTTGGATCCGGCCTTGGAAAGGACTCGCGATTTGATCCCCAGCGCGGAGATCCACAATTTGTATGGGCCCACAGAAGCGGCGATTGACGTGACCTTTTGGCAGTGCCACGAGGCAGAGCCTGTGTGCATTGGCCGTCCTATTTCCAACGTCCAAGTCTTCATTCTGAACCACGGGCAGCTGTGCCCTCCGGGCGTGACTGGGGAGCTGTGCTTAGCTGGGGTGAATTTGGCGATGGGCTACCTCAACGACCAAGAACTCACGGAGCAGGCAGGGGAATTCAGAAATGGAAGCTGCGTTTGATGTTTTTAGGGTTCGTGGGTGCGCGGCCAGCTGAGGTCTTTGTCAACAATGTCCCCAATTTGCTGCGGACGATGGGAGTCCAGCGCTACTACAGAACAGGCGACCTTGCCAGGCTCAACTGCCAAGGGTGCCTGGAATATCTGGGCCGGGCAAGTCGAAGCCAGGCACGTGACCAAGATACTGTACTGTCTTCCGAGTGTGTGCACCTTGTTGACCCCGTGGATCCGTCCTGTTGCGAACAGGTCAAAAACAGGTTCATTTTGGTGAAGAGCCTCCCACGTTCACGCGCAGGTGAAGATAAACGGGCAGCGAGTGGAACTGGGCGAAATCGAGAGTTGTCTCCGCAGCTGCGCCTTTGTGGGCGCTGCCTCTGTCCAGTGGCAGGATTTCGCTGCCTAATCGCGGTTTAAGAAAGCTCCAAAAGAAGTAGTGATTGCTTGCAGTGCGCGTAGGTACGCCGCTTGCCTTGATGCAACTTCGCATTTGTTTCTCTCCAGGATGGTAAATTGGCCGCCTATGTGGAGCCACTGCCCCACTTGAAGCACCTCGTGTCTGCGCAGCCTGAGAGGGAGAAAGCGCGGCGGGTGATCGAGACTTTGCATGAAAGGCCGTTGCCGGAGGGTTTTGACCCGAAGAAGTGCTTGCAGCTGGGCAGGGTTGCGCTTGGTCCACATCCAGGCGCAAAGATGGGCAGAAGCGACCCATTGTCCAGGCATAGGAGTCCTCCCTGCCCAAAGTTGAGAGAGAGGGGGGTGAAGGGAAGCCAGCCTCCCGAAAATTGCATGGAAACCAAACGCAGCAGAAACCTTTGCTTTTGGGCGCCTCCGCTTTGCTTTTGAGGTGCTGTGGATGAGGCGCAGCATTGGAGCCGGCGCAGCAGCCGTCGATTCGGCCAGGGCCCGACGGAGCTGCAGAAGATGCTTGCCGTGATCGGGCAGGAAGGTGGGGGACGCACAATTTTCAGGCAGCCAGCCAGGCTCAAGGCATCTCCATCTTGCGGAGCTCTAGCCCGTTATGGCTCAAAGCTTGGAATCCTTTGTTTACAATTCACATGCGCTTAAGATTCGAAACTCTTGGTTCTTGCTTATCAGAGAACACACCAACACGTACTCAACAAGCACGGCCAGCGGTGTTCAACTTGCGAGCAACAGATCCGGATCAAGGATGCATTTGTTTGCAACGTGTTGTTTTTTGGGCAGTTGTGAGCTTGTTTGAGCCGGTGCATCTTCTCTTGGGAAGAGTCCAGACTCCCTACAGTTTATTATTAAGCGTTGTTGAAAGGTCATCCTTGTGTTACTGCCATCAGTCGTCCCTTTTGTTTCTGGCAGGCTTTGCAGAGTTTCGTGGTCCGTTCCTTCAGCTTCGATTGGAGCAAGCGGCTGCGATCCTGGCACCGCTGCTTTGGGCTCAGTTTTCTGTGTACACAGCACGCGTTGTCATTGCTTTGCGCACAACCCTTTCGAATGCATCTGGCGGCCAGAGCTTGGTATTGGCTGTTGGTGAGTCTTTCGATTGGAACAACCTATGTGTCTTGTTTCGCAGAGCCACTCACTCCTACTTCAAGGAGTTCCACTGCCAAGATATCTGCAGCCCAACACCCTCATAGGTTCCTCACGCTTGCTTGGCCTGACGCGTGTTCTGTCCTGCAGTTTCTTTGAATGGGTCCGGCGGTTAGTTAATTACTTGCTGTCCAGGTGCGCGTGATGCGCTAGACAACTACGGCCGTCAGACACGCTGCGAGGGACACACCCCACCATGCGTTAGAATGTGAAAACATGCATCTCGTGTAGTTCTTGGGGTACGGCTGATCTTGTCCCCCTGGCACATGGCGCCCGGACTTTTTGTCGCCTGTCTTGCTTCTGCCGCTCCTGCTCCTGCTCCTGCTGCTGGTGCTGCTGATTCTGCTGCTGCCGCGCATTTTGTCTCGGCTGCCCATTTGTACCAGGGTACAGTTAGGACTAGGATCCAAACCCAAGCAGCAGAAACAAGTCAAGCTGCAAGCCGGAACACCAGCAGTGGCCCCTTGGTAACTCTTAAGTTGTGTCCAAGGAGGAAACAAGCAAAGCGCACCAACCCCATGAAAGTAGACTTGGTACCCAAGACCCTTGTTTGGCGGGAGGGAGTATGCTGCAAACATCAGAAGTCGCCACTCATGGGCTTGGCCTGTAGATGTTCAGAGAGCAAGGTGATTGTGCCGTTCATGTGTTTGAGGGTTGTATTACAGTGAGAACGAGGCGAGAGGTCAGAAGACCAGACAGCATCCGTGGGAAGTACCTCTATCCCTCTGCGGGCAGCACATACTCTGTGCAAGTGTTCTTGCTCTCCGACCATGACGAGCATTTCTATGATGCGCAACGACATGCTCTCTTGCTTGGGCCGTACTCAAAAAGCTTCTCTCAGGTGTCGCACTTCAAGCTTTGCTGGCGCCCGGAGCTGGCGAAAAAGCTATATGAAGACAAGGCTGCAAGGTTTGCGGAGATTGAAGCTGGTTGCATGCTTGCTCTTATCCAGAAGGAGGCCGCCAAGTTAAACTTGGAGATGTCTGTGAGTCACACGGAGCACGAGGAGCACTTGGCCATCATCGGGTTTCGGCAAGCTCCTGCCAGAGCTGGCCAGTCTCTGAAGCCACAGCTTGATATCTATGTCTATGTGCAAAACTGCGTGGGCTCTACAGCCACGGGCCTTTACAAGTGGGATCAGGGTTTGAGGAACTTGAGAGCTGTCAACTGGGCTTTGACACATCCTTTGTGGACTGAGCAACATGCCGACGCCGCCCGCGTCATCTATGACGCTGCTTTCCTCCTCCTCTGCTTCGGGCCCTCCGGGGAGACGCTTTGTGCGGGCGCTTTGCTGCAGGAGCTGTGCCTTGTGGGCGCAGAGTGCTTGGGGCTTTGCCCGCTGGGCCGCGTAGTCTTGCCAAACTTCCCAGAGCAGCGTGAGCCTCTCATCGCACTTGCCGGCGGCGCCCTGGCCAAGTCACAGATGGAGAAACCCAAAACCTGGCTAGAGCTGCTGAGGGAGCATGTTCTTCGCTGCTTGCCGCTCCACATGCTGCCCAAGGATTGCTTTTTGCAAGACTTAAGCAAACATGTTCTAGGCTGTTTGCAAGGAGGCTGTGCCATGTGCAGGAGTTCTTCTTGGGTGACTTGCCTCTGACCGCCTCCGGTAAGTTGGACACCAAGGCTTTGTGCTCCGAGGTCGCGGATGCTCCGCTGACGGAAGAGGAGGCACGGTTGGCCAGCCTATGGCGCACATCGTTGGGTCTCGGAGACGGAGATACCGTGGACCTGTGCCGCAGCTTCATGGAGCTGGGCGGGGACTCGCGCGCCTTCAAGGCGAGAAAGTGGCATGAAAAGGTTTTGTCTTTGAGCCTGAATTTGCAGCGTTCTTGCAACACGGCAGGTGCTTCGAGCGAAGGTGAAGGAGGCATTTGGCGTCAATTTGGTTGCAGCACAGGCGCTGGGCTTTGACTTGCGGGAGATGATGCAAGCCATTCGATCAGAGGATCAAAGTATTCCGCTTTCAGATGAGCGTTTCAAGCACAAAGCGTCTGTGGGTCAGTTGGGCATCTTTCAGGCAGCCAAGTTTGAGCCACGGGCCTACCATATCTACCTGGAGTTGACCTTGTCGGGCTCCTTGGACCTTTTGAGGTTGCAGCGTGCCATTGACCAGCTTGCCAAATGCCATCCTGTTTTGAGTCTCGCCTACAGCGAGCACTATGACGCCGGAGAGATGATTTTGGTGATGGTTCCATGTCCCCTTGAGCCGCTTCAGCTGGAGGGCGACATGGGGGCGCTCATCACCACGCCCTTCGAAGCTGGGCGGCCACTCTGGCGCGCCCAGCTTCTTCGGCTGGACACCGAACATCACGTGCTCGGAGTCGTGCTTCACCACATGATTGCAGATGGGGAGTCGTTGGACATCCTGGTGGACCACCTGACAGCTGCCTACAATGGCATTGCGCTGCCAGCGCCTGGCAGCTTCGCTGACTTTGTTGCGAGGCAGTGGAGAGAGCTGGAGGAGCCAGAGGCCCAAAAAAAGCTCAAGTTCTGGGAGGCCAAATTGGAAGGTATCCAGCAGACTGAGCTTCCATTGGACGCAGAGAGGGGCTCAGAGCGCCTTGGCGGCCGGGTGAGTCGCCAACTTCTGGAGACAGACATTGCAGCAAAGCGCCGCGCCAGCCTCATCCGGAGCGCCTTTTGCCTACTGCTGCACCAGACATGCAGTCAGAAGGAAATCGTTACGGCGATGGCAGCGTCTCACAGGTACGAAGGTGAAGGAGGCCACGAGGATCTCATAGGGCTTTATGTCAACACCATCCCCTTGAGGTCCCAATGGACCAGCGATATGGACACGAGCTGCTTCATCCAGGCTGTGGAAAACTTCCGCCTTGAGTCGTTCCAATGGCAGCTGCCATTCCAATATCTCTTGCAGAATCTGCCCGAGTCTTGCATTTGCCGAGATTCCTTGGGGCAGCAGCCAATCTTCCAGACTCTCCTGATCTTGCTTGACGATCCACGCCCAGATGTTAAGCTTCATGGTTTGGAGCCCATCCCTCGTTTGGCAGCCCGGGGAGTTGACACTCGCCATGCAGACGTGGACCTTGTGCCTCAGTATGACATGGTCCTGCGGGTGGATATCCTCTCAGATGATCAGTGGCGACTGACTTTCGACTTTGATGCCAGCATTTTCAAGGCCACTACCGTTGAGCGTTTAGCAGATGACTATTGCCGGCTTCTTTTCAGCCTCGCAGAGGCCTGGGACGCGGGTCTTTCACCAATGATTGATAGAAAGCTGTTCTGATTCGCTGTGGGTTTTGCCTTTTCTTGGCCTGACACTTTAGAGAGTCCGGAGTAACTCCAAAGCTTTACTCTGGAGTCCCCCTTTAGTTGCTTGATATGTTGAATTCCATGTGCGCCAGGTCTTACTCTCGTGCCCTTTGTTCTGATGAAGAATGTCATGTGCCCAGTAGACTAGTATTATAATAGTATTGCTCGAAGTCACAACTTCGCAAATAGACTAACTCTATGGTTCAATAATATGCTTGCTCTTGGTATCGATCCAGAGTAACCTGTGTTCACATCCGTTGAAGGTCCACGTGACAGTGAGAACCATGGGGGGCACTATATTAATGTCTTATTTTTAGCAAATGGACATGCGGGACTTGCTTGAGCGCAGTTGCAAGGTTGAGCTGCCACTGGTTTTGGCAAATCCAAGACCAAAGAGTTCATTGTCCAAGCTGCTGACGTCGGCGCTTGAAGATCCCAGGTGCGTGTTTTCTCCCTTTGTTCCAGCCGAATCCTGGACGCAGCTTGCGGCCTTGTGATTTTGTTGCTTTTGATGTCGGGATGGAGTTGGAGGCTGGGGTCATGGGGCCAGGTCCATCGCCCTGGCGGCTGTTGCAGCCTCTGCCCTGGCGCCGGCTGTGTCTTTTGGCGCACTGCACACCTGGGCGCGCTGCCTGGCGCAGCGTTTGGCGGGCGAAGGCGTGGTCTCCGCAGTGCTGCGCCTGCCACGGTGTGCTGGCTTGGTGGCGGCTATTCTTGGCTGCCTCCTGGGAGGCTTGCGTCCGTGCCGGGTGTGTGGGTTGTTGGGCGCTCGGGTTTGGTGAGGAGGATAAAGTAGTCGCAGGTTGCTAGCGTTTCGAGCCTGGACAGGCATTACCTTCATCCCAACAGATGCCATGCCGCTGGCACGCGTCGCGACGGTGGTGCAAAACTGCGCTGGGCTCACTTGGCTGCTAACCAGCGTTGACACGCGCGGAGAGGCGGCGGAGCTGGACCTCCCTTGGTGTTGCGTGGAAGACTATCAAGATGGAGGCAAAGCTGCGCCAACATGTTTCACTTGGACTTGGCCAGAGTTTTGCGAAACACACACGTCGCTTTCTGAGACTTTGTAATGATCACGTTAAACTCGTGGAAGGCCTAGGTGTGCTGAAGCTCCCGGTGGATGACGATGAGAAGGTCGCCTACGTTATGCACACGTCTGGTAGTTCGGGCAAGCCCAAAGGCAGGGGCAGGTTTTATTGACCATGTGTGTTTTCTGCGCAAACTCAGCAGTCAGCGTTTCGAGACGTAGGTGTGGAGCTGAGCCGCGGAAGCCTTTGCAGCTTCCTGGAGACGATGACTGGCATGTTGGAAGGCCTAACTTTGGAGGCTCCCTTGGTTTGGCTGTCCTGCACCAGCCCCAGCTTTGACATCTTCTTGCTGGAGATTTTGGGGCCACTGCTTCTGGGCGGCACCATTGTGCTGGCGCCCGACGAGGAGCGATTGCGAGGGAGGGAGTCGTCGATTCGAATTGCCCGCAGCGGCTCCTTTACCTTGCTGCCTGCGAAGCAGAGACAATTCAATATAATTATTCACAGACAAGTCATGAATTGTTTCCGGCCAAACCAATCCAAACACTGAGAGTTTACCTGAGAGGGAAGCGCAAAGTTCCTGAGCCGGCTCGGCTTCCATTTTGCCTTTCCTCGAACTTGTGAGGTGCTCAGGGACGGACTGCTACTGCAGCAAGCGCTGTTGCAGAGCGGCGCGTCTGTGCTGCAGCTGACCCCAGGCCGCTGGAGTCTCCTTTCCATGGACTTCGAGGACTTCCAAGAGGCAATTGTGTGTAAGTTGAGGAGGCTAAGGATGCTAAGGCAGGTTGCTATGTGAGTTGCTTTGCTTTTTGCGAGGAGACCTTTTTGGCACTCTGCGGCGGTGAGCAAATGTCGCCCTTGCTAGCCAAGTCTTTCCTGGCATCCAAGGCCAAGGTCCTGAACATGTATGGCCCCACGGAGGCTACGATTTGGGCGACCTGCAAGCTCCTTGAGGGGACCTTTGCCGCGGGCCTGGAGCGGGTAATCGGCCGGCCCTTGGCCAACACAGTGGCCATGGTAGAGAACGGCGAGCTGCTCTTGGCGGGCCCCGGCGTGGCCAAGGGCTACCGGAACCTGCCAGATTTGACCGCCGAGAAGTTCCGCTCTTTCAGGGGCGTCCGAGTCTACGCCACTGGGGATGTGGTGGAGAGAATCGGCGAGGAGTGGGTCTGGCTGGGTCGCCGGGATTCTCAGGTCAAGGTCAATGGGCACCGGGTGGAGTTAGGTGAGGTGGAGTCCTGCCTGCTGCAGCACCCATGCGTTGGCGCATGCGCCGTAGTTTGTCAGAGCGAGGGTGCGCACAGCGTCCTTGTGGCTTTTGTGGAGCTCTGCGAGGCTGTCAGCGACCAGGAGCTGCGCGCTTTTTGTGAGAAGACTTTGGAGTGCTACAAAATTCCAGATTTTCGCAGATGCGCTTTGCCTTTGAACCCGAACGGCAAGATTGACCGACAAGCCCTAGTGCAGCAAGCACGGCCTCGCACGGCGGAGCGGGAAGCAAGCCATTGCAGAGCCGCCCCAGCTCGTCCGATGGCAACTGGCCTGGTGCCTGCTGCAGACGTTGAGATGAGCGTGCCACTGGCCACGCAAGCCCTGTGGAGAGTGGTGTCGGCACTGCTCGGGTCCAGTCAAATTGGTTTGGATGACGATTTCTTTGCGTTTGGGATGACATCGGCACGAGCCATCGAAGCGCAAAGAAGGCTCAAGGCTGATGGCTTCAGCCTCAGAGTCAACGACTTCTATGCTTTCAGGACAAGGGGTGGACATTGACATAGACTTGGACAAATGTTTGGGCGATTGCGTTTGGTTTTCGTGTTTTCTCAATACATCAGAAACTCAGCGAGCAAGAAGGAAGCCACCCTGCAAGCAACCCAGCGAGCAACAAGAAAGCCCGCAAGCAAACAAGCGAGCTATCTAGCTGGCAAGCAGCCTATGCTACACTCACGAGATACTAGCCCTGCGTCCAACATTCACCCCGCCCTGATTCCGCCCTCAACCCTGCGCCAATCTCATCCGAAAACTACTTCTCATTCCTGCGTCACTCGCACGAGCAAGTCCGCGCGCCGCCCCCCCACTCACACCTGTGCTACACGTGCACACAAGCAGAACGCGCACGCAACAGACCCACCACCTGTCCCAGGACCTGCAACGAGCTCGGCCCCAGGCTTTTGCCTTGCGCAACCAGCCCGGTCCCTACTCTTACGCTGGCGATCACAACTGTGCCAATTGCATCCTCAGATTGTGCGGTTCAGGGCTTGGCGATCCGTGCGGCATGGTCTGATGGTCAAGTGCAATTCTGGGACAGGCTTCTTCAAGGGGCAGACTGTGTCCGAGATTTCAGTGACAGCGAGCTGGTGCAACTGCAAAATTTAGATGGATGTGCAGAAGGCACTGTGGTGAGGAGCAAGGGGGTCATTTCCGACTTTGCCTGCTTCGATGCAGACTTGTTCAGATTATCTTTGCAGGAAGCCCAGCAGCTGAGCCCTTTGCATCGATGCTTCCTTGAGTCGGCAGTTCACGCGCTCGAGGATGCAGGCATTCAAATGCATTCTGCAGGCAAGATTGCAGTCTTTGCAGGCATGGGGGACCATGACTACCTGGCTGGAAGTTTTTCATCTGCAGAAGATTTGCGGATCGACTTGGCCAACAGTAAGGACTTTTTGGCAAGCCGGGTTTCCTACGCTTTGAACTTCTCTGGCCCATCTGTCAATGTGCAAACAGCTTGCTCTACCGGTCTGGTGGCTGTTGCCTTGGCTCGGACCAGTCTGGGTGACTGTGATGCAGCTTTGGCAGGTTCCGTGTCGCTGTCGCCCATGTCAGGGGCTCGCTGGAAGGGTGACAACCTACCCTTCTCCCCCACTGGCCGATGCCGAGCTTTCTCGGCCGATGCCGATGGCATCGTGGTGGGGCAGGGAGTGGGGTGTGTGCTGGTGCAGCCAGTTGAAGGCTCTCCTGAAGTGTCCCCACATTGCCAGCTGCTATGTGCCGCGGTCAACTGCGACGGAGCAGCCAAGTCAGCCTATCAACACCCTTCTCAAAAGGCTCAAGCGAACCTGGTCGCGGAGACAATGCAGAAGGCGAATGTCTATCCTGGGCAAGTGGACATGATTGAGTGCCATGGCACAGGGACACGAATAGGCGATCCCTGCGAAGTGGCCGCATTGTCAGAAGCTTTCCAAAGAAGAGATAGTCTCACACAGGGCAACTTCAAGGGTATTAGTGGCTTTGGAGCATGTACCAATGGTGCAACTGCCATCGGCAGTTGCAAAAGCAATTTCGGCCACACTGGAGCTGCCGCTGGAATCGTTGGCTTTATCAAGAGCTGTCTTTGCGTGAGCAAGTCCATAGTTCCAGCCACCTTGCACTGCCACCCTCCAAATGCCGATATTGACTTCGAAACATCTCCATTCTTCCTTGCGCAGGCAAGCTGCATGCAAAGTGTCCGCTTTGCTACCGGGGGC
>CAUJNA010003732.1:87925-100425 GCA_963377175.1 Effrenium voratum | reverse complement strand
TATCTCCAAGAGTGAAACTGTTTGTGCATCCAAGTCATCCGAGACGAAGGAGGACCTTGCAACTCCTAAGAGCGTACTACGGAGATCATTGATGCATCCGAAGGTGGAGATCCAGACATCCTAGAAGACAATTGGAGACTTACACCCCAGGCAAACAAACAATGATAACCTGTGGATAGGTAAGACCATTTTCACCTTCGCGGACAATTCGCTTAAGGACGAAGAAGCAGGTTCAGGATCGGCAGCAGACAGGATCATCGACAAGAAGGGCCGGCACCATTGAGCCAGATCCTTTCGCACCATCCTCAGAAGAACCAACGACGCTTCCGCCTGCGCTAGGCAGAATCCACAAGCGATTGTCAAATCCCGAAGAGTTGAAGAAGCTCCACCTCCAGCATCATCACATGACAACAGATCAATTTCGATTTAGAACTCGCTCGCTTCATTTGCACCTCTTTGACAAAATCCGAGGTGAATGTGAAGTTTGCCAAGCGGCAAAACATGCACCATCACGAAGCAAGACGAGTGGACTTCGAGCGGACACCTTTGGTGACATGACATTCATTGATCACTGTCAAGTTCCTCTTGGAACAGGAGAACATATCATTGTTTCTGTCACTGGATGGAGCAACAACATGGCTCACTGCAGAGGCACTGACAACTACGCAAGAAGTCGAGAACATCACTGTCCTCAGGAACTATTTTGACCAGTACCATTTGCAGCCCAAATCAGTTGTCGCAGATCAAGCCTTCATGACAGAGACATGGGAACATTTCTATCAATCCCTTGACATCACACTGATATTCTTGGGACCGAACACACCATGGCCAAATCGAGCTGAAGCTGCAGTTCGACTCCTGAAGGCACAACTCAAGATCATGCTAAGTTCCATCAAGGCAGGCGCAGCACCTGCAACACTGAAGAAAGTGACATATAGACAGCTGGTGAAGGCAGCTGCACCTGTCAGGAACCAGACTGTCACCTACGGGGGTTTAACACCACTTGGAGCTCGCATTCGGAAGACGACCAGCAGATCTCATCCAACTCGATGTCGCAACACCAACTCAGTTGACGATTGACAGGAATGAGAAAGAGCTGACAGCCATCCAGATCAAGCAGCTGTCCAAGCAAGCATTCCAAGAAGCACGTCAATCCGAAGACATCCGACGAGACCTTGCTCAAAATCTCCGAATGAGTTCTAAGCCTCTTCAGGTGAAGGACAAGGTATTTTACTAGCAGGAAGACAAATCCAAGATCCGTTCCGATGGAAGCAAGGGAGGAATATGGCTAAAAGGAAAAGTCATTTCCATTGAAGGAGCAATGGTAGGACTTGATCTTGGGACTCGACTCATCAAAATTAACATGAGGAAGGTCAGAAAGGATGAAACCATCCCTCCGGGGAAGCCTGGAATTGATCTTCTCTTGCCAGAAGAGCGAGAAGCCTTGCAGAAGGAGCAAACCGGCTCTTCTGCCGATCCAAGAAGAAGGAGTTATCCGCACCAGCTCCTAAGCCAAAATCCTCAGTGCCATTACGCATCGCGGGAAAGACAACGCCCAAGCCTGCAACACCTCATCCGGCAGAGAACATGTTCGTCGAGGACCTCACATCCGTTCCTGAACAAGCACATTGGAATTGTGTACGGAGAGGAAAGATCCACGTTCTCAAGATCTTTGCAGGAAGTGCCAGATTCAGTCAATGCTGCGCACTCACAGGTCTTAAGGTTGGGACTCCCCCGTAGACACCCGCACCGGATTCGACGTAATGACATCCAAGGGACAGCACATGGTCACGGAGATCATCAAGGAGGAAGCACCTGATGTAATCCTCATGGCACCGGTCTGTGGACCATGGTCAAATATGCAGAACATCCAACAAGACCAACAAAGAGTCTGGGAGATCTTCCCATGGTTGAGTTTGTGGCATCCATTGCGCGAAATCAGCTGAAGCACGGAAGATACTTCATCATTGAAAATCCTCAGACATCTAAGATATGGCAACTGTTTTCAGATCCATCCGTGACCTGGGAAGACTTCCATTTCTGTGCATACGGACTGAAAGATCCTGAATCCGGACTCAGAAGTCTCAAGCCCACAAGCTTAATGCACTGTTTGCCTTCGAGGTAATGAGACCGATCTTCAGAAGGTGTAACAATTCTACCAGCTCAGTCAAACACGAACATCAGCCCCTAGAAACAAATGCTGGTACTTTCGGAAGCAGGACCAAACTGGCACAGGTGTATCCTTACCAGTTCTGTCAATCCTCCTGCGACACTTGAAGGTGAAACCGCTCGACAACGAGGTGTACCTCTTGGAGGACCTTTTCGAACCAAACACCATCAAGCAGGTTGACATCTGATGGAAGCCATTGACAAGGAGTTCAACATGACCAGCAGCAGTCTTGCGGTCAGAATTCAGGACCTCCCGTTCAACAAGGACGTTCAACCATTGGTCATCCAAGATCCGCTAGTCCAGAAGTTTGAGAAGACGATGAAGCAGTACCCACCGGGGACTGAAATCGATATCTTCAAACAAGATCCTAATGACTGGCGATGTCAGAACATGTGGAATGGTTGCAAGAAGTTGAGACAATTGTGCATCGCATTCACTCAGTATGATGCATGCACAGCATACGTCCACACCATCGGCATTAACATGCCAATTACGTCACCTCCGGACAGCGCTTAAACGGCAAAAACAGTCCATTTCATCCTCAAGCGTACCCAATCGACTGGGGGGTGATGTCTCTTTGCCGTCACAGTCGCAATCATCTCAACCAATTCTTCCGACTGTCGTGGTACCTTCGCCACCTGCGATTCTAACGAATCCCGAAGCAGAAGACCATGATGCAGATCTTGAACTGCCGACACTTGAGCAAGAAGAAGCAACTGGCAGTCCCGCTATAAACTGTTGTTTGTGTCTGCGAAACCTTTCTGCAAACAAGAGGAGCCCGGGAACCCAAAAGCAAACCAGCCTCACTCCCCATGGCATGTGGATCCCGTTGTTTTCCGGCTCAAGGGTCCGAAGGCAAACCAAGATTTAAGTTGTTCACAGTTGGGAAATCAACCCCAAACAGATGAAGAAGGGGAGCAACCGCGACTCAAGCACAGAGAAACAGGCAAAGGCACGGGTGAAACATGACAGGCCCCGCACTACATGGAAGGCACGAAGTCATCCGATTCATCATGAAGAACCAATCGCAGAAATCCGAAAATGGATCCGCACAAACTACCACTCTCAAATTGGAAACAAGGCATAAGCTCGCTCTACACCCATCTGAAACAAGTCTGAGACACAGTGTTACAACACGATCTGAGTAGACCGTGGTCAGCTGTTCGGATGTTCATGCGCCCTTTTGTTTGGGCCGAGTGTGCTCAGCATATTCATGTCAACGTGCTTCCAGGCTGCTTCCAAATAAGTAGGGCGAACCCCAAGAGGCCACAGACTCTGAAGAGAGGGTTTGTCCTAGAAACACATTGGCGCCATTTGTTCGGGTCAGGTGTGCGGCAAAAAGGACAATCTTGGCGCACCTGGAACGCCGGGCTGTTCACATGGAGCCGTGCACGTGGCCTTCACAAACTTGCTTCGTAAGCTTGCTTGGATTCGTTAGTTTCTCCACCTATTTTCCCATTCGCAACCAATTGCAACTGGTGACTTTGTGGAAAGGGCCGCGCACGTTGTCAATTGGATGCGTGTGGATGGCAAGTTGGGTGGATTCGCCGCAGGTGTGTGGAGACGGGGCCGGCGCTGCGCTTTTGCGGGGGGCTCGGTGTGGACAAGCCTCGGTCACTTGGTGGGTCTGACGCCTGTCTGAAACAAGTCTGAGACACAGTGTTACAACACGATCTGAGTAGACCGTGGTCAACTGTTCGGATGTTCATGCGCCCTTTTGTTTGGGCCGAGTGTGCTCAGGAAACGTGCTTCCAGGCTGCTTCCAAATAAGTAGGGCGAACCCCAAGAGGCTGCAGCTTCTGAAGAGAGGGTTCGTCCTAGAAACACATTGGCACCATTTGTTTGGGTCAGGCGTGCGGCAAAAATGACAATGTTGGCGCACCTGGAACGCCGGGCTGTTCACATGGAGCCGTGCACGTGGCCTTCACAAACTTCATTGGTAAGCTTGCTCGGATTCGTTAGTTTCTCCACCTATTTTCCCATTCGCAACAAATTGCAACTGGTGACTTTGTGGAAAGGGCCGCGCGCGTTGTCAATCGGATGCGTGTAGATGGCAAGTTGGGTGGATTCGCCGCAGGTGTGTGAAGACGGGGCCGGCGCTGCGCTTTTGCGGGGGGCTCGGTGTGGACAAGCCTCGGTCACTTGGTGGGTCTGACGCCTGTCCGAAACAAGTCTGAGACACAGTGGAACCACGATCTGCGTCCATGAACGGCCGGGTCTTCAGCAGCCCGGTGGCCGGGTTCTCTATGACCCACATCAAGGGTCAGCTGTTCGGATGTTCATGCGCCCTTTTGTTTGGCCCGAGTGTGCTCAGCATATTCATGTCAACGTGCTTCCAGGCTGCTTCCAAATAAGTAGGGCGAACCCCAAGAGGCTACAGCTTCTCAAGAGAGGGTTTGTCCTAGAAACACATTGGCACCGTTTGTTCGGGTCAGGTAGCGCCGGGCTGTTCACATGGAGCCGGGCATGTCACGAGCGTCCACCGCGCCAGTCTCGCTCGCCGGCATGTCACGAACGTCCACCGCGCCAGTCTCGCTCGCGCATGTCACGAGCGTCCACCGCGCCAGTCTCGCTCGCGAGCGATTTCCGCACGTCACGAGCGTCCACCGCGCCAGTCTCGCTCGCGGGCGGTTTCCGCATGTCACGAGCGTCCGCTGCGCCAGTCTCGCTCGCGGGCGGTTTCCGCATGTCACGAGAGTCCACCGCGCCAGTCTCGCTCGCGGGCGGTTTCCGCCTTTCACGAGCGTCCACCGCGCCAGTCTCGCTCGCGGGCGGTTTCCGCCTGTCACGAGTGTCCACCGCGCCAGTCCCGCTCGCGGGCGGTTTCCGCCTGTCACGAGCGTCCGCTGCGCCAGTCTCGCTCGTGGGCGGTTTCCGCGTGTCACGAGCGTCCACCGCGCCAGTCTCGCTCGCGGGCGGTTTCCGCATGTCACGAGCGTCCACCGCGCCAGTCTCGCTCGCGGGCGGTTTCCGCATGTCACGAGCGTCCCCCGCGCCACCGCGTGTCACGAGCATCCAGCGCCAGTCTTGCTCGCGAGCGGTTTCCGCATGTCACGAGCGTCCACCGCGCCAGTCTCGCTCGCGGGCGGTTTCCGCATGTCACGAGCATCCACCGCGCCAGTCTCGCTCCCGGGCGATTTCCGAGTCTCGCTCGCGGGCGGTTTCCGCATGTCACGAGCGTCCACCGCGCCAGTCTCGCTCGCGGGCGGTTTCCCCATGTCACAAGCGTCCACCACGCCAGTCTCGCTCGCGGGCGGTTTCCGCCTGTCACGAGCGTCCACCGCGCCAGTCTCGCTCGCGGGCGGTTTCCGCATGTCACGACGTCCACCGCGCCGTCTCGCTCGGGCGGTTTCCGCATGTCACGAGCGTCCACCCGCCAGTCTCGCTCGCGGGCACGTGTCACAAGCGTCCACCGCGCCAGTCTCGCTCGCGGGCGGTTTCCGCCTGTCACGAGCGTCCACCGCGCCAGTCTCGCTCGCGGGCGGTTTCCGCATGTCACGAGCGTCCACCGCGCCAGTCTCGCTCGCGGGCGGTTTCCGCATGTCACGAGCGTCCACCGCGCCAGTCTCGCTCGCGGGCGGTTTCCGCCTGTCACGAGCGTCCACCGCGCCAGTCTCGCTCGCGGGCGTTTCCGCCTGTCACGAGCGTCCCCCGCGCCCGGTCGCTCGGGCGGTTTCGGCCCAGTCAACGAGTGTCCCCCGCGCCCGTCTCGCTCGGGGGCGGTTTCCGCTTGTCACGAGCGTCCACCGCGCCAGTCTCGCTCGCGGGCGGTTTCCGCTTGTCACGCGCGTCCACCGCGCCAGTCTCGCTCGAGGGCGGTTTCCGCCTGTCGCGAGCGTCATCCACCGCGCCAGTCTCGCCCGGGGGCGGTTTCGGCCTGTCACGAGCGTCCCCCGCGCCCGTCTCGCTCGGGGGCGGTTTCGGCCTCTCACGAGCGTCCCCCGCGCCAGCCTCGCTCGCGAACATTTCCGCTTGTCACGAACGTCCACCGCGCCAGTCTCGCTCGGGGGGGTTCGGCCTGTCACCGCGCCAGTCTCGCTCTCGGGGGCGGTTTCGGCCTGTCACGAGCGTCCCCCGCGCCCGTCTCGCTGGGGGGCGGTTTCGGCCTGTCACGATTGTCCCCCGCGCCCGTCTCGCTCGCGGGCGGTTTCGGCCTGTCACGAGCGTCCCCCGCGCCAGTCTCGCTCGGGGGGCGGTTTCCGCTTGTCACGAGCGTCCACCGCGCCAGTCTCGCTCGCGGGCGGTTTCCGCATGTCACGAGCGTCCACCGTGCCAGTCTCGCTCGGGGGCGGTTTCGGCCTGTCACGAGCGTCCCCCGGGCCCGTCTCGCTCGGGGGCGGTTCCGGCCTCTCATGAGCGTCCCCCGCGCCAGTCTCGCTCGCGGGCGGTTTCCGCATGTCACGAGCGTCCACCGCGCCAGTCTCGCTCGGGGGCGGTTTCGGCCTGTCACGAGCGTTCCCCGCGCCCGTCTCGCTCGGGGGCGTCACGAGCGTCCCCCGCCCGTCTCGCTCGGGGGCGGTTTCGGCCTCTCACAAGCGTGAGCGTCCACCGCGCCAGTCTCGCTGGGGGGCGGTTTCGGCCTGTCACGAGCGTCCCCCGCGCCCGTCTTGCTCGGGGGCGGTTTCGGCCTGTCCCGAGCGTCCCCCGCGCCCGTCTCGCTCGGGGGCGGTTTCGGCCTGTCACGAGCGGCCCCCGCGCCCGTCTCGCTCGGGGGCGGTTTCGGCCTGTCACGAGCGTCCCGGCGCCCGTCTCGCTCGGGGGCGGTTTCGGCCTGTCACGAGCGTCCCCCGCGCCCGTCTCGCTCGGGGGCGGTTTCGGCCTGTCACGAGCGTCCCCCGCGCCCGTCTCGCTCGGGGGCGGCTTCGGCCTGTCACGAGCGTCCCCCGCGCCCGTCTCGCACGCGGGCGGTTTCGGCCTGTCACGAGCGTCCCCCGCGCCCGTCTCGCTCGGGGTCGGTTTCGGCCTGTCACGAGCGTCCCCCGCGCCCGTCTCGCTCGGGGGCGGTTTCCGCTTGTCACGAGCGTCCCCCACGTCCCGTTTCGCTCGGGGGCGGCTTCGGCCTGTCACGAGCGTCCCCCGCGCCCGTCTCGCTCGGGGCGGTTTCGGCCTGTCACGAGCGTCCCCCGCGCCCGTCTCGCTCGGGGGCGGTTTCGGCCTGTCACGAGCGTCCCCCGCGCCCGTCTCGCTCGGGGGCGGGTTCGGCCTGTCACGAGCGTCCCCCGCGCCCGTCTCGCTCGGGGGCGGTTTCGGCCTGTCACGAGCGTCCCCGCGCCCGTCTCGCTCGGGGGCGGTTTCGGCCTGTCACGAGCGTCCCCCGCGCCCGTCTCGCTCGGGGGCGGTTTCGGCCTGTCACGAGCGTCCCCCGCGCCCGTCTCGCTCGGGGGCGGTTTCGGCCTGTCACGAGCGTCCCCCGCGCCAGTCTCGCGCACCCAGTCTGCACCACACCGCCTTCCCCCCAGCCAGCCTCGTACGCCCGGTCTGCACCCCCAGCCAGCATCGCACGCCCGGTCTGCAGCACAACGAAATGGAAATCCCTTCTTATCTCCGTCGTCACAGCTTGTATCGCTCCCAGGCACCTTAAGAGACAAGAGGAGCCCGGGAACCCAAAAGCAAACCAGCCTCACTCCCCATGGCATGTGGATCCCGTTGTTTTCCGGCTCAAGGGTGCGAAGGCAAACCAAGATTTAAGTTGTTCACAGTTGGGAAATCAACCCCAAAACAGATGAAGAAGGGGAGCAACCGCAACGGCCGGATTGGCAGCCAGCAGCCTGTGCTCTGACCAAGCACGGAGAAAAAGGCAAAGGCACGGGTGAAACATGACAGGCCCCGCACTACATGGAAGGCACGAAGTCATCGGATTCATCATGAAGAACCAATCGCAGAAATCCGAAAATGGATCCGCACAAACTACCACTCCCAGATTGGAAGCAAGGCATAAGCTCGCTCTACACCCATCTGAAACAAGTCTGAGACACAGTGTTACAACATGAGTAGACCGGGGTTCGGATGTTCATGCGCCCTTTGGTTTGGGCCGAGTGTGCTCAGCATATTCATGTCAACGTGCTTCCAGGCTGCTTCCAAATAAGTAGGGCGAACCCCAAGAGGCCACAGACTCTGAAGAGAGGGTTCGTCCTAGAAACACATTGGCGCCATTTGTTCGGGTCAGGTGTGCGGCAAAAAGGACAATCTTGGCGCACCTGGAACGCCGGGCTGTTCACATGGAGCCGTGCACGTGGCCTTCACAAACTTGCTTCGTAAGCTTGCTTGGATTCGTTAGTTTCTCCACCTATTTTCCCATTCGCAACCAATTGCAACTGGTGACTTTGTGGAAAGGGCCGCGCACGTTGTCAATTGGATGCGTGTGGATGGCAAGTTGGGTGGATTCGCCGCAGGTGTGTGGAGATGGGGCCGGCGCTGCGCTCTTGCGGGGGGCTCGGTGTGGACAAGCCTCGGTCACTTGGTGGGTCTGACGCCTGTCTGAAACAAGTCTGAGACACAGTGTTACCACGATCTGCGTAGACCGGGTCAGCTGTTCGGATGTTCATGCGCCCTTTTGTCTGGGCCGAGTGTGCTCAGCATATTCATGTCAACGTGCTTCCAGGCTGCTTCCAAATAAGTAGGGCGAACCCCAAGAGGCTACAGCTTCTGAAGAGAGGGTTCGTCCTAGAAACACATTGGCACCGTTTGTTCGGGTCAGGTGTGCGGCAAAAAGGGCAATTATATGGCGTACCTGGAGCGCCGGGCTGTTCACCGCGCACGTGGCGGTTCCCGCATGTCACGAGCGTCCACCGCGCCAGTCTCGCTCGCCGGCATGTCACAAGCGTCCACCACGCCAGTCTCGCTCGCCAGCAGGTCACGAGCATCCACCGCGCCAGTCTCGCTCGCGGGCGGATTCCGCATGTCACGAGCGTCCACCGCGCCAGTCTCGCTCGCGGGCGGTTTCCGCATGTCACGAGCGTCCACCGCGCCAGTCTCGCTCGCGGGCGGTTTCCGCATGTCACGAGCGTCCACCGCGCCAGTCTCGCTCGCATGTCACGACAAATCCACCGCGCCAAACAATCTCACCTCGCGGGCGGTTTCCGCATGTCACGAGCGTCCACCCAACGCAGTCTCCTGGCGCTCGCGTGCGGTTTTCCGCATGTCAAGAGCGACCACCGCGCGCCAGTTCGGGCTGGGCGGTTTCCGCATGTCTACGAGCGTCCCCTGCGCGCGCAGTCATGCTCGCGGGCGGTTTCCGCATGTCACGAGCGTCCACCGCGCCAGTCTCGCTCGTGGGCGGTTTCCGCATGTCACGAGCGTCCACCGCGCCGGTCTCGCTCGCGGGCGGTTTCCGCCTGTCACGAGCGTCCACCGCGCCAGTCTCGCTCGCATGTCACGAGCGTCCACCGCGCCAGTCTCGCTCGCGGGCGGTTTCCGCCTGTCACGAGCGTCCACCGCGCCAGTCTCGCTCGCGGGCGGTTCCTGGAAATGGCTGCTGTGGCTGATAAGGAATCGCCCTCATCAGTCCCTCCAACGCTCTTGGCCTTCAACTCCAACCACTGGCTTTGCTGGCTTCATAGGTGTGGCTGTGGCTGGTGTCTTCATAGCTGGTGGCCTTGTTGAGCTCCCACTCATCATCATCATCATCATCAAGTGCCTTCCTGCAAGCAATTGTCCCTTTCTGGATCCTCCTCATCAGCTCCTGCAATCCACACTCTTATTGAAAGGCACCCAGCTTGACTCCTTCCTCTCCCCAGAAGTCTTTGACAAGGCCACCAGCTCCTTCATGTAGTGGCTGCACCCCTTCAAGGTCCCACCATTCTTGAGGAAGGCCCCCAGCAGCTTCTTCTTGCCAGGCCCTTGCACTGCGCATGGCATCAGCTTCTGGGTTCTTCAAGGAGCCCCTGGCATGAGCAAATCTCTGCCAAAGTGCCTCCCTCTGGTCCGGACAGGCTCTTCTGGAAAAGCTCAATCTTTGCCTCCAGGGACATGCCTTCCTCTTTGGGGGGATCAAAAGGTAGAGAGGCAAGGTTTGCATCCTTCTTGACATCGGGGCACTCTTCTTCATCACCTTCTTGGCCATTGCCAGCCAGATTGAAAATGCAAACACTCTGAACAATGGCTCTCACAAACTGGGCTGAACCGTTTCTATCCTGAGCATTGTCCTCAAATTGTCTTTTTCCATGGCAGTGTAATTCCCAGAAAGAAATTGGAAAGTTTTCTGGGCAACATACTGCCAACTGGGCTGGTACATGTCAAACTCAGGGCTGTAGAGGAAGAAGGACAGCCAGCCAGCTGAATGCTGCCACACCAGCACATCATCTGCTCTAAACTCAGCCACAACTCCAGTCATTGCTGACAGTGGCTTTTGAGCCCGCTTGGCTGCGCCACGCTTTGTTGGGTCACACCAAACATGGAGGGCAGCACTTGCGCAGTGTCGCCCCTGCACCCTTATATGTACGTATAGCTGGAACACCTGACTGAAACGCGCAAACCAATAAGGCTTATTGAAGCGCGCAAACCAATAAGGCTTATTCAAACGCACAAACCAATAAGGCTATTGAAACACAAACCAATCAGGCTTATTGAAACAAACCAATAATCATTGCGCTTCAGAAATGCAACACATTTCAATAAAAACGCTGTTTCAATAATGACATCACAAATCAATAAAATTATTGAATCTTTTCAATAAGGCGGAGTCTGGGTTTCCGCATGTCACGAGCGTCCCCCGCGCCAGTCTCGCTCGGGGGTGGTTTCCGCATGTCACAAGCGTCCACCGCGCCAGTCTCGCTCGAGGGCGGTTTCCGCATGTCACGAGCGTCCACCGCGCCTGTCTCGCTCGCGGGCGGTTTCCGCATGTCACGAGCGTCCACCGCGCCAGTCTCGCTCGCGGGCGGTTTCCGCATGTCACGAGCGCCCACCGCGTCTCGCTCGCGGGCGGTTTCCGCATGTCACGAGCGTCCACCGCGCCAGTCTCGCTCACTCGCTCGCGGGCGGTTTCCGCATGTCACGAGCGTCCACCGCGCCAGTCTCGCCCACGGGCGGTTTCCGCAATGTCACAAGCGTCCACCGCGCCAGTCTCGCTCGCGGGCGGTTTCCGCATGTCACGAGCGTCCACCACGCCAGTCTCGCTCGCGGGCGGTTTCCGCATGTCACGAGCGTCCACCGCGCCAGTCTCGCTCGCGCGGTTTCCGCATGTCACGAGCGTCCACCGCGCAAGTCTTGCTTGCGGGCGGTTTGCGCATGTCACGAGCGTCCACCGCGCCAGTCTCGCTTGCGGGGGTTTTCCGCATGTCACGAGCGTCCACCGCGCCAGTCTCGCTCGCGGGCGGTTTCCGCACGTCACGAGCGTCCACCGCGCCAGTCTCGCTCGCGGGCGGTTTCCGCCTGTCAGGAGCGTCCACCGCGCCAGTCTCGCTCGCGGGCGGTTTCCGCATGTGAGTTGTGTCTACCCGCCACGTCTCGCTCGCGGGCGGTATTGTCACGAGCGTCCAACACGAGCGTCCACCGCGCCAGTCTCGCTCGCGCGCGGTTTCCGCATGTCACGAGCGTCCACCGCGCCAGTCTCGCGCGCGGGCGGTTTCCGCATGTCACGAGCGTCCACCGCGCCAGTCTCGCTCGCGGGCGGTTTTCGCATGTCACGAGCGTCCACCGCGCCAGTCTCGCTCGCGGGCGGTTTCCGCATGTCACGAGCGTCCACCGCGCCAGTCTCGCTCGCAGGCGGTTTCCGCATGTCACGAGCGTCCGCCGCGCCAGTCTCGCTCGCGGGCGGTTTCCGCATGTCACGAGCGTCCACCTCGCCAGTCTCGCTCGCGGGCGGTTTCCGCATGTCAAGAGCGTCCACCGCGCCAGTCTCGGTTCGGGGGCGGTTTCCGCATGTCACAAGCGTCCCCCGCGCCAGTCTTGCTCGCGGGCGGTTTCCGCATGTCACGAGCGTCCACCGCGCCAGTCTCGCTCGTGGGCGGTTTCCGCATGTCACGAGCGTCCACCGCGCCGGTCTCGCTCGCGGGCGGTTTCCGCATGTCACGAGCGTCCACCGCGCCAGTCTCGCTCGCGAGCGGTTTCCACATGTCACGAGCGTCCACCGCGCCAGCCCGGGCGGCTTCCGCATGTCACGAGCGTCCACCGCGCCAGTCTCGGCTCGGGGGCGGTTTCCGCATGTCACGAGCGTCCACCGCGCCAGTCTCGCTCGCGGGCGGTTTCCGCGTGTCACGAGCGTCCACCGCGCCAGTCTCGCTCGCGGGCGGTTTCCGCATGTCACGAGCGTCCACCGCGCCAGTGTGTGTGTGTGTGTGTGTGTGTGTGTGTGTGTGTGTGTGTGTGTGTGTGTGTGTGTGTGTGTGTGTGT
>CAUJNA010003732.1:65588-87825 GCA_963377175.1 Effrenium voratum | reverse complement strand
GTGTGTGTGTGTGTGTGCTTGTGTGTGTGTTTGTGTGTTTGTGTGTGTGTTTGTGTGTGTGTGTTTGTGTGTGTGTGTTTGTGTGTGTGTTTGTGTGTGTGCGTCTGTGTGCGTGTCTGTGTGTGTCTGTGTGTGTCTCTGTGTGTCTCTGTGTGTCTCTCTGTGTGTGTCTGTGTGTGTGTCTCTGTGTGTCTCTGTGTGTCTCTGTGTGTCTCTGTGTGTCTCTGTGTGTCTCTGTGTGTCTCTGTTTGTCTCTGTGTGTCTCTGTGTGTCTCTGTGTGTCTCTGTGTGTCTATGTGTGTCTCTGTGTGTCTCTGTGTGTCTCTGTGTGTCTCTGTGTGTCTCTGTGTGTCTCTGTGTGTCTCTGTGTGTCTCTGTGTGTCTCTGTGTGTCTCTGTGTGTCTCTCTGTGCCTCTGTGTGTTTCTGTGTGTCTCTGTGTGTCTCTTTGTGTCTCTGTGTGTGTCTGTGTGTGTGTCTGTGCGTGTGTGTCTGTGTGTGTGTCTGTGTGTGTGTCTGTGTGTGTCCCTATGTGTGTCTGTGTGTGTCTCTGTGTGTCTCTGTGTCGGTGTCTATGTGTGGTCTGTGTTGTCTGGTGTGGTGTGTCTTTGTGTGGTCTGTGTTGTAGTGTTCTGTGTGTAGTGTTGTGTGTGTGTCTGTGTGTGTTTCTCTTTGATGTGTGTGTCTGTGTTGTTGTGTCTGTGTGTGTGTCTGTGTGTGTCTGTGTGTGTCTGTGTGTGTGTCTGTGTGTGTCTCTGTGTGTCTCTGTGTGTCTCTGTGTGTCTCTGTGTGTCTCTGTGTGTCTCTGTGTGTCTCTGTGTGTCTTTGTGTGTCTCTGTGTGTCTCTGTGTGTCTCTGTTTGTCTCCGTGTGTCTCTGCGTGTCTCTGTGTGTCTCTTTGTGTCTCTGTGTGTGTCGCTGTGTGTCTCTGTGTCTCTCTGTGTCTCTGTGCCTCTGTGTCTCTGTGTGCCTGTGCCTGTGCTGTGTCTGTGTCTGCGTCTGCCGTGTGTTTTTGCGAGTGTTTTTGAGTGTGTTTGGGTGTGTTTGAGTGTGTTTGCGTGTGTTTGCGTGTGTTTTCGTGGGTTTGCGTGTGTTTGCACGTGTTTGCGTGTGTTTGCGTGTGTTTGCGTGTGTTTGCGCGTGTTTGCGCGTGTTTGCGCATGTTTTTGCGTGTTTGCGCGTGTTTGCGCGTGCTTGCGCGTGTTTGCGCGTGTTTGCGCATGTTTGCGCGTGTTTGCGCGTGCTTGCGCGTGTGTTTGTGCGTGTGTTTGTGCGTGTGTTTGTGTGTGTGTTTGTGTGTGTGTTTGTGTGTGTGTCTTTGTTTGTGTGTGTGTGTGTTTGTGTGTGTGTGTCTTTGTGTGTCTGTTTGTGTTTGTGTGTGTGTTTGTGTGTGTGTTTGTGTGTGTGTGTTTGTGTGTGTGTTTGTGTGTGTGTTTGTGTGTGTGTGTGTGTTTGTGTGTGTGTGTGTGTTTGTGTGTGTGGTTTGTGTGTGTGTGTGTGTGTGTTTGTGTGTGTGTTTGTGTTTGTGTGTGTGTTTGTGTGTGTGTGTGTGTTTGTGTGTGTGTGGGTTTGTGTGTGTGTTTGTTTGTGAGTGTGCGCGCGTGCGCGTGTGCGCGTCTGCGCGTCTGCGCGTGTGCGCGTGTGCGTGTGTGCGTGTGTGCGTGCGTGCGTGCGTGCGTGCGTGCGTGGCGGGCGGGCGGGCGCGTGCGTGCGTGCGTGGGTGTGTGTGTGTGTGTGTGTGCGTGTGGGTGCGTGCGTGTGTGCGTGCGTGCGTGCGTGCGTGCGTGCGTGCGTGCGTGCGTGTGTGTGTGCGTTTCTTCTTGAGCAAACGTCCGCAGCACGCTTGTCATCTTTGCCATCCTTTTTTCACACTTGACTCGCTATGCCGCTATGCCAAGCCGAGGATTGGCCTACCATTGCGCAGGACCTTTTGCGTGAGGGAGATCAGGGGGAACTCGGCGTGGCGTACCGGAATGCATCCCGCTGTTGCTGGCGCCCTCGCTTGGTGCAGCTACCGCGAATGGTTTCTCTGGGCATGGAGGGCTGCTACTTGATCACTGGTGGCTTGGGTGCACTGGCTGCGGAGATCGCTGATTTTTTTGCTGACTGCGGCGTGGAGGAGCTGATCCTCTCCAGCCGTACGGGAATCAGAGACCGCTCCTTCCCATCGAGAAGCAGTCAAGTCCTCGAAGGCTTGAAGGGCAAAGGTGTGAAGGTGCACATCGTTCGCGGCGATATCTCACAGCAGGAACATGTGGCCAACATTTTCAGGACCTTTGGCTACATCACAGGGATTGTCCACGCTGCTGGCATTCTTCGTGATCAGTCAATCCCGGCGGTGAGGTGGAGTGATTTTTCCGAGGTTTTCCGGGCGAAAGCTTCCGGCGCGTACTGGCTGCACAAGGCGTCGCTGCAGCTGCAGCTCAAGAACTTTGTATTCTGCAGCTCCATTTCGTCACTGCTGGGCAGTGTCGGTCAGGCGTGCTACGCGTCCGCGAACTCGTTCCAAGACGGGCTGGCAACGCTTCGGCATCAGCAAGGCCAGCGTCCGTGAGATTCCAGCCCACGCAACGCAGGTTTTGTCATTGTTAGCTCTAAGCGCACATTGACATGACCCCAACTTAAGACCAGACAGCCTCAGACGGGAGAGGTTCCAGCGGAGCAAAAGACTGAAAAGACAACCCAAGAACAACTCAGCCAAAAAAACTCAAAGACAACACAGAAAAACATAAGGGACGATTCAAACAAACAGAAAACAGCCTGCAACTGAGAGAAATTCAGAATTGAACTTGATCCCGAGCTGCGCAGCCGAAAAGCGCTGGCCAAATATCGGCCCGCCTGCGCAGTCGAAATGCACTTCAAGACTTTATGAAGTCACGATTGTACGTAAACACCACACCTCCAACAACAACCACCGCAACAGCGACGACGACGACAACGACGACCACGACCACAACCGCAACCACCACCACCACCACCACAACAGCAACAACAACAACCACAACGACAACCACAACCACAACCACAACCACAACGACAGCCACAGCCACAGCAACAGCAACAGCAACACCACCACCACCACCACCACCACCACCACCACCACCACCACCACCACCAAGAACAACAACAACAACAACAACAACAACAACAACAACAACAACAACAACAACAACAACAACAACAACAACAACAACACTGACATCACCTCAGCTGCGAAAGGAGTTCCGGCTCTCGTGCCCAAGAGAACCCTTGCCAGCTGCACGCTCAACCGGTATCATCGGGCCTGCTGCTTACTCGTCATCGAAGCTGACGCACTGCTGTGACTTGGGGTCATCGCAGGTTGTGTTGAAACGGCAGCCCAGCCAGAAAGGCGTTCTCCTGCCAGGACTTGCCGCGAAGTGTGTCAATTTTGGTCCCTGGGCAGATGTGGGCATGGCAGCCGAGCTGACGCTCCAGCCCACGCTCCGCCACCTGCCAGTGCAGAGTGCTTTGGATGTCTTGGGCCAGGAGCGGGTGACTGTCAACATGTTCAGTGGGATTTGCAGCGACGGTGGGTTTGGGCATGTTTCGCACTCTCTCGCGGTGACTTCCAAATTTGACCAAGTTGCGTTCGTTTTGGGCGCTTGCAAGCATGACATACATGCCTTTTGGGACACCCTGTTAGGTTCTGCAGCAGCAACGCTTCCACCAACTGATGGTTGCTGTGATGGATTATCGCTTGCTGGGTCAGCGCTTTCAGCCATGGCTGCAGCATCTCGTCTCAGACTCCACCGATCAGGCGCGGGAGGGGAGGGAAGCAATGCTTGACCCCGCAACATGTTTGTTTCGCTTTTGCTGCGAAAGGGTCCAAAGTGTCAAGGTAATGTTTGACACGCTTTAATGCCGGTAGCCTGTATTGCAGAAAGTGTTTTTCCTAATTCAGGATCGTTGGACTGTTGTGGGGTCCTCTATTGTGGCAGGTTCCCCCTCCCCCCCCTGAAAAGGAACTGCCGGAAAAGATCCGGCGCAAAAACTAGCCAAAGAAGTCTGGCAAACAAATCCGGGCAAACATTAGGAATTGTTTTTGTGAAATGGTTTCTAACCATCAAATCAATAATAACTTATTTGCATGGAAAAACGGGCCTTGGCAATACTAAAGTAGAATTGGCAATGCTAAAGTAAGTACTGTCCCTCCCCGACCCCCAGGATCTTCCCTCAAGATGGTCCAGTTCACTGTTGAATGGGGGGTGGTCACATTCAAGCAGGTCCAACATGATGACTTCTGCTGAAATATTTTTGTGAATCAGTTCTAAAGGGAACATACAAGCAAGCACCCCAAGATTCCCCAAGCCTCTCATAGCGCTTGGTGTGCTTACCTTGGAGGCCCATCGAAGGTGCGTTTTTCATCTTTACCCTTAGCCCACCCCTTCCCTACGCATTTTGCAGGTGGGCCCAGACGGCCGGAGTGCTTTGGAGCGGCCCAGCCTCGAAGCGCTGCAAAGCGTCCTGGCCGAGTTCTGCGAGGGAGACGCGGACCCCACGACAAGTTTTCTTGACCTGGGCCTCGACTCTTTGGGTCTGGAACACTTCGCGGCGAGGATCCGTGAGCAGACGGGGCTGGAGATCCAGGCGACGCATCTCTTTAGCTACGCCAACCTGGAGAAGCTCACGGATTTTTGTTTGTGCCTGGAAGCTCCAGGCAGGTGGCCCGGTTAAGACATCGGGAGATACACAGATATGACCAAGCTAAAAGTCTTACTTGCTGCTGATGCAGCAATAAAGCTGTCAAAAAGGGCATGACGATGTTGCACTCAGGTGCGTAACCTTGGCTTGTCAGGTGTGCAAGCTACGGAAGCGTCAGATGTAAAGCCGCACGTGTTGGGAGGCAGCTGCTTCGTGCATGCAGCTGCTTGCGAGTATCCTTTCGCTGTGCACCTACAGGGCCTGTGGGGCTTTCTTCAGGCTGGACAAGATGCAGTGGTTCATGTGCCAGCCCAGCGCTGGGATGTGGATGTGGACCAGTCGATGTACAGCCGCCATGGTGCGTTTCTGGAGCGCGATCCCTTTAGCTTTGATGAGAGGCAAGGGGCAACACCAGGTTTGTGGTCTGCTCTTTTTCTTAAGAGGTTTCGTCAGGGCGCTCAGCGCATCACCATGCCCTCATATCACAGGTACTTCGGCCTTGCTCCCAGGGAGGTCAAGTTCATGGACCCGCAGCAGCGGCTTCTTCTGGAAACCGCGGTGCAGGCGACTGCCACTGTGGCGCTCCCGGGCTCCACCGGTGTTTGGATTGGGGCCATGACCAGGGACTTCGGCGATTCGCTGTGCAAGCACCATGCCGCTCTTTAGCATTGAGCATCTTTCACTTGTTTGTTGTGTGTCTTGCGCCGCCACACATCCAATCGTTACCGTCTGAGACTATCTTAGTTGATCAACTTGCCCATTTTTAATTGTTTTGTGAGGGCAGGGTCCAAGGCAGACATCTAGATGGTCAGGCTTGAGATTGGGTGGCATGCTGAGCATGCAAAGTTTGGTCAGGGCTGGGCATGTTAATTCGAAAGGGGGTTTCTGTTCTGGACACATTGTAGGCCAGATGGCTCCCTGGGCAGGTGCCACATGATGCTTACGCCGGCACTGGCAATTGCTTCAGTGTCCTGGCTGGCCGGGTTGCGGACCGCCTTGATCTTCGGGGCCCGGTGATGACGCTTGCCACGGCTTGCTCTTCCTCTTTGGTCGGGTTGGATCAAGGCTGCCTGAACTTGTTGCACGCCAGGTGCGCCAATGCCGTGGTAGGAGGGGTGTCTCTGATGCTGGCCCCAGACGTGACCATCAACTGCTGCAAGGCCCACATGCTGTCCCGCTCCGGCCGCTGCAAAAGCTTCGACGCCAGCGCTGATGGCTACGTGCGTGGCGAAGGCTGTGGTGTGGTTTGTTTGAACCGGGACAGCCAGAGCTCCATGAGTCGAGTCCGGAGCTCGCAGACCACCCATGACGGCAAGGGCCTGGGCCTGACACAGCCCAACCAGAAAGCCCAGACTGAGGTAGTGCTCTCCGCCCTGCGCTCTGCAGGCCTGGCGCCAGCAGACATAGATGTTCTGGAAGCCCATGGCACGGGCACAGCGCTGGGCGACCCGGTGGAGGTTTCGGGTTTGCGGGCGGTTTTCGGGGAGAGGGTCGGCGAGAAAGCGGCCACCATTTTCCTCGGCACAGCCAAGAGTAGCTTTGGGCACCTAGAGGCTTCTGCGGGGGCGCTGGGGCTAAACAGGGCGATGCTGTGCCTGCGGCATCACGCGGTGCCTTGCAACCTCTGGCTGCGGCAGCTGAATCCAAGAATCCAGGAGTGAGCTGGGGCAAAACTCATTTGCAGCCAAGTTCCCGTGTAAAACCAAAACTAGGTGAAAGCAGATCACTTGGTTGAGTCCAAGGCTACTTGAGTGTTTGCAGGATCAGCTGGGAGATTGGCTGCAAGTTGTTGGTGAAGCTGCCCAACTAGACTTGGCCCGCAACGCGGGTGTCAGCAGCTTTGGATTCAGCGGCACGAACGCTCACGTTGTGTTGTCAGATTCTCCAGAAGCCAAAGCCATGCCAGACGCTCAACCAGTCCTCTTCGAGAGAGGAGCCCATCCCTGGGCGTTTGGTCCGGCGCTTTTGCAAGATGCTGGTGCGGCGCTCTCAGATCACGGCGATGCAGACTTCCTCTTTTCGACAACTTGGCAAAGGCAGCCAAAAGAGCAACGAAAGCCTGGGCAGAAGTTCATGTTCTTGAGCTGCCGTGACCAAGGGCAGCTAGAGTCTCGTGGAGACCTGAAGGCCTGCTGGGGACCGGAATGTCCAGATCCGCTGGAGGCATTGATCCCTGATTGCTACCACGTCTCTCCAGACGTGCCAGAGAGCTTTGAAGCGCTTGTGAGGGTCATTGTGGCGAATCGCTTGGCTGGCGTTGTTGTGGTCGCTTCTTTGGACCTTCCTTCCTTTGAGCCTGACATGATGTGCTTGCTTAGCTGCCTTCATCTGGTGCAAGCGCTCATGAAGGCAGCTTCGCTGAAACCAGATAAACAATTCAGCACAGTTAACCAGGGCAGGTTCAAAGCCTGCTTACACGCCATCAGGGCGCCAGGGTTACACGCCAGTGACCTTTTTCGTAATATTGCTCAGGCCGATCTGGCGCTCCCCTTGCTTGTCCTGACGCAGTGTGCTGAAGTGGTGGACGGCTCTGAGCGCGTGTGCCTGCCACATGCGCCGTTGCTAGGCTTCCTCCGCGCTGCTGCGGTGGAGAGCCTTTGGTGCATGGGGGGACCAGGGGATCCGGGCCTCACGGAGCCTGAGGAAGTGAGGGGGGTTAGGGTTGGGGTTGGAGGTTGGGGCGAGAGGTTCGGGTTGGAGGTTAAGGTTAGAGGGTTGAGGTTCGAGGTTAGAGTCAGAGGTTAGGCGAGTCAGCCGCGGGACCCCCCCTCCCCCGCTCAGACTCCCCCACGCTTCGCCCTTTTGCCGGGACGAACACGGCTTTTGCAAAGAGGTGGGCGGATTCGGGGTGGATTTGGAACTTTTTCATACATGACACGACTCCACAATTGCACGCTGTTGGCTGTTTAAGTGAGTTCGATTGTGTGTTCTGAGCCACGGGCCCATTTGCAGTTCTCATGAGAAGGGATACTAGTGACAATGTTTTGGTTGTTCTCCCCAAGCTAGAATGACTTCATGCCAAAACTGAGGTATCCTGGCCCCCTTCAGTACTTGGATGCCGACGAGCAGGAGATAATCATGGGCTATCCTCGCCAGGCCTTGCGCAGAGGCCAACTCTTCCATCAAGTACTGGCCAGAACAGAGGTGACCCCGCCACAGATCTTCTTGGAAGGCCGGCAGCCAGCACAAACTGCCTCAAGCGGCCCCGAACTAAAAACCTTCAACTGGGGTAGCTATCAGACAGATTTAGTGGCGTGCATGCCCAGCTAGACTTGCAAGAGACAGCGAACAGTTAGCATCACCAGCAGCCAAAAGCTTTCAAAAAACCAGGCCAAACTTGTGTGTCACCGCTGGCATCACCTGCAGGATCACCCGAACACGAGTACAAACTGAAAAACACTGCCGAGGGGCCCAACGGGACTCTTTTTTTGAGTGATGCATGATGTGCTCCGACTTGTTCGGCAAACTACCTACAAGCAGCTCGGCGTTAGGCTCGCTACTTGTACTTTAAGACACCTTCCACCCAGCCTGATATTTTGACTTACAAGACCTTTCCACACCTCGGTCTTGATCTGTCCATGTTTGGAACTCTTTATCTTGGTCGGAAGGCACAGGCTTCGTGGTAAGCGGTGGCCTCGGCGCTTTGGGCTTCGAGGCGGCGAGGTTCCTGGCAACCCAAAAAGCACAGCGGCTGCTGCTGCTCGGCCGCAGTGACCGGCGCCTCGGTCAGCTGCAGCTGAAGGAGCTGAACGCCGAGGTCGGGACTGGCCAGCACTGCGTAATTCCAAGACCAAGTTGGACCACATTGTGCTGTCATTGTATTGTTGCTCCCTTCCTTTCCTGCAATGCTTGCGTGTTCCAGCGCTGCAAATCATCATGGCGCTTGAAGCCTTTCATTTTGCGGTTACTGGTTGTTGAATGCTTTGGAACGCCCTCGTCGGGCTACAAGTTGCTTTGACAATGAAGGGCGTTTGCATTGCAGCGAGCATTGGTACCCAAGACAAGAGTTGGAACTTGGCCGCACTGTTGGCACAGGTAGAGGCCCGTCGCTGCGATGTGACGAGTGCGCAGGACGGCCGGCTACTACAGCAACGCTTGAAAGATTCAACCTGGCGAAATGCGACATATTATCGCATGCAGTTTCGCAGAATAAGCATGTTCTCGTCGTTTGGTCGCCGCTGCCTCGCCCGCCCTTCTCCTCCTCCTTCCGCCTCCTTCTTTCCTCCCTCACTCTCACTCTTTCACTCTCACTCACTCGCTGGCTCACTCATTCACGCAATCGCTTACTCACACTCACTCACTCACTCACTCACTCACTCACTCACTCACTCACTCACTCACTCACTCACTCACTCACTCTCTCACTCTCTCACTCTCTCACTCTCTCACTCTCTCACTCTCGTTAAAATCAGTTGTTACTTTGACTACAAGTGCAAGTGCTGTTGTGTTGTCACAAACATAAACCAATGTAGTCTGCAGCTGCCAACCTTTTCACTAATGCTGTCGTAGTAAGCTCAAGGCCTGCAGTAGTGTACATACATGCAACACAAGTACAAGAAGAGAAGCATGTAGTTTGACACGGCCCCTCAGTTAAAAGGTCTTTTCTGTAGTACCTTTTCAACTGGAGTGGAAAACAAAGATTGGCAGTAGTGATGAAAACCATTGTTGTTCATCAATGCTACTGTAGCGACAAAAAAGTAGGTGCTGCTCTCAGTAGCTCTCGCTGTTCAAGGTCCAGTACAAAGTAGTGCCAGTACTGGATGGAGTTCGTGAGGCAGGTACCTAACGTAGTTGAGCTGCTAGCTCAGGCAGGCCCGGTAGGCTTGGACCATTTGTAGTCGATTGTCCAAGGATGCAAAGTAGTGGTTGGTGAAGTAGCTGGTCATGTAGTTGGGGGCAACGCGTAGTCTGTCATCATCAATCTCTGGACGTGCCACATGTTGATCGCAGTCTCTGAGAAAACGATGTAGTTGAATCTTGTGTTGTTGTGTCACTGTCAGTAGTGGGAATCCGTAGTATTGAATGCTCTTGCAAAGAATTGCAGTGATGGCTTTGTGTTGGAAGTCATGTAGTTGGTCGTGGTTGTTGAGGTAGTGAAGGAGTTCCGGTAGTAGCAGTGGCATGTGGTAGTTCAGTTCTTCAAGCTGTAGGTGTCGGTGAAAGTAGTCATGTCGTAGTCCACCTTGTAGACAAGTTGTGAATGTTGTGTAGTTGGAAGGTAGAATGTATTCTGGATGGACACCATGTAGGACATGTAGCCCCTTGTGAAGTGGACAAATTGTCCAGAGGTAAAATACTTCAAAAGTAGTTCTTGTTCGACCTGTAGTCGAACAATGACGCAGGTGTAGTTGCGCATTGATGTTGCGTGGTAGTAATGTTGACCTACGATTAGTAAATAGACCATAAATAATGCGAACCGATTTCCCGAAAACATAACAAATATACCATGAGTAATGCTAACCGTTTTTCCCAGGGGAAAATATGAAAAATACAAAATAATATAAAGTAATTCAAGAGAATAACCTTCCCCCCACATGAATGAATGAATCCTGAGTTCCCCAGCTCACAAAAGAACCTAGAATTCCCATTGGGATCCATGCAAAATGCAGATTTTTATTCAAGGTCAGTGCTCCCAACCCTCATCCCCCATGGAATTTGCATGGTTTCATAGTGAATTTATATAGGGATCATGCCAGGATCCCTTTCTTTTACAATTCCTTTTAAAAAACCATCAAAATCAACACATTGACCCTGGCAGCAAGGGTACCCCCCATGAACCCTGAGGCACTAAAAAATAACCAGACCATGAAGAATGCTAACAAGATTCCCCCATCAAAAAAATATCTGATCCCCTTATCTTTATTCATGGTCAAGCTTTCGATTCCACTTGGCTCATCCCACACTTGATTCTAGATGTATCCCAAATCCACAAACTTATGGGATCCCTTTCTTTTAAAATTCCTTTTAAAAAACCATCCAAATCAACACATTGACCCTGGCAGCAAGAGTACCCCCCCATGAACCCTGAGGCACTAAATAATAACCAGACCATGAATAATGCTAACCAGATTCTTCCTGGAATAACCAAAAGTTATTGGCTCAATACTACTTTAGAATTGGCCCAATTCTAAACTAGTATTCCCCCAAAGCAAAATAAGAAAAAAACAACATGCCCAATACTACTTTTGAATTGGCCCAATTCTAAAGTAGTATTCGAAAACCAAACTAGACGACGAGTGGCCCGGAAGCATAGAGGCAAGTTGATGCAGGTGAGGTAACTCTCGCAAAGTTAGCATGAGGAGTTGGCAGGCGAAGCAATTCTCAAAAAGTTGGCATGAGAAGCTGGCAGGTTAAGTAACTCTCGAATAGTTGGCTGGCAAAGTTGGCGGGTGAAGTAATTCTCGCAAAGTTGACATGAGAAGTTGGCAGGCGAAGTAACTCAAGAGAAAAGTTGGCATGAGAAGTTGGCAGGTGAAATAACTCTCAAAGAGTTGGCATGAGAAGTTGGCAGGTGAAGTAACTCTCGAAAAGTTGGCGTGAGAAGCTGGCAGGTGAAGTAATTCTCGAAAAGTTGGCACGAGAAGATGGCGCGTGAAGTAACTCTCGAAAAGTTGGCGTGAGAAGCCGGCAGGTGAAGTAACTTTCGAAAAGTTAGCATGAGAAGTTGGCAGGCGAAGTAATTCTCGAAAAGTTGGCGCGAGAAGTTGGCAGGCGAAGTAACTCTCGAAAAGTTGGCAGGCGATGTTGGCAGGTGAAGTACCTCTCGAAAAGTTGGCATGAGAAGCTGGCAGGTGAAGTAATTTTTCGAAAAGTTGCCACGAGAGGTTGGCAGATAAAGTATTTCTCGAAAAGTTGGCATGAGAAGTTGGCAGGTGAAGTAATTCTCGAAAAGTTGGCAGGTGAAGTTGCCACGAGAGGTTGGCAGGTAAAGTATTTCTCGAAAAGTTGGCATGAGAAGTTGGCAGGTAAAGTAATTCTCGAAAAGTTGGCATGAGAAGCTCGCAGGTGTAGTAACTCTCGAAAAGTTGGCATGATAAGCTCGCAGGTGAAGTAACTCCTCGAAAAGTTGGCACGAGAAGTTGGCAGGTGAAGTAACTCTCGAAAAGGTGGCATGAGAAGCTGGCAGGTGAAGTAATTCTCGAAGTTTCGGCATGAGAAACTGGCAGGTGAAGTAATTAACCCTCAAAAAGCTGGAGCGGCGGAGGCGCTCCGCGTGCTACATTTGCATTTTACAGTTGCGATTTTCCAGCCATTTGTATCTAAAAGTTGCGATTTTCCAGCCGGAGCTGCGGGAGCACGCTCCGCGTACTACGTCTGTACTTAAAAAGTGCGATTTTCCAGCCGGAGCTGCAGCAGCCTCCGCGTACTACGTCTGTACTTAAAATTTTCCAGCCGGAGCTGCAGGAGCACGCTCCGCGTACTACGTTTGTACTTAAAAGCTGCGATTTTCAAGCCGGAGCTGCCGCGGACCAGGGGGGAATCGAACCCGGGACCGCGGGATTGCGAAAGCAGGCGCGCACACCACGAGACAACTTCCAAAAGCCGTTTCGCGAGCAAGAAAATCGCACGGCGCCACAGCGAGAGCGCTTCGACACGCACGATCTCCGCAGAGGGTTCATCGGGCTCAAGACAGATGCGCACGGCGCCACAGCGAGAGCGATCCGACACGCACGATCCCCGCAGAGGGTTCATCGGGCTCAAGACAGATGCGCACGGCGCCACAGCGAGAGCGCTTCGACACGCAGGATCTCCGCAGAGGGTTCGCCAAGGTCAAGACAAATTCGCGCGGCGCCACAGCGAGAGCGCTTCGACACGCACGATCTCCGCAGAGGGTTCGCCAAGGTCAAGACAAATTCGCACGGCGCCACAGCGAGAGCGCTTCGACACGCTCGATCTCCGCAGAGGGTTCGCCAAGGTCAAGACAAATTCGCACGGCGCCACAGCGAGAGCGCTTCGACACGCACGATCTCCGCAGAGGGTTCGCCGCGCTCAAGACAAATTCGCACGGCGCCCCAGCGAGAGCGCTTCGACACGCACGATCTCCGCAGAGGGTTCATCGGGCTCAAGACAAATTCGCACGGGGCCACAGCGAGAGCGCTTCGACACGCACGATCTCCGCAGAGGGTTCGCCGCGGTCAAGACAGATTCGCACGGGACCACAGCGAGAGCGATCCGACACGCACGATCCCCGCAGAGGGTTCATCGGGCTCAAGACAGATTCGCACGGCGCCACAGCGAGAGCGCTTCGACACGCACGATCTCCGCAGAGGGGTGCGTTTCGTAAGCTCCCGTCAGGCCTACCCCCGCCATAAAAAAAAAGAAGAATTAAGAGTCGAGATGTGAAGGTAGAACAGAAAAGTTAGCTTGTGTTTTTAGGATAGTGAAGTAACACCCGACAAATTAGCTTGTGCTTTTAGTAGAATGAGATAACAGCCGAAAAGTTGACATGAGAAGTTGGCAGGTGAAGTAACTCTCAAAAAGTTGACATGAGAAGTTGGCAGGTGAAGTAACTCTCAAAAAGTTGACATGAGAAGTAGGCAGGTGAAGTAACTCTCGACAAGTTGGCATGAGAAGTTGGCAGGTGAAGTAACTCTCGACAAGTTGGCATGAGAAGTTGGCAGGTGAAGTAACTCTCGACAAGTTGGCATGAGAAGTTTGCAGGTGAAGTAACTCTCGACAAGTTGGCATGAGAAGTTGGCAGGTGAAGTAACTCTCGACAAGTTGGCATGAGAAGTTGGCAGGTGAAGTTGGCAGCCGCTTTTAGAAGAAGAACCCTTCGCAATGCTTCCGGGAAAAACTGAGCCCAATACTAAACTCCTTTAAACAAGGCCCGACCCTGAAGATTCTCCCCTAATCTTTATTTATGGTCATTCAGGGGGGGGGGGCCCTATTTATTAATCATAGGTCAACATTAGTGTACGTTGGCTGCCTCAGGTAGTGAGATGCCGAGCAGTGTGGAATTGTAGATTGGCATCCGTAGGTCTCCTGGGACGCAGTGAATGGGTAGTGTGTAGTCAAGTTGTGAAAGTGGAGTTGCTGTAGTAGTAGTTGGTACTCTTCAATTCAAGCGTAAGTGCAGTGAAGAGTTGAGCGTAGGGAGTGTTGTTGTGTAGTAGTGGCGTAGGTGTAGTCTGGTACTCCGCGAGGTGTAGTTGCTCCATGATGGTTGCCGGGTTGTAGTAAGGAGTGGTGCCAGGCGTAGTGTGGTGGAAGCGGTAGTTGGCCTCGGTGTAGTCTTGTGGAGGCGGCGTTCCTCGGTCGCTGATGTCGGTAGTGATTTCCGCCTCAGGTGTAGTCGCCCTGCCAGGCGTAGTTGCTCCTCCCTCCTCCCGCAGCATCTGCAGTCGACGGCGCGGCCATTGCTGCAGTTGGATTTAAATGTAGCGAGACGGGGCAACAGGATGAGCCTGAGTAGTAGCTATCAGGCGGGCGGCGCACGCAGACATGTAAAACAAACAACTGTAGTGCTGACCCAAGCCGCCAAAAGTGCGAGTGAAATTACATGTGGTTACTGTTACTTGCATACCAAAAGTGTCGTGTTACATGTAGCTACTTACACACAAAGATGTTCGAAGTCGTTGCTGTTGTTGTGAAACAGTTGCGCTGGTCGTTCGTGGTGCTAAAGGCGTATCCCAATGCTCTGGATGAGCCGGTGTAGTGTTCCTTGCTGATGTATTTGGTAAACAAATCTGCGCTGTTGTGAAGTGTGTTGATTTTAAGGATTCTGATGATGTCGTGTTTGATGAGGTCTTGTGTTGTAGAGAAATTTGAGGTCGATGTGCTTTGCTCGTTTGCTTGTGCCTTGTCGTGTAGCAATGCTCTGCCTGCTGTGGAGTCTG
The DNA here is from genome assembly GCA_963377175.1 of Effrenium voratum. Classification (NCBI taxonomy): domain Eukaryota; class Dinophyceae; order Suessiales; family Symbiodiniaceae; genus Effrenium; species Effrenium voratum. The sequence continues at coordinate 73,327 of CAUJNA010003732.1, read as the reverse complement.
TGTAGATGCGTAGGTTTAGCTTGGTGCAAATGTTGGTTTCAAGTGGGAAGTTTCTGAGGTGTAGTCCCTCATTAACTCCCGTGCAAATGGCGTAGAGTTCAGACTCTGCTGAGTGCTATTGTAGCTTGTGTTCTGCTGCCAAACGCAGCTGTTGTTCTAGAAAGATGAAGATCCAGGACGTTGCTGTGAGTGTCGTTGTTGGTTCTATGGTGAATTTGATTTGTAGTGTTTGGCGCCGTGCAAGTAGCGTAGTAAATGTTTGACTCTCTTTTGTGAAAGTTCTGTAGGTGCTGTGAGGTCTCGTGCTAGTTCTTTTGTAGCGTATGCGATGTCTGGTCGTGTGTGTGCTAGCCATTGAAGTTTGCCAACAACCCTTCTGCACCTTTTGTGTTGTTCGTGGTCAAGAAGTGCTCCATCCTCTATTGTTGGTTTGTAGTGGGCGATTCCTGGAGTGGTCACCGTGTTGCAGTTTGTCACTCCAGACTCCTCGATCATGTTGTCGATGTAGGAGTCCTTTAGTCCAGGGTTGCAGTAGTCGATGTTTCTTCCCAGGAATTGTTGTGGTTTGCCAGGCTCGAGGTAGCCAATGCGCTTGAGTAGAACCTGCTTCTGGATAGCCTCGAAGATGGAGCCAACCGTAGTTTTATCTCCAAGTACCATACTTCAGCCAGGTAGCCCTGCCATGCTTTAGGTGAGCTGCGTAGTCCACACATGTGGCTTTCTTGAGCCGCCATAGTTTGTCCTGTTGCGGGCAAAGTTCTTTAGGTGGCCACGCCGTGGTCCTTTGCGATGATCCAATTTGGTCGTGACATTTGTAGTGCGAGAAGTTCTGTAGTAACATCAGCTGCTGTCAATACTGGTATGGTCTTTGGATCTTGTTGTGATTTGATGTAGGCAAAGTCTACTTGAATGACGGGTAGTCGTGGTTGTTGTTTCTTGCAGTTGTCTTGGCGTCCCCTGCCTTGTACGCAAATTGGACACCAATTCCTGTATGGTAGGTGTGTCAAGTTGTGTTCTGCTATCTGTTGTGGAGTTGGCTGCTGTGGTTGTCGTAGTCCTCTTGCTCGGTGTGCTTCATGATGCTCGTGTTGTTGTTCCTTCCGTTGAAATGGTAGTGATGCGTTGCCCATGACTGTCCAGTCATCTTTGCGTTGATTGTAGTTCTGTGAGGCTCAAATGTGCTGATTGGGGGATGTCCTGGTCTATGTGTTGGAGTAAATAGAGTAGTTCTAAGTGTTGTGTGGTGACCTATCCAGTGTTCACCGGCGCCCTATCCAGTGCTCACCTTGTCTTTCCCAGTAGTCTTGGTTGTCCTCCTGTGCTGCGAGTGGTCTGTGTGTAGTCTCCTGTGGTTGTGTGATGTCAAGGTGCTTGTAGTTGGATCTGTGATCTTGTTGGCGGTGTGTCCTTTAGCCGTTGCAGTTGTGAGCTCTGCCTTGTTGGTGTGGTCTTTGATCTTGCTCTGTGTGTAGGTGTTTTGGGTTCTCTTGTAGTTGTTCTTGCTCTTGCCCTTGTCTGTTGATGATGGTTAGTCGCCGATTGTTAAAACCCTCTAGGCCCCGTGCCGAAATTGGGTAGCAGTTCTGAGGTCCTTGTTGGTGTTGCTTCCCAAGTTCCATTGATCGCCATTTGGCTCAAGACACAATTGAGGTTCAAGATCTGATGTGTGACTGCATACATACGTGATCGGCATTGAGAGCGAAAACACTTCGCTTGCGATGCATTTGTCAGGACCACTGTTGTAACTATCATTCCTTCTCCCTTACAACGTTTACACGGGTTCGGCTATAACGGCATCGTCCGTATACACCTTTCTACGTGGTTGGTATTACGCTTGAGGGTTCGGTGCATAGCGTCCCACGGGACGTCACCTTGCCGTCTCTTGACAGGTTATCAGCCGTAACTACAAGCTCTACACTGGACTGGGAGACAGCTGGTTTATTGCGGGTACAGGGACAATTAAGGAACGATAACCTACACAGTACAATGGCGTCTTCGGCGAGCCCAAGTACTGCAACTTTTGGGAACAGCAGCTCAGAGGGATCCAATGGATTGATGGCTCTTCCTGCGGTGATGGATATGATTGCAGATTCACAGGATGAACCTGGGAGCGGAGGCTCCGCGCTATTCAGCGACTTATCTACTCCCACAAGATCATGGAAGCAGATCGATGTTCATCAGGAGTCGAAGAAAAGAGAATCCCCACCGAGAAGATCATCATCTTCGCCTGCGACACCACGGACGTCGCAGAAGGGCGTGAGATCGACATCGAAGGGTGGGAGGTCAAAAACACCCACCAGTGCAGATTTTCGCGCCGTGATCAAAGAGAAGAATAAGATGGAGGTGGAGATCGGGGAATATCAGAAGACACTTGATGAAATGTCGGCAGCAATGGCGAATCTTAACCAAGAAGACTATGGAAGCACCACCCGGATCCAGGAGCTGGAAAGACGATGCGAGATTGCCAGCAAGCAGTCGGGACATCTAGTGAGTCACCACCAACACCACATGGCTGAGGCATGGCGCAAGTTTGAGGGAGAAGCCCAACAGATGCGCAAGGTGGAAATGAACGCATTTCAGTACGGGGAGAAGAAAGACATGGAGTCGAATATTATAATGCAACAGATGAGACAAGCTGAAGGAACTATCATGGAGCAGAAGCGGGAAATTGCATTGATGAAATCCTACATGACAAGCGAGAAGTCGGCTGCGCAGGAATCGGCTATACGTGCAAATCAGATACACCGTGAAGCTTCACAACAGATATCAGTTTATCAGCAACAAATCAGAGGCATAGAATCTTCTACATCTATCGAGAAGTTCAATGAGGAGGAGATGGTCCAAAGTCTGAAATCACAGTTGGAGCACGCACTCATAAAGCGCCCCGAGATGTACTCTATGGAGGACTCCAGGGAACAGCTGATGACGAGGCTGAATGACGTTACAGTATTTGCGGAACAGGAATCGAAGAGAGCAGATTGCTTGCTTCGCGAGAAGGAAGAGATCGTCAAACAGTATGAGTCCGACGTGTCGATGAAGGACCAGATGATTGCTGTCGAAGGTGGTCATCGTCAAGATGCGATCTTGGAGTTAGCCCAGGTCAAAGAAGAGAAACAAGAAGAACGGTGCACGATGGACGAGAAGTCGAAGGAGGCTGAGTACTGGAGATTGACGGCTAAGGGAATGTACGATGAGTACCTCGAGGAGATGCATGAGCTTCAGGGGCAACTGAAGGAAAGAGAGGCGACGCTCAAGCAAGAAGAGAGTTTTGTACGCCAACTCGATGCTGACAACGAGGAACTGCGTGCACACAAGAAGCTGGAGACACAGGAAGCCTCCAGCAGCAAAGATGGACATCGTGAACGAGCAGTAGTGAAACGCGCTGAGGGAGGAACCCAGGCTAATTCAAATAGGGTAGACAAGAAGGTGGCTGGGTCAGTCCCGTCATCGTCTTCAAATCAAATCCCTAATTCGTCGCTGATGCCAGGTTCGATCCTCTTTCCGTCTTTCGGTGATCCAATGATTGTTGTACACCTATCCCAGATGCAAGGGGTTGTTGGGCATGTCCCACAATCCACTACTACGACTGGTGGTGGTGATGGAGGGGGAAACAACGGTACTACGCCCCCATTGGATTACGGTGGATTCCCGCCCAATAGGAATGGGCAGGGAGCAGGTCGACGTCAGTTGAGCCTCGCTGGTGGCGGAGGAGGACCTCCGGATGATCCACCCGATGATGAGGATGAGGATGACGACGACGAAGGAGATGAAGAAGACGAGGAAGAAGAAGAGGAAGAAGACGATCGGACACGGAGGAGACGAAGGAGATCGAGAGATAACCGAGAGATCAAGAATGATCGACCGAGAATCTCGAGGAAAGAGGCCGAAAGAGTATCTATTCCGGCCTGGCCAAAGATCCATCAACTTGATACCTGGAAGATGCAACTGCTGATGAATGTTCTGAGCGCATGTGCAGATCCAGATACCGACGCATGGACGAAATGGTTGGAGCAGGCTCTTGGGTTGAACCCAGACCTGGATTTGCTTAGCGATTCAGGTGGCGACAGATTTGCTACGATAGATATTAAGATGGCCATGGGCATGCAGAACATGCTGAAACATGCACCTGACGAAGCCAAGGACGTATACCTCGATGCTACACGACACTCTGAACTACGACATCAACAAGGGGTGATCGTGAAGGGACGAGAGTTGGTGGCATTAGTTATGCAATCATTCAGAACTTCCGATAGAACGGATCTTGTCTACCACATCGAGAATTTATTCAACCTTGACTTTCCTGGCGACAAGAACTTGGTCATGTTCAGGAACAAATGGTATGATTTGCTGCTGAAGATGAGGAGCGAGGACAGACCCAGTAAGCTGGCTCTCAGAGACATCCTTTACAGGAAGATCAAAGGGAGCAAGAGGATGGAGTTCGGCCTCAATGCCTACCATAGACTACCGGACAAGCATCCTCAGAAGACGTATGAATTCTTATTGGCGTTGATCGACTATCAGATCAAGGCAGATAGGGAAGACCTGATGCTCGACATGAAGGAGAAATCGGTCAAGTCGATGATGAAGTCAGGCGGGAAGGATGCGGCTCCAGCAACTGGCAAACAGGAGAACCAGGGTGGCAAGGGCAGAAAGGGGAAACCCGGTGGACCTGATGCCGCTCCTGTGCTCCCAAAAGCCAAGGCAAAGGGCCACGCTGGCAAGTACGGCAAGTCCGACGGTGCCAGCGACAGAGGCAAGAAGAGTCCGGGCGGAAGCAAGGATAACCCCTGCTGGTACCACTTCAAATCGGAGAAGGGGTGCGTGAAAGGGAATGAATGCACTTTTTCCCACAGCAAGAAGACGGAGCATAAGTTGGAGAGCATGTCCAAGGGGAAAGGAAAGGGCAAATCCAAATCCAGATCATCGTCACCAAAGAGAGATGATGGGGCATGCTTCGCGTTTCAGAAGGGGAAGTGCGATAAGGGAAGCGCTTGCAAGTATAGGCATGAGCTCATCAAGAACAATTCAGCTCCAGCAACGTCAAATGACAAGGCGCAAGCCAAGTCGAAGGCTGCCGCCAAAGCCGCAGCGCCTGCCATTGCGAGGAGGGCCATCGCAATGCCCGCGATAGTACTGAAGCAATCGGCTCCTGCAGGGAAGGTAAGCTTCAAGAAGGACGTTGATCAGGTCGAACCGGACGAAGCCGAGACTGTCTACCACGAGCACGATGACGAAGCGATGAGCGAATCATCGAGATGGTCTGGCGAGTCCGAGATCCCCGAGAAAATGGTGTGGTTCAAGGAAGTGCTCGACGTCGACGAGAATGGGGAGATCTCCTACCTCGAAGACGAGAGAAGGCAATGGGAACGAAAAGGGGAATGGTACGGTTATGAGGACAATGAGAATGAGCCTTATCAGTACGTGTACGTCGACGAGAAGAAGTTCAAAAGCAATGATCATCGTGAATTATCAGCCTATCAAGTCCAACGATCATTGATACGTGCGAAGATACTGAGAGAAGTGGTGGATGATATATACAAGAAGCACTACTTCCCGGTGACCAAGGAAAGCAGCATAATGTTCGAGTATGATCGGAACACGGACGAGATCAAGGAATCGGCTGTCGACTGGAAGAAGCAGCATGGTATGCCGAAGAACGTTTTCGCCATGTCAACGTGCATCAGCAAACGGGTGAAATGGTTGATGGACACCGGATGTGGTCATGATCTCATTGGAAGAGCCAAGGCGAAGAGCCTGGGTGTCGACATCGTGAAAGATGACGACGAGATCGTGTTCCAGACAGCGAATGGTTCCACTTCCACATCTGATGTGGCCAAGATAGTCGTGGACGAGTTGGACGAGACTGTCGAGCCGCATGTATTGGATGAGACACCCACGGTATTGTCAGTGGGGAGGAGATGCATGAAGATGGGTTATGCATTTCACTGGATGCCTGGTAAACTACCTTTTATGGTTACGCCAAAGCAGGGATTCGTGCACTTGCAGGTCAAGGACGACATCCCGTACCTAGTGAGTGATGGTAAACTTCGGAGTAACAGGCATCGCCCTACGATAGACGACCTCAAGGAGCACTTTTCGGAAGTATTGGCGATGGTAACGAACGACGCGGCAGATCAGGGAGGTGACGATGAGAACGACGTCACACCCGCCGCTGTCGGTGAGTCCGCAGAGGCCGAGGGCGAACACCACGACGGGGCATTCGACTTCGGGCCACCCGGAGGAGCCGGTCCGGTACGTCCGCCTCCCGTGGCTGAGGAAATACCTGTAGATGTTGGGTCAGTCCCGCATCGACATGGTGATGCCGGAGCTCACGAGGAAGAGGTTGATGAAGATGATCCAGATGCCGGAATCGAAGTAGACGTGTACGAAGGATCATCAATAAAGAGGAAAGTGGGAGTCCTCAAGAAGGACGCCAACTCCATAGCTCATTTGCTTACACACAGATACCGGAATCCCTTCTGCGAATCATGCGTCAAGGCAAAGATGAGACACTTCAGATCACGAACGGGAGCATTCAAAAGAGAAGTGAAGACGTTCGGCGACCTGGTGACGTTCGACTTCGTGACGGCATCAGGGGATCATGAAGTGGAAGGCAGGTATGCGCTCATCATCCGGGACATATATACCGGAATTATCATGGCTTATCCCACCGCGAGAAGAGACACTGACTCAGTCGTCGGGGCTATCAAGCACTTCTGCGGGAGGAGGAAAATCAAGCAGGTATATTCGGATGACGGCCCGGAACTGATCAATGCGTGCGTGGAGCTGAAGCTGAACCACGACCTATCGCTGCCTGGACTGCCGCAGAACAATTCCCTTGCTGAAAGAACAAATCAATTCATCATTGACCAGACTTCGGCTTGTCTAGTACATGCCGGTCTACCCACGTGTTATTGGGTGCAGGCCATCACCACTCTGTGCCATCACATGAACATCGAAGAGGTGAACGGATCGAGTGCATGGATGAGGCTGCATGGCGAGGAGTTCAAGGGCGAGAAGATACCTTTTGGTGCGCTAGTGGACTTCAAGCCGAGCGAAGCACGAGGGGGAAAGAGGGAGAAGTTCGAGCCGAGTGGGGAAACTGGTATATTTGCTGGATATGTGTTGAGCACCGGTATGCATTGGGCAAACAAGTATCGTGCTTGGGCACTTACTGCATTTGCGGGTGCAGAGCTGAACATCAAGAAGGCAAAGGTTCCACCTCGGTTGAGAATGCCACATCAGCCGGAGAGGATGATCCTGAAATCTCCTCTGACATTCCCAATACAACAGAAGTACAAGGTTGCCAACGAGACTTTGGAAGGAATAGAGATGTCTATCGATGCAATCGGTCTGGATGCTCGTGACCGCCTGATCGAGGATGAGGACTACGAGCCTGAATTGTTGCAGAGTGACGAGAAGCGACTGCTTGACGATGAGGTCGATCAGATCGCTGGTCTACTGCTCGACGATGGCCCGGAAGTAATCGCCGGAGATCGGGGGGATCATGCAGGAGAAGATGATGCTAGACCGAGCTCCTCAAAAGGGAAAGGAGATGGACACCCTAAGGGCGATGAAAAGGTTGCGAAGTCCGACCTTCCACACGTGTCAGTTGGGCTACCCGGGGATGGCATCACGTACGTCAACGACGATGGCAAGGAGGTTAAGATCGACAAGGCCGGGAGACCGCATCCTGTCGGGAAGGACGGATTCAGGCTAATGAAGACATCGAGACCTCC